>CM033398.1:29109338-29709338 GCA_019426215.1 Buddleja alternifolia
CATGCCCACTGTCGCCACAACGTTTTCGTAAAAAAAACAATCTAACTATGGAAGATTTCGATATCTTCCAAGCCCGTGATAATCTCCACTTAAAACAATTTTTCTTTCCGCCCCGCGCTTGCGTTCGCTACGCTAGACGGTGTTCAGAATTTAACACTAGAACTTCATGGTTGTTTTTTAACTTAGTTGTTCGACCGCAATTGATGAAACTATGTATCTTCTTTCTTCTCATGATACAATAATTAAAAAACTAAAAGACAATTCAATTACAGATACGAATTATTTCTCTGAATACTGAATCGACACAAAAATAATTCTATACCTACGTGAGACTCTTCTTTTCTTAAAACGTGAAGATTATAGAAAACATCAGGTCAGAATACCAATACTGTCAATATTAAATTGAAACATGTTCTATACCTCCATAAAAGTCTTCAATTCGTGCTACACGGAGAACAACTTTAGAACTCCGGATTGATTCCAGCAATCGTGAACAATCTACACTACACACCTATTATATTACGCCTACTCCTTATGATAAGAGAGAAAAATAATTGGTCTGTGTTTTTGTTGTCTCTCTTCTCTCTCTTCTTTCCCGCTTTTATACTTCTGTGTCGTGGGTTTGCTTCTTCAACCGTCGGGAACCGCTTCTCTCTTCAACCGTCGAGAACTGCTTCCAACTTCTCTTTTAAAAATCCTTTTGTTTTAGCGGGATATTATTGTCGGGTTTTTTATTCTAATTTTATCAGACCTGGTTTATTGTTTTCTTCGATGGGCTTACCCTTTTAAACTTTTGGACCCATTAATCGTTGTTGGGCCTGTTTTAGGTCTTTCACTTTGGGCCTTTCTCAGGTTTTTCAACCTATTTTATTTTTTAGTGTAAACATTTGGTGAAAATGTTTATTGGAAGTTGTGTATTTTGATGAAAATGTGTTTGATTTTGTGTTTGATTTGATTTTTAGAAGAGACAAAAATTACTGTAGCAGTCAAATCATAAAAGCTTGTGTCTGAAAAGTTGTGTTTATAATTAGTTAATGATTGAGAAATATAATATAATATAAGTTTTAGATGATTATATTGTAGTTGATGTAATTAGTAGGCACCCTAAAGTAAAGACAAACAGAGAGACAATAGCTGACAATTTTTTTGACAAAAAAAATACTTTTTGATCAAAAAGACATAAAACAAAAAAGTTTTGGCCAAAACTTTTGGTCAAAATTGGTTTAAAAACAAAAGCAAACACAGCCTAAGAAATCCAATGTTAAAAAAATAGCCTAATCGCCCCCATTTTGTTTTTTAAAAGTTTGCGAAAAGCCCAAATTCTATTTAAAAAATAGAAAAAAATATGTGTTTTCTTTAGTGAAATGACACTATATACCTTTCTACATTTTATGGAGAGTATATAAATGACAAATGAGCATTTCAATAAAAGTGAAAAATATGAAAAACACGCTTATTTTCTAATGGAATTTGGCTTTTTCACAAACTTTTTAAAAACATATGGGCGGTGATCAGGCTGTTTCGTTAATACAGGGGTTTCTTACATTTTCGATATAACATGCATTTAACCTAAAATAAAATTGTGAAAGAGAAGAAATCGGGTCACTGTTATATTAAATGAGTCGAACAGGTGGGGCCCGGTAGTGGTAAGCAAGTCGGAGCTTTAGTCGGGTTGGTGCACGGCCCAATTTGGCTCCAATTCTTCCAACTAATTAAACGGTCCTTTCCTCTCACATTGTAGTTCTATGTTTAGGTTTATGGCTTGAATGCTGTAAAATAAATCTTTTGGGATTTCTATATTTTTATGAAAACATAAGGATTAGGTTTTACTTATGGAATGTGAAAGGAAAGCATAAATTAATGAATATTTTTTTATATTTTGTGAATTTGTTTTTGTATTTATCATTGGAAAAAAATAAGTTGTTTAAAGGTTTTACTCATTCACCAAGAATTGGAAAAAGTTAGGAGACATATTTTAGTTGATAATTCTACATTTGTTGTACCTAAAATTACTAGTACAGATAGTTGGGTAAAATGTGGAATTTCTTCCACAAGTAATATTAATTGGGTCTGATTATACCTAGTACAGATCTGATTGTTAGTGCGGGTACAAATTTGAACTCAATTCAATCCGGGATCAACCTTAAATCAGTAGCTCATTAGATATGTTGTGTTGGCTTCCATAAACGTTCCTCATACGACTAGGTTAGTAAAAGTATTCAAAGCCTGGATCAAGTCATAGTAAAAATGAATACATCCTTGAGTGGTATAATGAAGCATATTTATAGGTTTTGGATGCACTACCTAATCTCGGATAAGACACACGGGATAAACATTGAGCTTATTGCGTCTCACATTGACAGTTGGATGAGCTAATCTAGATCGAGTCAGATGTTGATAGAAAATACACTGATTTTGTTGGTCATCATAATCTAGCAAATATGGTCTTTTACTGAATCTGGACATTCGGTAAATACTCCAAATCAAATATAAAAATAAAATTTGAAAATTCTGAAAGAGCAAGATCTTAAAGAACATATGACAAAAAAATCAATTCATCAGTCCCCATGTTATACACATGTCGACAAGTCTAGTTCATAGTTTTTCGAACTATTCTCATTCACATGATGAAAATTCTAGCTCAGATTGAACTCAGTTGATCACAAGTATAATTTACAAAATGAGAAGACAATGAGAAGTCAATCGTAATTTGTTTATTATGTGAATTACACTTTGAATCGGCTGAACTCAGTCTGAATTAGAATTTTCCGTAGTACACCTCTCGGCTACTTGTCTCGGCTATAAATGTTCCATTAGCTAAAAGTAAAACGTAAACCCTAAGGAACCGTTTGGTAACCCTATTGTTTTGAGTTTTTATGTTTCTGTTTAAAAAAATACCGAAAATAAGAAATAAAACGTGTTTGGTAAAATTGTTTATGTTTTCTCTTTGTCAAAAACAAATGCAAAATTAATATAAAAAAAGTGCAAACATAGAGAATGTGTTGCAAAAACACTCATAACAAATTTTAAATTTAAAAATAGGTTCTTTACATACAACCCCTTTGTGATATGCTCGATTATCAACCCGCCGCCCTATGATAAGAAAATAACAAGAAACCCCCTTATATTATTTTTAAAATATACTTACTGCCTCCCCCGAGCATTTTTGCTTGCAAACTTTTGTATAAAGACCGAAATACCCTTATCCTTTTATGATTTTTACACTAGTTTTTTTTAGGGAAAATTACTAAAAAACCCCCCTATGATAAACTTTTGTATCCAAAAAACCATGAAAATACTTTTCAATCCAGGAAACTCATTTCACCAACTTTTCATTCCAAAACCCCCAGCATTTAGGGTTAATAAATTTAAAAATTTATTCACTTAAAATTAGTCAATTGTAGTTTCGTGTAGAAAATTTATTTATTTAGACCTTTTATATAGATAATCGATACTAATTGATTTTAATCTTAAATTTTCAGATGTTTTAATCTTATTAAAAATTTTAAAAATATATTTTTAGATAATTACCATATTAAAATAAACTAAGAATTATATAAAAATGTTTAAAATATTTAATATTAAAAAATAAAATCGTATTATACGATTTATCAATTTGAAAAATTTAAAAGAAAAAAACTAATAAAAAGATCAATTAATCAATTCTTAACTTAATAAATGAACAGTAATTCAGTCCAAAAAGTTGTTAATCCTAACTTTTGGATTTTTTGGAATGCAAAGTTTGTAAAATGGGTTGTTGAAATTGAAAAATATTTTCATGGATTTTTTTAATTAATAAAAATATTTTAGGGGAGTTTTAGTAATTTTTCATATTTTCTATTGTATTAATTATTTTTTTATTTTTTGAACTATTTTCTAGTTTATTTATTTTCCTTCTTCCCCAAAATCAAAACCCTAACCTTAATACTATTCCATCAATTTCAATATCAACATTAACACTATAGCCACTTCTTGCTTTATCTACAAACCTCTTCTCCTTCCCCACCTCCACCACCACCGCCTGGAGGCCTGTCACCACCACCATATCCCAAAGCTCCCCACCACAATCACCACCACCACCACATCCCAAAGCGCCCCCCTCCAACCCCACACCCCCCCCCCGCCACCCATTTTCACCTTCCACTCATCATTGGGCCCACCACCCAGCCTCCAGCCCGCCGCCATCACCACTAGCTCTTCCACTGTCTGCTTCACCACCATAACCCTTGTTCGCCGCTTCCTCCCTCTCTATAAATTTACCCACTACCTCATTTCTCAAATTTTTAGTTGATTCACTGATTGAATAATCATAAATTCACAATCAACGTAACTGTACATGTGTTACCAACCACATTTTCGAGTTTTTATTTTCAAATTTCTCAAACTTTGAAAAATTTATCAAACATGGTTTGTTAAAAAAATTTGACAGAAGAAAACAAAAATTGTGTTTCTATTTGCTTTTTATGAAAAAATAGAAATGACTATGGTTACTAAATGGGCGTTTTATATGGACCTTTTTGATTTCCTTAACAATACTATTATGGTTTAAATTAAACTCGTTTGTCTCATTTCAGACACTCCCAATTCCAAGCTTAGAGGGTAATCTTCTAGGAAGTTGACAATATTAGCTCTAGGACAAATTCCCACCACATCAAACATTTAAGTGGTTTAGGAACTTGGGCGAAAGAAACGAAGAAGGGACCAAAACCACGGGTCACACTTAGAAGGTTTGGGGATCTCAAATCTCGGGGCTAATTTCTATCACACATATAAATATGCAAATATAGATCCCATGTAAATATATACATGGGGAGAGATGGAGATCACCTGAGACTTAAGATTCTGGGACCTCCAAAAAATGATCCCAAAACGATCATGCCTAGAATAGACATATTTATATTAATATTAATATTAATATGAGATTAATCATTTACCCCTTTGTGTTACACAATTATTTCCTATACTAATAAAATTTCAAATACCGTTCTAAATACATTGATGGACGCTAATGCCTTTGAGTTGTATACATTGAATTTTACTTTTCACACCCTATTATATAATCTATACCATATTTGCCCTCCTCTACTATCAAATTTAAATTAATTTGACCACAAATTGTATCCAATGCTAATATTATTAAAAAATCAACCTTCAATTAAATAAAACAGTAAATATAATTACAATAGTACAAATAAGACACACACACATATATATAACTTCAAACTATCTCACATTATTTATTGCACTATAAATTATTAATATCTAACGATGTATTCAAGTATTACATTATTATTAGTAAGATAAAATAGTGATAAAGCTAGTTATATTATCTTTTATAATATCATATGCACATAACTATTTATTTGCATAATTTTGACATCCTAATTAGTTATCATTGATTTCTTTCTTTACCCTTTCTTTTAGTGGTATAATTAATCAATGTTATATGTGATAAGACATCCCAACATAGTCTAATACAAATTAAGTAAATAACTTTAACATGTTTTTGAAAGTGCAACTCAAAAAAATAGTACAAGACATTTCTTCGAGTTGTCTATTATATTCATTGTATTTTTTATTTTATTTTCAAGTAGCTGAGTCTGAAACAGGATAAGATGGTTGCATATAATTTTATATGAGATCATTTAGACTTTTTTTCTATATAATTATGCATATCCTTTTATATTTATTTAATATTATTGACAGTGAATACTTTTTGGGTCAAATTAGTTGAAATTTGATAGGAAAGAGGGGTATAGTATTATAGGAATTGTAATTCAGAACGCGAAGTAAACTTATCATTTTACATAACTCAAAATCATTTTTGGCCATTACTATTGTTTAAGAGGTAATCGGAATTTTTATTTGTAGAATTAATTGATACCAATCTAGATATAATAAAAGGGACAAAGTGATGTAATTAGCCCCTAATATTATTCAGACAATGGCGGCAGAGGATTAGTGAAGATAGTACCCTGAGTTCTTCCTAACTTGCCACGTTAGTGCAGAAATGAAATATAGTATAAAATGCGTAGCATATAACCTAATTCGGTAGGTCTAAATTACAGAAATTATTTTAACTAATCTATTTAACAAAAAAGTCTGAATTCAAACCTTTAAAAATTAATTTTGCTTGCTTGCACCAATTCATGTCTAAACGATGCATCATCTTGTAGGGAAAATTACATTCAAGACTCTCTTAATAATGGGGTAATTACACAAATTTTCCCTCACTAATTGATAATTACAAATATATTCATCAGGGGATCTGTTTGTAAGGTTTACAGGGGTGCAATTGTAAGAGCTGTTACACACACAGGGGTGCAATTATAAAAAAAATTTATCATGAGAGAATGTGTTTGTAATTATCAATTAGTGAAGGGATGTTTATGTAATTACTTCATTATTAAGAGGGTATGAGTGTAATTTTTCCTATTTCATTTCATTCATGCCCGATAAATATATATAATTTATGTTAATTTCACATTTATGAAATCAAAAGAATACATATATCATGTATGAATAAAATACAATACGAGATGGAACACAACTTTGTAATTGAGTAGTATGGTATCGAAGGTTTTGTTCCTATTCATATTCAAACGGAAATAAAGAAAAGTTTGGTACGTAATTTATTTATGTGCTTCCGAAACAAACATTGTTACTGAAAGCGACAGACATGTGCGAGGAAGTTTGCCATATTCTCGACCACATTAATTAATGTCTTGATATATATAAGATTGAAATTTTTTCTTAATTGAATATCTTATACGACCACCAACTAAAGGTGGCTACCAAACTTTATTTTTAATTCTCGCTTCGGCAAAATAAAATAAAAAAATAGATGGGAACATTAGCTACAAGTATATATGATTAGTTAGTGATTAGTGTAGAAACGTCGTAGTTTATGAAAGATTCTTTCGGAAACTAAGAATAATTTCCTTTTAATTGGCATATAATTTATGTGATTAATTATACTAATTTGTATAACTATTAAAATTCATATTAAATGACTAAACTCCTCAAATTAATTGTAAGAGGTGTATTATACAAAGTCCTTGTCTGCAGAAATTGTATAGTGCACTTTGGATAGTACATTTCTTTGATTTATCTTTTGTCACCCAAGACTTCGTATAAATTCTATTTCCGATGAGTTCAGTCGAATATAAACTAATTAAATAGTGCATAAATTATACTTATATGGTTCATCTATGGTATGAGAGAGATTAAATAATTACAATTCAGAAGACTTTTGTTATAAAATTTTATGATTAATTGAATTTGATCAAATCTGGTTTGAATAAAAACTTTTCGTCATTTTGTCTCGGGTCACAAATATAGGGTTATATTTAGTCGGAATCTTATAAAACATAAAAAAGTAGGGACCTATTGTTTTATTTTTATCGTGTTCGAAAGTTAGGGAGGTTGATTAATCTAAGTCGTATGATATTACATCCCACAAAAAGAAAACACTTTGGATATGTTTCCGTCTATGTTGCATTCATATTTTATTTCATAGATACAAGCCAAATATTTATGAATTTGTATATTTAAAAAACATTATATAATATATGTGATCTGAATATAGGATCAAACTGAAATAAAAAATTGAACCGAAGAACACACTAATAAAGGAAAATGTCCATATTGTGTTCGGCTTGAAGTGTCGAGAAGAATTTGCACGTCTCTCTAGCTTATATATGAACCAAAAGTAGGCTTGTCTAGGCATGACCATAAGAACAAGAAATACTTAACTACTTTGGATTTTGGACCAAGCAAAAAATGGAAAGCAAACATTACAAGAAATAGTGTGTGTACATATAAATATATTGTGATTTGTGAATTATAATTTATATGTGATAGATAAATATAATTATATACATACAAACAAAAAATTAAATTTCATTCTATGGTCATATATATAGTTGAAAGTGAAATATAGATGGTATTCCTTAAGCATAGCCATGTGAATAAAACATGGACAATACATGTTCCAAACATTGATCCCAAGTCAACATATATTAATGCAATAACAATTGAATTCCAAATTGCCATTTGCCCATACCATCCCATGTGGATTCGTATAACCACAAAATCATGTTATTATTATGTGCAGCCAAAAGATGTAAGAAATGCTCCATGTTATTCCATTTGTAGGTACATGTGTGACAACATATTTGATGGGATTATCGACTGTTATTCTATAGGGTCTGTGCTATTATAATATCTACCTACTATTTCGAAGTTTAAACCAAACACAGATAAAATATAAGTTAGATTTATAAACAATTCATTTTAAATTTTTTAATTTCCATAATTTGAATATTTTTCTTAGTATAATTTCTTTTTTGTTGTATTTTCTTTGGCTTTCCTACGTAGTGAGAATGTAATATATCATGATGAAATTGTAAATCATCATGTGTCTATTTACGGAAGTTCTTTAACACATCTTGTGTTGATTGATCACCAAAGTTTGTGGAATATTACGCCACATCCACAATGATATATACCACTTATTTGACATATTCTACATTCTTTGGTGTACGTTGCACTATGTGCATGAATGTTTTTTCCTATATTTACAGGTTGATGTGCCTCGCTTTGGCATAATTATTAAAAGAGCAAAATACTCAGTCATGTATGGAAATTGTCATACAGTCAAAAGAGTTTGCGCATTTTACGGGTCGGGCCAACACTGACCCTTAAAGATGACCCAACGACCCAAAACTAAACTGTAGATTGCATCCATGCGTCATGAATATAAAGAGTCACATGGCCTATGCACATAACCATGGACACGTCTATGATATTCTCAGTCAAATCATTTATCATCACGCTATTTACTTTCAACTCTCCACCTAGCATCATTTTTGGTCCTAGGATACCGTATCTAGATTGTGGGCAACTAGTTTATTATAAATGTCGTGGAACTCAGAGTCATATTCCATCAAATATAAAAATAGCGAGGGAAATATTGTACTAAAAAATCACACTAGATTGAATTCCCAGGAAAGATTGGAGGCGTCACAACGGTCGCGCTTAAAACCCAACCTCCTCGACAGAATTAACTAGACGAATTTAATAGCACAATATAACACTACAACTATAACTAACAATGGCTACTTGAAGAATAACACAAAATAAAGAACACCAAATTTAACGAGGTTCGGCTAATTTAGCCTACGTCCTCGGACCCCACCAAAATATTTCACTAAACAAAAGAAAGGACCAAAAGTGAAATATACAAAACTATAGAGGAGAAAAGAAGAATAGCCAAAGATGAGAGGTTTAGGGATATCAAACAACTAAAGGGTGGATCCCCTTTTATAGGAAAAGGGATGACCCTTTACAAAATTCTTCCTATGTGGGACAAATTGCTCTTTCATTATCAAAGGGAAATGAGCCATTTCTTCACCACAATTCAACAAATCTCCACCTTGGCGAATTTCCAAAATCTTCAATCTCCTCGTCAAACGGGGTCACCAAAACCAATCTTCAAATTTTCCAATGTTCCTTTCCAGGATCATGCATATACCTGCTCACAACCCCCACTGCTTGGGAAATATCAGGCCTCGTACACACCATAGCATACATCAAGCTACCAACAACATTTGCATACAGTACTTTTGACATGTATTCCTGTTCTGCTTCAGACTTAGGTGACAGTGGCACTAAGCTTAAAATGAGGAGCAAACGGAGTACTAATTGGTTTTGACTTTTCATCAATGCCAAAACACCTCAACATCCTACTCAGATATTGTTTCTGAGTCAAACAAAGCCTCCTCAATTTTCTATCTCTGAAAATCTCCATGCCGAGAATTTTCTTCGCCTCACCTAGATCCTTCATCTCAAACTCCCTTTTCAAATGAGTCTTCAACTTCTCGATTTCTATTAGACTCGGGGAGGCAATCAACATATCATCAACATACAGAAAAAGATATATGAAGGATCCATCTTGTAGCTTATGCAAATACACACAATGATCGTATGTGCTTCTTGTGTACCCAATTCCCATCATAAACTTGTCAAATCGTTTGTACCACTGCCTCGGAGATTGTTTCAATCCGTACAACGATTTTTGAAATTTACAAACCAAATTTTCATTTTCAGCAACTTTGAATCCCTCTGGCTGAGTCAAATAGATTTCCTCTTCCAAGTCTCCATGTAAAATTGCAGTTTTTACATCCAACCGAACTAGTTCAAAATCCAACTGTGCTACCAAAGCCAACAGAATCCTAATGGAGGAGTGTTTTACAACTGGAGAAAATACCTCAATGCCCTCCTTCTGAGCGTAACCTTTGTCCACCAATCTGGCTTTGTAGCGAATATCACGTTGGCTAGGAAATCCTTCTTTCTTTGCAAATACCCATTTGCATCCAATTGCCTTCTTTCCCTTCAGGAGACTGGCCAGTTCCCATGTTTGATTCTTATGAAGGGACTGCATTTCTTCACTTATGGCAATCCTCCACTTATCTTTCTCTGGTCCTTTGACTGCTTCAATATAAGTGGTAGGAACATCATCAGCGGCAATTGCAGATGCACAAGCCACCATATCATCAAAGCGAGCAGACTTTCTGATTGTCCTCTTTGGCTTACTAGTTGCAATTGATTCAAGTTGCTGTGGAAGTTCTTAGGGTTGAACTTCCTCTTCTTCAAAATCTCCTTCTACCGTAGGAGAATGATCAAGAGTTTCTTGATCTGCTGGGACAACAAACTTTTCAAACTCCACCTGTTTGGGAGTACCATCCTGCTGTTCTGCATTCACCTTTTCCAACACGGTAGATTCATCAAAGGTGACATCCCTGCTAAAGATTATTTTCTTTATTTCTGGACACCAAAGGCGATAGCCTTTTATACCAGAGGTGATACCCATGAACACAACTTTCTTTGCTCTAGGATCCAACTTTGATTCCTTAACATGATAATATGCAGTGGAACCAAACACATGTAAGGAATCATAATCAGCAGCAGGCTTTCCAAACCATTTTCCAAATGGTGTTTTTCCATCAATAGCAGTAGATGGTAAACGATTAACGAGATGACACGCATACGTCACAACCTCAGCCCAAAATTCTTTACCCAACCCAGCATTGGATAACAAACACCGAACTTTCTCCAGCAAAGTCCGATTCATGCGTTCTGCTACTCCGTTCTGTTGTGGTGTATGTCTGACAGTGAAGTGTCTGACAATGCCTTCATCCTCACAAAATTTTTGAAATGGACCACTCCTAAATTCTCCATCATTGTCTGTACGGAGACGATTGACCTTTTTATCAGTCTGAGTTTCCACCATCTTTTTCCATTTGAGGAATACCTCAAACACTTCATCCTTTGTCTTCATCGTATACACCCAAACTCTCCGGGAAAAAACATCAACAAAGGTTACAAACTAGTGCTTCCCTCCCAAAGAACTCATTTTTTGAGAGACCCACACATCCGAATGAACATAATCCAAGATACCATCAGTATTATGGATTGCTGTTCCAAATTTAACCCTTGTCTGTTTCCCACGAACACAAAGTTCACAAAACTCCAATTTGGAGTATTTCACTCCTTTTGTTTTGTGAACGACCTCTGATGAACAAAACTTCTGCATCTCCGCCTGAACAAACTTGCTTGTCCTTCTCAGTTCATAACTGTATAGGGCAGCACAAACTTCGCTAAGAGATACAGCAGCAGCCTTCCCGTGAAGTAGAGTGGTTTCAAGAAACTCAAACTCCTCAGGAAGGGATCCCAGCAACATCAGAGCCAAATCCTTCTCATCCAAATTTCCGTTCTTTTTCCTCTATATCATTTGGTTTCTTTTCTTCAATAGCTAAGTATAGACCTTGTTGAAAGAGTGCGTCTACAACTTCGCTTTGCCACATACCAAAATGGCCAGTGCCATCAAAAGGCTCCACTGCCAATCGCGTATTCGCCCCAGTGGTTCTCACCCAAATGGACGACGACGATGCTTTTGAGTTGCCTTCCATTTTTTGTTACAAATTATTCTTCAATAGCCCTCCAAATGCGAAAGCTAAATAGCCCGTGAAAACTTTTCTGATGCGGAAGACCAGATTAAACTGCGACCACAGAGCATACTCAGAATACCCAAGCTCTGATACCACTTGTTGTGGAACTCAGAGTCATATTCCACCAAATATAGAAATAGCGAGGGAAATATTGTACTAGAAAACCACACTAGATTGAATTCCCAGGAAAAATTGGAGGCGTCACAACGGTCGCGCTTAAAACCCAACATCCTCGACAGAATTAACTAGACGAATTTAATAGCACAATATAACACTACAACTATAACTAACAATGGCTATTTGAAGAATAACACAAAATAAAGAACACCAAATTTAACGAGGTTCGGCTAATTTAGCCTACGTCCTCGGACCCCACCAAAATATTTCACTAAACAAAAGAAAGGACCAAAAGTGAAATATACAAAACTATAGAGGAGAAAAGAAGAATAGCCAAAGATGAGAGGATTAGGGATATCAAACAACTAAAGGGTGAATCCCCTTTTATAGGAAAAGGGATGGCCCTTTACAAAATTCTTCCTATGTGGGACAAATTGCTCTTTCATTATCAAAGGGAAATGAGTCATTTCTTCACCACAATTCAACAATAAATTGGAGCTTGGGTCGTTAGTCGTCACTCTACACCATGATCCTATCAATTATCATGTCTAAGAAGCTTGAACTGCATAATAGTTTGATTCTCTAACGAGACCCTAGAGGGAGTATATATGTTGTTTCTTGAGATAAATGAAGCCTAAGTAATGGAAATTTCTATCGCACTTTTGTTCTTAGCTTTTATTAAAGAAAGTCGACCTTACAAATTTGATATGTGTCGAATGTACTCTGTGTGGTTTTTTGCACAAGTAGTAACGAAATTTGTTAGGCTGCAATATCTGTCTTAGAAAACTTTATTTAATGTTAATATCTCATTGACATATATATATATATATATATATATATATATTATGTGGTGCACTTTGTATGACAGTAATTTAGTGAAATATGAAATTAATATGCCTATCGTAAACCAACCTTTATATCCTTGTTAGTTGTTTTCTTACTCTATTGAGCAACTGAAATCAATATATATCTGCTCTTTCTTTTTCACTTTTTTGCTTCTAATTTTCTTGTTTAAGTAGATGATATATAATTTTATTCAGCTTTTTATTAGATGAATGTGTAATTATTCAGCATTTCAGCTAGTTCCAAATATATAAAGTTGTATATATATATATATATATATATATCATATATGTACATTAGTATTACTATACCATCAACGATTTTTCTTGGGAGCCGGCCCGTTGGCTTGGATTCACCAAAACCACTAAATAATTTTATTTCAAGTATCAGCACAATAAATTATAGTAATACACATGATTGTGATTAAATTCAACACAATAAATCATGACTTTCCAAGAATTTTTCATATGATATATGCCATCAATCTTCGGTTGTACATAACCGATCAAGTCTCTCTTTTTCCTTTTTCAGTAAAAATATTTTCATAACGGTAAAAAGTTCAAACAACAATTTCTCACAAATAAAAAAGACCAAATTCAAAGGATGCTCCCTCGATACACGAATCAATAAGCTAGGTAATACTCACATATATATGATCTTTGTCTAGATTGAATCAATCCTCATAGTACTATGTTATGTTTAATTTGAAAAACGTCAAAAACATGATTATTTTTGTCAAAAATGAATTCCACAAAAGTCGGTGCTTTGTTCCCCTATAATTAGGTGCTTACCATAGAAAATATTCCTAATGATTGTAAATTTTTGTCAATAATTAGGTGCTTTCCCACTCACAAATAAATTTAAAATAAAGATGAAACAAGTCTTCAAAGATTCTCCACATAGAACCTCAATAAATTAAAATATTAATGATATACCAAAATATGACATTTGGAGCCATAGACAATAATACAAGGGCCCAAAGCCCAATGCCAGCCCAAAACCAAGCATAGAATTGAAGATCCGCGCTAAGTAACAATAGCGTGTCGGGTCATTCGTTGACCCGACCTCACAGTCCGAGTCATCCACCAATGATGCCACCTATCGTTATCCTGCAGATGCCCACCAATCACCCATATAGGGTGTATGTGCTATAAATACTCCCTCATAACATTTATTGAGGGTTGGAATCTCTAGAATATTCTCTCTAACTTTAGCCTCGTATCTCCAGAGTAACGAGTCTATAGACTGAGAAGTACGTTCCCTTACATATGAATTTAGAAGTTAGAATCGTCTACAGAGTAGGACCATGGCTATACACATTACTATAGAACTACGTTGACTTGATCCTAATTAGGTACGTAGGTAGCTCCATTAATACAGAGTGCAGTCTATAATCAACATCATCATATTCGTAACATGGTTCGAGTCCTTCCAAATTGACGAGGTTTAAGTCCCTCGGAATTGAGTTAGATCAATTAATGTTGCAAAATCTGGTAAAATTCAATAAAACTCAGTAGTTGAAAATGTGTGTATGTATATATATGCTAGGGTTTGTCAGTATGAGTAATGAAAATTATATGTCTCTGGTGTTTTGGATCTTATTGAGATATGATTCTTTACTAGACAAGAAACCAAAATCCAATAATACCAGATTTGATGTTGAGATCAAACAAACATCACTGCTGAGCTTTGCTGATTCGTATATTAATCATTTGCAATAATATGTTCATTAATTTTAATTTCTCCATCTTTTAATTAATTAAGAACTTAGGCTCATAGACATGCGTGTGATGACTTATTAGCTTTTGAGATTAAAATTTAGTTAAGAGGGGGTACGAGGGATTCGGTCATGTGCTTAGCGTCATTTATATATATTAATCCTCTCTATCATATTGATTAAAAATGTTTACTGACGTAGGTTACCTAAGTTGAAGGAGTTTTGGTCGCTTAAAAGGTCATGAATTTTGAGTCTTTGTATATGAATAAAATCACTTCAATCATGAGATAGATGCTCACAATCTCTTTTAATAATACTTTAAGAAATTAGTCTTGGTCATTCAGGTTTGTACAATTGTATTGATAATGGTTTTCTTTAATTAGCATAAACTACTTACGAGTACAGTTTTAAATGAATAATAATACTTAGAAGAAAAGATGTTCATCTTAATTTGATTACTATAAAGTAACGTATACTTTAGTGCATGGTTAGGTTTTATCAAAGCTGTTGGATCTATATCTAAAGGAAGGGCATGTTTGCTTGCTGTTAAAGATTTGTGCCTTCAACTAGCATATAAAATAAGAGAAAATTGCACAATCAGCCCCTTAACTATAGGGGTATAGCAATCTTGATCCGGTATCTTTTAAAGGTGGCAACTATAGTCCTATATCTTCCTAAATGATAGTGATTGTGATCCTTTATCAAGAGTCTTAGCATATTTGGTCCCAATAAAATTTTTAGATTACAGCAAAATAGTTCTACAAAACAGATCAGGCCCAACATGCTTCCAAAATAAAATTAACCTTACATAAATCTATACCTTTTTTGACCGCCTTATCACCCGGTATTCCAAGTCCACGGTTTTACGGACTTATTCCAACCACACAACCGCAGCTGATGGTTCGCAGGCACTTGGCTCCTTCAGCGATATACAACACAGCCCAATTTCGTTTCCTACCTTTGGGCGTAGAAAGTATTTTCAATATATAAATATAATTGAAATTTTGGACAACAAGTTGGACAAAGCCTTCACTTTTATTGGTGAAATACAAATTAAAATTACATAATATTATTCTACTCCGTTATTGGAGGAGAAAACTTTTAGCCTCTCATGAGAGGGCTTCTATTTGGGGAAATCCCTATACACTTTGAAAGAAGAAAGATTACAAATTTTCTATGAATATTTGTATATAAAAGAGTTGGAGAAGTTTATTGATATCCTCCATCTGCTTCTGAGCTTCCTACTTATAGCCATCAGTTTCGGATTCCAAATGCGGATTCCAAAGCTTGCTTAATTTTTTGACATCACTGCATTCGTCAATTTTCTCTTTATTAATGTGCGTGGGTCCTTGTGTCTGTATCTTTGTCTGCCACGCCTGTCTTTTTACAGCTGTTTTCTTTTCCAGTTGTCCCTCTTTAATCAATCACATGATTGATTCAATTATTACGCCTAACTATTCAGGCATTTTCCTTTTACATGATTTTACCTCGGTTTGTGAAAACCCTTGGGGTAAATTTTCCTTTTTCCCTTATCCTTGTTGGATTCGGGTTTTGTCTTGATAACCCGTATTCGTGTACCAAATAGGGGTTTCTCTTGCAACTCACAACTCAAGCACTCACGATTATACCATTGATCAACATGCATCATGTTGCAGGCTTTCTTTTTGGTAGCTTCGGTTGCTGGTAACTTGTTTTCCCATATTAGCGTTCTCTTTTGTTCAAAGAGCTTTTTTGCGAATTTAGTAATTTTCCCTGTCATGGAGTTTAACAGGAATGATTCATTCATTGAGTTCGAGAAGATTTTGAATAGATATTTGACTTTGTCCATCTTTGTAAGACAGACCCACATTCCCCATGCTCTTCTGGTGGAAATATCATTTTCGTTGATAGAACTGACCAAAGGAGCTTCTCCTGTTGCAACCTTAACTCTGTTGTAGGCTGCCATGTCTGGTCTCTGTAGTTTGATGAAATGAAATACTGGATAAGACCCTTTTTCTGCTATTTCTGGTGTCGATGAAACGAACTTCAACTCCAGGATATCACCTTTTTTGAGGAGTGGGTTGTTTTGCCTTGTATCATACACAGCACTGGAAATCTAATTTGGAAGTTTAGATATTTTTGGAAAACTTGGTGAAATAGTATGTATTGAAGCTAATGCCCCAAAATCATACCATTCTCTGACTTCGTCGGGATTTGACCCTTCAAGCATCCAAATCCTGGGATACTTCCCTGATATGTCTACCACGGATTTACTAAGATTTAGTCATTTTCTTGAGACTAACTTTTCCCAAGTACGTTGAAAAACCTGCCAATGCAAATTAATCTTGTCAGTATTAACCTTAGAGGTGCCGGTCTGTGGCCTAAGGTTAATCTCTCCCTCTTTTACCCCAGAGGTGCCGGGTTGACTTAAAACAATAGGAGTTTGCACTTTCGATTGTTCAATTATTTCCTTTTTACCAAAATCTGATAATGGACGTGTGCAAGTGGTATTTGAATCCACCGCTCTGGATATAGAACCCAGTTCTCTAAACACAGGTTTCGAGTCCTGCTCTTGAAATTCGCGAGTCATCACTAAAGATGATGTCTTTTGAATTGGTTCTTGTAAGGCACTCCATAAGAAAGTCATAGCGTACATTATTCCCCTAATTGTTTCTTGGACAGTGTCCAAATTAACTCGTTGAACTTGTCCAGCTGCTTCAGCATTTGCTGATAGCCTTCCAAATTGCTCTTTAAGCTCCTCAAGGTTTTCCTTGAGATGCCTATATCTCTTGATGATGGAATTTGCTTCAGATGCTTCCATCTCTTGTCAGGAAATCTGCAAGTACATTCTCATGAGATTTCACAATAATAATGTCAAAACAATAATATTGACATTCAGCTTGCGATTTGATAATATGTGCCTTTTCAATTTTTTATTCAAGTTTATTTTTCAAAAAGGATTTCACATTAGTATTATCAACTTTCAATGTAAATTTTTTAGCTAATAAAAATAGAGGCCATTTCTTAAATGCCTTCCAAACTGTTAAGAATTCTTTTTCGTTTATATGCCAAACTTTGGCTTGTTGTTCGGTGAACCTATTTTTTATGAAGAGAATGAATCTTTTTCTCGAAGGATCCGAAAAATATCCTCTTATATATCTACAAGGTTATTTCCCTGTAGTTTTCTTTTTCATAAGCACTATTGTCCACCTATAATCATTGGCGTCTGTATAGACTACTAAATCATCATTGTCTTGTGGCATTGCGAGTTTAGGCAAGTTATTGCAAACTTGTTTCAACTCACGAATTCTTTGAGTGTGAATTTCTTCCTACTTCCACTTTGTACTCTCAGTTTCTTTTAAGAGAGGTCGGAAATCCTTCCTGTATTTTGCTAGATCTTTGATGAAGATACCTGCAAAATTAACTACTCCCAAGAAACTTTGAAGCTGTTTTTAATCTTTCAGAACATCAGGAAAATTGCGTAATTTTTTCACAATATGTTCCTGGAGTTCAATACCTGTTTCGTCAATAAAAATACCCAAAAACTCTATCTTATTAACTCCAATTATTGTTTTCTTTTCAGAAAGCACTAATTCTTCTTTATGACATACATCAGAAAATATTTCAAGATGTTTAATATGTTCTTTCACATTTTTAGATGCAATTAGGATGTCATCAATATAGACAAACATGAATTCAAATTAATCTTTAAACAGATTATCCATCTTTCTTTGGTATATCTAGGGTGCATTTGCAAGACCCATCTGTAGTACATTCCAGATATACTAACCTTGTGGAGTAGAAAATGCAATATATTTTCTAGACTCCTTTTCCATCTTAATCTGATAAAATTCAGATTTACAATCAAACTTAGAAAACAATTTGGCATTTTTAATGCAATCAATTAAGTGTTCTATACTCGGAATATAGTTACCATCAAATTCAAGTGTTTTATTAATACCCTGATAATTGTTACTAATCTTGATTTTCCTCTTTTCACTTCACCATGGTTTCTTAACAGAAAATCAGGCCTACTATAAGCAGAAACTCCAGACTCAATGAGTTTAAGATCGATATGCTCTTTTATGATTGTCTGCATATCCTTCTTATCCTCCATATTCATCTGGATTGGCTTGTATCGAACATACTCGTACTTGCATTGTTTTTTTACTTTCAGAGTAGCTTCGATCTTGTTTTTATCCCACCAAGCCAAAGGATTCTCATTAAAGTTCCTTTGAATTAGTCGCTTAACATTTTCAAGAGAAAGCAAGCTTTCTTCGTCAATGTTAACCAAGGACATGGTTTGTAAAGCATTCTTAAGGAGTTGTATTTCCTTTATAGAATCTTTCTAACAGTCCTCGCCCACGCTTTCTATTAGGCCATGTTGTCTAAACAACAAAAGCTCTTTACCAAATCTTCTTTTATCCTGTATTTTAGGACAAGTTAATTTGGCTTCATTATCACCACATTTGTTGCGAAAATTTTAAAGGCATTAGTCGATTAAATGCCATTGCTAATCGTAGAACCTGTATATCATTACCACAATTAGTAGTAAATATTAACAAGTTCTTGTGGTTATCTTGCACATATTTTGCAAAAGTCTAGATAAAATTATTACCTAGCAAAATATCTGCTCCTATATCATGAGAGTAAATAGGTGGCAGTTTTACCTTATACCAAGGGGCTAAGTCACATAAGTCGGGAGCGGGAGCGGGAGCGGGAGCGAGAGCGGGAGCGAAAGCGGGAGCGTGAGAGCGTCGAAAATGAAACTTTTGTGAGAGCAGGAGCGGCTTAGAGCGTCTAGTAAATAATATATAAATATATAATAGGACGCCTGTTGTACTTGACAATTAATTGCACTAGCCTAGCGGTAAGAGTTCAAATTCTTTTATTGCCTTAGCAGGGTTCGAATCAAACTGATCGAATAATTTTTTTTTCTTTAAAACATGATAAAGTTAATATATAAAAAAGAACTACTTAAAGAAATATAGATAGCAAAAACCCTAATCTTGTCCTTTGACATTTCCCATCTCATCCGCCGCTTCAGCCATGTTTCTCTCATGTTATTCTTTTCCCAAACTCATTGGTCAACTATGACTTCATCCTCCTCTTTCATCTACCACATTTCTTTTCTTGATTTTTTTATCTTCATGAACAGAGATTCTAGCTTGGTATAAATTATTGCTTATCTTTATGTTGCTCTTCCACCTCTGCCAAATCCTCAGCCACCAAGCCGTCCAGTATCTCTGAGTTGTTGACTTAGATCTCCACCACCTCCATGAAATTGAACCATTTTTTGAAGCTGTGCACTAAGAAATTTTAGAACGCGATTTAACAAAACTTAAAGCTTCTTAGAGCGGCGCTCCAGCTTGCAAGTCGCCAGAGCAGCGGCTATTCCCGGAGAATTATGTGACTTAGCGAAGGGGTACCACCTACTCCTCCCATCATGATTTGTGCTTCGTGTATCCTTTTATTGAGTAGGAGGATTTTTTGAGAAAAATCTCTCCCTGCAATAATAGGTAAGGATTCCTCAGCATTGCTAGGAAAAACACCAGGTTTGGCTGTACAAATTTCTGGTCCTGAATCAATATAAGCTGCAAAATATTCTGACTTATATTGTTCATAAAACATACCAACCGATATGTATATAGAAAAGGGACTGGTCATTTATTCAATTCCAATAATGTGACCATCCAGGTTAAATTCCATACTTTTTCCTTTTCTTCCCCAAGGTTTATGTTCCTAAAGGAAGCTTAATCCCAAGGTTACAATCCCTTGGTCACGTCCTGCAATACCTTAAACAAACACTTCATGTCCTGCCATTTCTAGCATTCCTGCGTATTTGCCAATCGTTGGTTGTTGCAAGTAATATAGGTCGTTACAAGGAAAGTAATTATCTTTCTTTGTAATATCAAATATAACTTGCACTTTTTTCCATCCTTCAGGGCATCTAATTTTTACATTATTTACCCTAATAGCTGGAGGAGTCAAATCTTCGATTAATTTTTTGCCTTTTAAACTCCTAATCCTTTCTTCCGAAAAGAACATCCTGCTATTAAAATCTGTTCTAGAGCTAATTGATCGATCTAGAACTGGATGGTCTTTGATTAAAATATCAACACCACCAATTCTTGGTATTTGAATTGGATCTGGTGCCATTACTTTAGCAAATTCCTTGAAAATACTTGGAATTTCAATATATAAACAAGTCAGAATGATGTGAATTGGAAAGTGCATAAACAATTCTATAAGTTATAGAATATGGCCTATTTCCTTCTTTCATAAGATTATTTCTTTTGAAATCTTGATAAAGGTTAAGACTCAACTGAAATCTTGGTCGGCTAGGTTATATGCAATTCTTGGATGAATATCAAACATCAATTTTCCAGCATATAAATTTCCTACCATTGTACGAAGACAACCATCTCTTAAGTTATTAATTATCTTATCCATTATAGATAAATGTAATGGAGAATTAACTCCTTTGAAAGTGGTTTTAGTTACTTCTTCAATAGTTCCTATATGGATCCATTTCATAGTAACAATTACTTCCTCTTTGAGCTTACTAAATTCCTCCAGAATTTCTTCTTTTGGAATAAGTTGCATATCCATCACATTACAAGTTAATTTCATAGGAATTGGAAATTCCCCTGAACTTACCTTGTATATGATGTTATGCCGCTTTTGATTTAATCCTATTTGATTTAGGATTCGGCTAACTCCACTAACTCTAAAACCATCATTTAGTTCTATGTTAGAGTTTTGCCTCGTTATTCTTTTCATGGTTTTCTCTAATATAGATTACTTTGAAAAGAATTCCTACAGGCTATCCAATGTTTGGAGCCTATCTCCTTCGTTGAAGTTATTCTGATTCGGTTGTAGATCCATCCGAATCACTGGCTATTTCTTCCTCATAGACACTTTCGTCGAGGGTATACTCTCGAATTGGTAAACTGGTACCAAATCTCCATAGAAAACTGCATCTAGAATGTTAGTTGTGGCTTCAAATTGTTTTAATTCACCACTTTTTTGCGGACAATCTAGGGATATATGGCCTCTAGCTCCACATGTCCAGCAGTTACAATCTCTGGAACTCTTATTTGTCCGGATGTGTGCCCATTCGAAAGTTCATTTTGTGGGAGTTTTTCGTCAAATTTTCGAGATCCTTGGGAAGATACTTTGTATCTCTGGCCAAATTTATAAGATCGGGCTTTTGATTTAGACCACCAAGACTTTCTTCTGAAAGACGATCGCCTTTTGTGACTCCTATTATCAGAGATTACAAATTGCTTTCTTTTCTTTCTTTGCTCACTTGATTCTCCAATGATTATTGGAAAATCATTATTTTCACAGCAAAGAGGTGTTTTCTTTATTTTTCCTCTAAGCCTTTTCATATTCTTTTGAAGGGAAGCTTGATAATACCAGTCCTTCAGTTTGACTTTCAAAAAAGACATACGTCTGGCTACTGAATCAATTTGTCCTTCTGGTACCTTGTACGATTGTGTTAACATTTTCCTCCAAGGACTACAAATTTTTGCAAAGAACATTGGTGCCGCAATTTGTGATGTTACGTCACTCTCAAAGAAGTATTTGCGAAACTAAGATGTATTCATCTACTGCACAAATATTTCTTAATTAAATACCATAAAGAGCCTGTGTGTACTCTCTTGTTTTTTCAGTATTATTTTGATCGAAGTATCCGTCTCCGATAAAGTGTAATTTAATGAGCCTTCCGAATTTTTCTGGAATAGTGCTTTTAGATTCTCCTTTTAAGACTCCTTGCTTGGTCGTTTCAGGGGTATGTTCCCATCCGGTTTTTACTGACCCCTCCAAGGTTAACTCCATTAACTCCATTAATCTAATGAAGTTTTCTTTATAAAGATCCAGTGTGGTCGTTGTTATCTTTATAGCGGCTACCCATTCATCGATTAATTTTTCGATGTTTCTGAAATCGATGACATCCAAATTAAGGATAGTACCATATAGATGCAAGGGTTGTAACATAGTCCTTGCCCAAGGTGTATTTTTTGGTATCATATTTGGATTTCTTACTGGATTTGCTCTAAACAGTGTATCCCCAAGAGCTACGCCAGCGTTAGTATGCAAATCACCACTTTCAAGCATTGTTTCATCCTGGGGAGGATTATTTGATGCGGAACTTTCTCCTGGCGGTGGTAATTCCAGGATTGATTCATTAGTCTTGACATTAGCCAAATCCACAACTGCTAGTTGAGAAAAAGACTCAGCTAGCTCCTGAAGATCAGATAGATCTACTCTTGATATATACATATAAATCTATATTTTTAAGGATATCATTGATTAGATCTTCCTGAGTCTTAGGTTTTGGGATTTTTGTAACCTTATTTTTCTGGTGTAGAAAAGATACCTTTCCAAGGGTGTCACTGATGCTTTCTCTTTTGGATTTGGATGTCCCTGCTTCTTTACCTTTTAGATCTGCAAGATCAGTCTTTAGATCTATTATAGTTTTACCCAGATCTGTAGTATTTCCTCGATCTTTTGGTTCAAATTTTCTATTTTCACAGGTATATGACTTAACTTTTTTCTAACTTAACTTTCACGACATGACTGAACTTTTTTCTGGAAGTCAATACCCAACTGCAAATCTTTATTTCATTAATGTTTGGCGAATACAAATACTCTTACAAGAGGAGATGACAAGTACTGAGCCCGGCATTAGTAGAATGGCAAGAGACATGAAGCCAAAATTCGACAAATATTGGGAATCTTATAGCATTGTGTTGACATTTGTTGTTATTCTTGACCCTCGGTATAAGCTTTCATTTGTCAAGTTTTGTTATCGGAAGCTTAATCATTTCACAACTATTGAGAAAATTTGTCTTTTAAGAGAACAAATGCAATTATTGTTTGAGGAGTACTTGCATACATCTTCTTTAGTGCATGAACAATCTTGGGCTGCTAGTTCTACTACCGGGTGTGATGATGATAGGCAAGTTGTGCTTGATGTGAGTAGTCTTCCTTTTGAACATTACATTCTTTATTCTTTTAATTTTTGCATATGGGTCTTTATGCATTACACTTTCTCGCAGGAGTTTGCTACATATTTAAGTCAGAATGCAGATGCTAGAAACCAATGACAACTGGAGTTATACCTAAATGACCCTCCACTTGACCAAAGACAGTTGCTGAAACTCGATGTGTTTGATTATTGGTGGGGAAATAGTGCTAGATATCCGGAACTTCCATTGATGGCTCGTGATATTTTGAGTATTCCCATCACCACAGTTGCATCAGAATCTGCATTTAGCCACGGTGGTAGAATTATTGAAAAGTTTCGTAGTTCAATTCTACCAAAGAATGCAGAAGCAATTTTGTGTAGCCGTGATTGGCTCGAAGGTCCAATTTTCCCATATTATCTCTAATATTTAAATTGTTTGTGGGTTCCCTTTATGTCGTTGAAATAATTATCTTATCCTTTAATATTGCAGCGTATACTTCAGAAAATGAAGAAGAAGAGGAACTCTCAACAGACATCGAGACATTGGTTTCCGAACTTGGCGGTACTTCTATTCAAAAGTAATTACTTCACCATCATTAATTCATAAAAGATGGATCTGGCCTTGTTAGTGTCTGAACTCTTGTTTATTGTAATTTGTAAATTGTAAAGATGGAAAAGCATCTTTGTTGAATTTAAGGATATATTCTTAGTGATCTTGTGTTGTAATGGGACTGTGAATGGTTTCAGAGAGTACCATTTTTAAGCTAATCCATTTTTATTTTTGTTTTATACGAATCCATTCTTTATTATTGTTATTATTATTAATGATTTTATTATTATTATTATTAATGATGTATTATTTATTTATTAAAGTGTAATGACAATTTAGTGTTTGTATTATGTCTTTTGGTTTGCTTATGATTTTCTAGAATCATAGAAGGTAATCTGACAATGTAGTGTATATACTGTATGTGTTTTGGTCTATTTGTTATTTTTTAAAATCAAAGAGTGTAATCTAACAATTTAGTGTGTGTATTGTGTGTCTTTTGGTCAATTTATGATTTTCTAGTGTCTTTTAATAAAGTCTTTTCATAAAGTCTTTTTAGTAATCTGCCAACTTATTATTATTTTTTTTTTGATAAGAAGTAATCTGCCAACTTAGTTGTGTAATTACAAAGTTGGGGTGTGATGGACATGCTTTGAAACCAACCCAAATGAACCCAACCCATTATAGTTCCATCTCGGGTCTTTGTATAGGAACCAGATGGAACCAACCCAACCCAACAAAGACCCAATCCATAATGGAACCATAACTTTGGATCCATTTTGGAACCAACCCAAATGAACCCAACCCAATCCACCCATTTGCCACTACTAGTTATGAACAAACCTACAAGATAGCTAGCCCGGAGTTCGATCATCCATCAATTTGAAATGAGCTAGAAAATGTAAATATAAAAAAATAAAATTGGAGATGTAACATTTTCATATCTCATTAATCTTTTACCTTGCAAATTAAATCAAATATAAAACACTAGACAAATTTAATCTTGAAAAGCGCAAATGAAACCGTAGTTTTTGTTTTTCTATTAGCTAGGTGAATATGATATACAGATTTTTTTTTCCAGAATGCAAATGTTTCATTATATATTAGCAGTTGGACACACTCAATGCCTACATGAAACAATCATGGTTCTAAATTTCGTTTCGTTTCGGCCGAACGTACGAAACTTTTCGTTTTCTCACTCAACATAAACAAAAACGAACAACATTTTCGAAATTACATACTTTCCAAAGAAACTATGTAATTTTCCATGGTTTCCACCGAAACCATGGAAAAGAAGGAGAGTTTCTGTTTCTTAAAGAAAATTTCTGTTGGGACTCCCAAATCTCAGATTTTTCGCAATTAAATCTGGAAAAAAATTCACAAAGATACCTAGCAAATCAAAAATCCCAATTAAACTAAAAAAGTTTCTATAATAATCCTAATCAAACAAAATTTCTAATTAGTTTCTCTGCAAATACAAACCAACACCAAAATACACCAAAAGTCTTAAAGAAAATCAATCCAAGAAAAAAAGAAAGAAAAGAGAAGAGACAGAGTGAAGCCCGGAGAAAGTAAAAGAAAATTAACTTCAAGGTATGAATGGAACCGCCTACTTCCATTAATTTGAAGCTTTATCCATGCTTCTTGTTGTAGCCGATCTCTTCTAGTTTTGGGATGAAGAACTATTTTAATTTCACACTAAATTTTGCTGCTGGAGTATTTAATATAAAATGAATTTCTTGATTCAGCTCCCTAGGCATATAATGTTGTGGTCAAAAATTTTTGTACCAAACTAATTAATAAATAAAAGAGGATTAGAGATTATGCTAGTTGTTTGAAATTTGGAATAGTTTGTTTAATTTAATATATTTTGTTTCTTGTGTAATTTAATGCAAAAGACAATTTTTTATTCAACTCCCAAGTCCCAAAGCATATGGTTGTCCTCAAGGTTTAAAATGTGTAGCTAAGTTTTCTTTGCCATATTTTTGTTCACGTGGGGTGCAGCCGAATTTTAGTTGGCAATTTAGCATTCTAATTGATCACTATTTGGACTCTTTAAACCCAAAAATACATGAATGAGTTTATTGGGTGCACTTGAAGCTTTTTGGATTTCAATTTATCAAAAATATTGATCCTAACTTATCCAGGTTTCTTAAAAAATTTACAGAGATATTTTTTTGCAAATTTTTATCGTTTGTATATATATATATTCAAGAAGTTCATCTTTATTTAATTTATTTTTTAATTGAAAAAGGGTAGAAGCTTTATTCAAAGTAGTATATTTGTGTAAGTGCTTAATTTATCATGCAATCTATAAAATTTCACGTCCTATTACTTTTATTTTTGTGACATATATGCAATTTATTGTATAATTTGATCTTTTTAGTCGTATGTATTTATTTTATAGATGAGTCCAAATACATCCAAACGACGAAAGCGTGATATAGGGTGGGACCACGGCGAGATGATAGATAACAATCGTCTATGGACAAAGTGCAATTATTGTAGGAAGGAGATGAAAGGCTCGGGCATTTCACGGTTGAAACAACATATTGTTGGTGGTTTTTCGAATGTTGAGAAGTGCTCAAAATGTCTGGTGGCCATATCAAGAGCTATGAGAGAGCATATGGACAGTAAAAAAAAGGACAATGAAGAAGTTATAACACAAAAAGCAGCACTTAGGGAGACTCTAATGGAACCTATGCGGAAGAAATATGGTAACGTTGATAACTTTGTCAATGACGACGAATCCGATGATGAGATATTTCCAGAAGAGAGGGAGCGTTTAAATATTACTATACAAAGATCCATTCAAGATGTACATGAAAATGAACTCGGTCGTGTTAGAGATGATTCTCGAGGCTCATATCATGGAGCAAATTCATCCCGTCATGTGCAACAAAGAAATCAATATTTTGGCGAGCAGGATGATGCTACATTTAAAACAAAGACAAACTCTTTTGGAAAAAAAATAAAAGGCTTACTCATTGAAGATATGGACCCTTCACTTTATAGAAATCGAGCATGCACTCAACAGAAAATACCAAATATGTTGAAAGGAAATGCCATTTTCAAATCTGCAAAACATGCCATAGGTAAATGGTTTATTTTCAGCAATATTCCCCCAAATGCAGCTTCAAATATATATTATCAAGCTGCTATTGATGAAATTGCAAGGGCAGGTCCTGGGGTGACAGGTCCAACCCCATATGAGATCACTGAACCTATTTTGGATACTGAGATTGAAGAGATTCAAGTGTATGTAAGTAGTTTTAAGAAAAAATGGGAAGTATATGGTGTGACCATTATGTGTGACGGATGGAGCTCGACAACAAAGTTATCAATCATTAACTTTTTGATATATTGTGATGGAAAAATTGTGTTTCATAAGTCTGTTAATGCTTCGAGCTGTGATAAAGATGCAAACTACATATACGAGCTTATGGATGATGTTGTGGAGGAGATTGGCGAAAAGTATGTCGTTCAAGTGATAACTGATAATAGTTCTAATTATAAGAAGGCCGGGGAATTATTAATGAGAAAGCGAAAGCATTTGTATTGGACTCCTTATGCTTCCCATTGCATCGACTTGATGTTGGAAGATTTTGCTGATAAAACAACTGCAAAAGTTTTCATTGAGCAAGCAAAGAAGATTTCAAATTTCATATATAATCACGGTAAGGTGCTTGATATAATGCGAAAAATCACTAATGGGAGAGAGCTCATCCATCCTGGTATTACACGTTTTGCCACTAATTATATTTCAGTTGAAAGTATTCTTGAGCAAAAGTCTGATTTACAAAGGATGTTCACCTCAGAGGAATGGTCTAAAAATTCAGCTAGCAGGGATCCATTTGGGAAAAAAAATACAAGATATAGTTCTGAACTCATCATTTTCGGGTAGTATGGAACTTGTCTGTAACTTACATGCACCTGTTTCAAGGGTCCTGCGCATTATGGATGGCGAGAAACAAGCTACAATGGGTTACGTTTTTGAAGGAATGCGGCTCAACAAGTTGGTAATTGAAGTAGCTCTTCCAAGATCACACAAAAAGTATTGTGATATAATTGATAAGCGCTTAAAAGATCAAATGATACGTGATATACATCTTGCAGGTTAACATTTAATACTTCTTTTTATTCCCTTATTTTCTTAATCATGTATAAACTTTTTATAGGTGTAATTTATTTTGATTGTTTTGAAGCAGCATACTACTTAAATCTTGCATATCACTATGAACTGGAACTTTCTCACAAGCAAGAGCCTTTAGATGCACTGAAAAAAGTGGTGCAAAAAATTGAGCCGGACGAAAATATAGTTGCACTTGCACTTTCTGAGGTATATCTCGCTCATTGTATTTTGTTATAATCATCTGTTGTACTTTGATTTTGATATTGGAGGATATATGATAAGAGGCATTTTTACGTGTTTTTAAGCCCGTGATGCTTATGCTTTAGATTCAATTATTGCCTAAATCATGCTACATTTGCGTTTAATCGGGGTGTTCAGTGATTTCAGGTGATAAACGAGAGCACACGAAGAAAAGGGCAAAAGACTGCGTATCAAACGATCAAGAGGAGATGCTTCGCATGCTGGCGCCCAGGCGCCACATTACTCGCGCCCAAGCGCCAGAAGATGCAGAGAAGCAGCAATTGCACGTAGACCCGCGCCTAGGCGCAAACTTACCCACGCCCAGGCGTCGTTCATCCCACTCCCGAGTGCCACATTATCCACGCCTGGGCACCATTCGACTTTTCCTCCAAGAAACTCCTGCCACGTAGGCGGTGCCTGGGCGCCGATCCACCCGCGCCTGGGCGCCACTGTAACCGTTTTTTGAACCTATAAAGCCCAATTTTCAGCACATTATTTGGGTTGAAGAATCTGGGGAAGGAAGGCATTTTTCTGGGATTTTGAGCCGAAAATTCATCAATCTTGGAGGGAGAAGAAGGGGGATTAAGCTAGAGATTGAAGTTCCAAGCTAGGATTCATCATCAACCAAGTCTTAGGGAGTTTTATTTGCTTTCATTACATGTTTATGTTCATAATTATGTATATGATTGTTCTAGATCTTCTTGAGCTATTGATGATGAGCTAATTTTGTAGAACTAAGGCCATGTGAAGGCCAAATTTATGAGTCAATATATATGAAGTGATTTTTTCTATTAATTCTTCTATTGCTTTGTGTGTTAATTTTATGCTTTTATTCTAATCATGTGCTTGATCACCATATGCTTGCTATCTTGCGTAATCTAGTCATTCGAGAGAAGATAGGTTAGGGTTCAAGGGAATTAACACATCATCCGAAACAAATGAGGAATTGCCCCTAGAGATAGGTAAAGATTTTCGGGTGCTGTTAGCCAGATTTATCTGGGGAAACTGTAGAACGTTAATGCGTGGTTATTGATTAGATTCTCGGATAGACATATTTAGAGAACCGTCAATTAATCATAGGATTATTATGAGCCGAGACATCGGGTATTTGTTAACTAAGGAGTTTCCACCAAAGCAATAGGAGTCTAATAATTCGAGGAGTAACCCATATATATTGACAAGTAGATTCGGTTGTAGCATGTGCCTTAGTCATTTTATCATACGTGAGTTTTAATCTATAGCTCGTTTTCTCTTTTATCCTTCGTTTATTCAATCAATTCTTGCAATTTACTTTATTTGTCTTTTCTTTTATTGAAAATCTAAAGCTAAAATCCAAGTCTCCGTGGTTCGACAACCCGGACTTATGTTGTCCACTTTTATTGCTACCACGACTAGTACACTTGCTATTCAAGCACGTTAGGTATTAGCGTGTCAAGTTTTTGGCGCCGTTGCCGGGGACTTGTTTAGTTTTAGTTTTTGATTTTTGTGTACGTTTTCATAATTCTTAGTTTTTCGTTTATTTATTGCTTTTCCTTTATTTTAGTATTAGTCTAATTTAGTTTCTTGTGCTTAATTGAAAGGTGACTTGTGGTGCATAACCCGCTCATCCAACGAGCCCCTATACGATTTTGAGCCCGAGATAGAGCGTGTCAAGTTTTTTGGCGCCGTTGCCGGGGAGGTTAACTTGTGGTGCATGATGAACTCGAGAAATGACTTACAATTTCAATCCTAATCCGAATGGGAACTTCCCCGATATGAATCTCCCAAAAAATAGGGAATGGTTGCAAAATATACTCCAAGCTATGCAACCGGCACCTCCACCCCTCCTCCATCGGTTCGTGGTAATCAACCACCCCGGGTACACACTACACCGGGACCCTTTATCTTCCCGGACTTTGCTACTCCACATTTTCACATTCCCTCTCATATGTTCGGGATGGTTCAAGCGGAGTCGTTTTATGGCGACTCGAGAGACTCACCTCATGACCACTTAGATCACTTTGAGAATGTGATATCTACTATGCAATTCAACCCACGGGATCTTGATGCCATCCGCCTCCGACTATTTCATTTCTCTTTGAAGGATGAGGCGACTCTTTGGTACAAGTCATTGCCCCCACAATCAATCCGAACACGGGATGATCTAGTAGATGAGTTTCTCAACAAATTCTTCCCTCCATCAAAAATCAACGAGCTTAGAAGTGAGATCAAAGGGTTCAAACAAACAAGGCACAAGTTTTTAGCATCCGCATGGGCAAGGTACAAGGGTATGCTACGGAAGTGCCCCGATCACAATTATACCCGAGACGAGCAAGTGCAACATTTCTATAATGGAGTCTGATCTCGGATTTGGCACCGACTCAATGCGGGAGCCGGTGGTGACCTTTTGGGCCTTGATAGTAGGACCGTGTGGATTAAGCTTGAGCAAATGGCTAGGGAGGATGAACTTTACCTCGAAGATGATGATGAGCTTCCTTCACCAAATCGACGGGTTGCTTGTGTGCAAGAATTAAAGGAAGTGGTTGCCCCGGAACCGGAGGTTGTAGATGTAAATTTTGTTGGGAATCATAATCGACACCAGTTGAACTTTCATGTACCCGAAAACTTCCCAAGGAGACCAAACCCCACACAAAACACACAACCGGGCATTTACCAACCTCCGAGGCCTCCTTTCAACAACCAACAACCGAGGCCTCTTTTCAACAACCCACCTCCGAGGCAAGGAAATCTCAATGTACAAGGTCAAGGGCAAGTACGACCTCCCACAATCGACGAACGACTTGATGATCATATAAGGAAATCGGATACGTCGATCAATGAACTCCGCAATATGATGAAGGATATGTTCATGGAGATGAAGGATATGCGGACACAAATGGCTCAAATATCCTCCACGATAAGTGGGAGAGCCCCAAGGACTCTACCAAGTGACACTAAAAAGAACCCAAAAGAACAATGCCATGCCATTGCTTTGAGAAGTGGGAAACATGTTGAAATTGATCCTTTTCACACGACGGCGCCCGAGCGCGAAGTTCCTCACGCCCAGGCGTCGGTGACACTCCGCACTGACAATTTGATATGCACATCCGCGCCTAGGCGTGGCTCAGACGGCGCCCAGGCGCCAGACATGACACAGCAGGAAGAATCGATTTGTAGACCCGCGTCCGAGCGCCATCTTGACGACGCCGAGGTGTCGACCATGCCGCGCCCAGGCGCCACCTTCTATTTCTTCCGGCCTTAGTCCTTCGATTCCAAAGCCTCCTCCTCCCATTGAGATCCGTCTTCCCTTCCCAAATGCACAGAAGAAAAAAACGAAGGAGATGGATCCAAGTTTCCTCCGTATTTTGGCGATTCTTCGGGAGGTGAGAATTAATATTCCTTTCATTAATGCCATACTACAAATGCGAAATTATGTTAAGTTTTTCAAAGACATTCTATCTAACAAGCAAAAGTGGGAAGAAAATGAAATTGTTTGTCTTACGAATGAATGCTCCGCCGTCTTACTCAACAAATTGCCAAAAAAGCTTCGAGATCCCAGGAGTCTCACAATTCCGTGCACCATTGGGCCCTTAGCATTTGAGAAGGTTCTATGTGACTCGGGCGCTAGTATCAATCTTCTTCTGTATTCTCTTTTTAAGAAGTTAGGGCTAGGCAATCCCAAGCCGACATCAATGAGCCTCCAACTTGCTGATAGATCAATCAAGAGGCCGAAGGGTATAATAGAAGATGTCATTGTCCAAGTCGACAAATTCTATTTTTCGGTCGACTTCGTGGTCCTTGATATGGAGGAAGATGTTGAGGTGCCCTTGATCCTAGGAAGACCATTCCTAGCCACCGGTAAGGCGGTAATTGACATTGCCAATGGTAAGTTAACCTTAAATGTGGGAAATGAAAAGGTCACGTTTGATGTTTATAAAGTTCTCAAGCATCCACTGGATTATGACTCTTGTTTACGTGTTGATACCTTTGACTCTTTGATTAGTGAGACTTTTCAGGCACACATGGTAGATGACCCACTTGAGACGTGCCTTTGGCAATCCATGGATGTTGATTCCGCAAGTGAGGGGCACGTGGCAACCGTGCTTAGCTTAGAGCAGCCCCCTCCTTATCGTGTCATGAGGGTTGAAAAGTTAGAAAGATCTTTCTCAGCTCCTCCTTGTCCTTCCATTGAAGAGGCTCCTACCCTTGAGCTTAAACCGTTACCTTTACACTTGAAATATGTTTTCTTAAATTGAAAATAAAACATTGCCTTTAATTGTCTCATCTTCTTTGACAGGGGAACAAGAGGAACAACTTATGGGGGTGTTGAGGGCCAACAAGAAAGCTTTCGGGTGGACAATTGCGGACATTAAAGGCATTAGCCCGGCTATATGCATGCACAAATTACTCATGGAGGACTCCGCCAAGCCTACACGTCAACCACAAAGGAGGTCTAACCCACAAATTCAAGAGGTAGTCAAGAAAGAGGTTATTAAGTTACTCGATGTAGGTATAATCTACCCTATCTCTGATAGTGCATGGATAAGTCCTACTCATGTTATTCCAAAGAAAGGGGGCATAACTGTGATTAAGAATGCAAACGATGAATTGATTCCCACACGTATGCTTACCGGGTGGCGGGTGTGCATAGATTATCGTAAGTTAAATGACGCCACCCGTAAGGACCACTTCCCTCTCCCTTGACCAAATGCTAGAAAGGTTAGTCGGGCATCATTTTTATTGTTTTCTAAATGGATACTCCGGCTATAATCAAATTGCCATAGACCCCGACCAAGAGAAAACCACTTTCACTTGTCCCTATGACACATTTGCTTATAGAAGGATGCCATTTGGATTGTGCAATGCCCCGGCCACCTTCCAAAGGTGCATGATGGCAATTTTCCATGACATGGTTGAGGAGTTCCTTGAAATTTTTGTGGACGATTTTTCTGTTTTTGGAACATCTTTTGATACATGTCTAGATCATTTGACTCGTGTTTTAAAACGTTGTGAGGAAACCAATCTTGTTTTAAATTGGGAGAAATGTCATTTCATGGTCTGGGAAGGGATTGTGCTTGGTCACAAAGTCTTTCATAGAGGGATTAAAGTGGACCAAGCTAAGATTGAGGTCATTGAGAAGCTTCCCCCTCCTACATCGGTTAAAGCTGTTAGGAGTTTTCTCGGGCATGCCAGTTTCTATAGGCGGTTTATCTTGAATTTTTCTAAAATTGCGAAACCATTGTCTAATTTGCTTTTTAAAGATGCACCGTTTGATTTCGACTCTACTTGTATGCAGGCATTCCTCACTTTGAAGGAGCGGTTGATATCCGCCCCCATCATGGCACCTCCCGATTGGAGCTTACCCTTCGAGTTGATGTATGATGCAAGTGACACCGCAGTTGGTGCGGTAGTTGGCCAACGGAAGGAAAAGGTATTTCGAACCATCTATTATGCTAGTAAGACTCTAAATGATGCACAATTGAATTATGCAACCACGGAAAAAGAGTTACTAGCTATAGTATCTGTGTTTGACAAATTCCATGCCTATCTCGTTTTGAACAAAATAATTGTGTACACCGTTCACTCCGCACTAAAGTACTTGATTTCCAAAAAGGATGCTAAACCTAGACTCCTTAGGTGGATTCTGCTACTTCAAGAATTTGACCTCCAAATCAAAGATAAGAAAGGAGTAGAGAATGTAGTCGCCGATCATTTGTCTAGGATAGAGGCCCCTAGTCCCGAACACTTGCATGATACACCAATTAGAGAAGATTTTCCCGATGAACACTTATTTGCTATATGTGATGACCCAACTCCTTGGTATGCAAATTTTGTTAATTATCTTGTCAAGGGAGTTCTTCCCCCGGATATTACTTTCCATCAAAAGAAAAAATTCTTATTTGATGTGAAGCAATATTTGTGGGATGAACCATATCTATTTAAGATTTGTGCAGATGGCCTCATTCGAAGATGTGTTCCCGAGGAGAAAATAGCATCGGTTTTAGCTCATTGCCATGACATGTCGGTAGGTGGCCATTTTGGGCCTTCTAAAACAGTGGCTAAGGTGCTTCAATCAGGTTTCTTTTGGCCCACACTCTCTAAAGATGCATTTTTGTATGTCCGATCTTGTGATAGATACCAACGAACGGGTAATATCTCTAAAAGATATGAAATGCCCTTGAATAGCATGCTTGAGTGTGAATTATTTGATGTTTGGGGTATTGATTTCATAGGACCTTTTCCTAGTTCTTGTTCCAATAAGTATATTCTTGTTGCGGTTGACTACGTCTCAAAATGGGTTGAAGCCGAGGCTTTGCCCACTAACGATGCTCGGGTGGTTACTCGATTTTTAAGGAAAAGAATTTTCACTCGTTTTGGAACCCCTAGAGCTATCGTTAGTGACGGGGGCACCCATTTTTGCAACAAGCAATTCGAACACTTATTGAACAAGTACGGGGTAAGGCATAAAATTTCAACTCCCTACCACCCTCAAATGAGTGGGTAAGTGGAGGTGTCTAATAGAGAGATTAAACGCATTCTTGAAAAAATGGTCAATGCCTCTAGGAAGGATTGGTCTCTTAAGCTAGATGACGCCTTATGGGCTTATAGGACCGCGTTTAAAACCCCAATTGGCATGTCCCCGTATCGCCTCATTTTTGGAAAAGCATGTCACCTACCGGTTGAGCTTGAGCATCATGCCTTTTGGGCTATTAAATTTCTAAATTTTGACTCTACACTTGTAGGTACAAATCGATTGCTCCAATTACATGAGCTCGAGGAATGGCGCCACCAAGCTTATGAGAATGCCAAACTTTACAAGGAACGAACTAAAACGTGGCATGACAAGCACATTCTTCCTCGGGAGTTTCACATGGGCGAGAGGGTTCTCCTATACAACTCTCACCTTCGACTCTTTCCTGGGAAGCTCAAGTCAAGATGGTCGGGACCATTTCTTGTATCTCGCGTATACCCCTCGGGTGCCATTGAACTCACAACGGACAAGGGACAAACTTTCATGACAAATGCTCAAAGATTGAAACCTTATGTCGGGATTGATGGACCACGGGACGAGGTGTCCATCCGCCTCGAGGATCCTCCATGATTCCATATCTCAAGTCGAGCTACCGACTATAAACTAGCGCTTCTTGGGAGACAACCCAAGCTCTCTTTTCCTTCTCGTCTTTTTGTGTTTCTCGTTTAGTTTGCTTTGTTTTCTTGTGTTTAGTCTTTGTTTAGTTTGAGTTTATCGTTGTGTTGATTGTTGTTTTCTTTCTTTAATTTTTGCAGGAAACGGACTTAAATTTCAACGCGTCAAAACTCACGCCTGGGCGCCGCGTATATTGCGCCTAGGCGCCGATCACCCTCTGTTGGCATTTCGGTTCGCAGATCCACTCCTAGGCGCCATCTCCCTCACTCCTGGGCGCTCATCCAGAACACGCCCCGACGCCAGAATCCCACGTTTAGGCGCCGAAGGAGCCCAGAAGTCACATTTGCTTTGCATCATGGCGCCTGAGCGCCACCACTTCCATGCCTGGGTGCCGCTTACACCACGCTCAAGCGTCAAGTACCCCACGCCCGGGTGTTGACTGAATTATAAAGACCATGTTATGCTTCGCAGACTAGGCGCCGCTCAGGTATTTAAATCATCTTTCAGGCAAAATTGGGTCATTTTCTTTTCTTCATCTCTCTCTCTACACCTCTACTCCGGCGTGCCCACCTCATCTCCGTCACAGAACCGTCTGTTTTCGTCAATCTCCATCTCTTTTATGCCGTCTCAATCCGCCTCCTCCTCCGCCACACTGTGGGTTCTCATCTCCGGCGAACATCTGCGATTTTCCTGTTAGGGATTGTGCCCTAAAAATCCAATTATATGAAACGTTTATATTTCGTTTATGAAATTGATCTTTATTAATTTTGTTGCAATTTATGAGTATTATAGAAACCGTACTATAAGATAGACGTAGTCCAATATAATATATGATAATCCAAATGGAAGTGTTGTTCTATGAAAAGACTTGGATTATATGTGTCATATATTATTATAAATAGGTTGTAGTCAGTGATAAGAATGGGCGTCTTATCTGCTAAAGACTATAATATACTATATTCGATGATTTGTCTTAATCAATGAGGATTCCATATATAGTATATTCGTGTAAATCAATGAGATTGAAACACTGAACCGGACCAATTAAGTTATTTATTTTGGCTACTATCGAAAATAAATAATTTGAACAACAACTCTAAATCCTATGATTGTCGTGGACTAATGCATCTAGTGTATCTTACTTTGATGTATTCAGAAGTGAGGTCTTCGGTGGCCAATATACTTTATACATTGAGTAATTGTATGAAATGTGATTATGAAGGACATTCATAAGGAATCTATAATCTCCATGAGAGATAAGAAATATTCCCTTTAATGGATTTGCAATGTTCAACTTTTCTAAAACTTTGGCCAAAGTATTTCAGGTGAAGTGTCACTGAAATTAAACGAAAAATGAGTTTTCGTATGAAAAGTTGACAATGAGCAAATTAGCAATTTTAGGATAAGAGGTGAAGAATAAAATAATAGTAGCATTGATTTTAGTTCTTCACGGATATTTTAATAGAGGAGTTGGTTGTAATATTCTTAAGTATGTGAACTCTTGAGTAATTTAATTAATTCTAGAGTGCAACAATATTTATTTAGTGGACTTAAATATTGTTAAATGGTAATCAAATATTACCATGCGATGGTAATCCGATTTGACCCATTTGAAGCTAGAATTAATTTTTCCCTAAGGTCCCTTCGCAAGCCTCGAATAGAAACTCGGTTAATACTAAAAGGTCCGTTGGATGGATTGGTTTTTGAACTCAGATGAAAAGATGTGGAAAATATCTTTAGAGAAAGATATTTGAATTAAAGTTAAATTAAATTTGATTTAATTTAATTTTAAAAAAAAGGATGGGCCCCGACGTGTGGCCCGTGGCCTGGCCACCGTGTGGCCCGTGGCCTGGCCACCGTGTGCCCGTGTGGCCTTGAGCCTTGTGTTTTTTTTTCTTTGTTCTTTGTCCCACATAGAATAAAAACCAAAGATTTCAAACCTTAGCCTTCTATAAATAGGAGCTTAAGGGGAGTTCAAAAAATATCAAAAACTTTGGCAAAAGAATTCTTAAGTAATTTATTTACTAAAAAGAATATATTTGCTAAAAGTATAAAATTCCTTTTAAGGGATTTTATTTTAGTAATTTTATATTGGAGCCCACACTTCCCAAGTTTGGCGAGACTTTGCGAAGAAGGCTTTGCGGTTCGAGAGCTCGGTTTCCTCCGACAAGAAGGAGGTGTTTTGTTGCGGTGCATACCACCGGCTCGGTTCAATCTTCGGAGGAAGGTTGTATTATTTTGTTTTATTTTTAATTATTGATTTTATTTCTATAGCATGCAATTAATTAATTAGTTTGAATTAAATTGTTTAATTAGTTAGTTTTTTTTTTTAATTGCTAGCTATAGTTAATCAATAATTATTAATTAAATTGTTTAATTAGTTATCCTTTGTCATAGTATGTTTGATTTAAAAAATTTAATGTCATGCATGTACGCCTTAGAGATAGATTCTTAAATTTTAATTTCCGCTGCGTACTTTTTGGGGTTATTTTCGAAGTAATTTCCCAACAAGTGGTATCAGAGCAGGGCTCTTGATACGTACATGTGAGACATGTAAGCATGTATGCATGTTTTAAATCTAATGATACTTTTTGGAATATTATAGAATTAGATTCTAGATATTAATGCTTATAACATGTAATTTTAGTTATGATCAAAGCATGCTAATTTGATTAAGATCAATATGTTTAAATTGTTTAAAGGCATGAATACTTGTTTATAGCATTAATATATTTGTGTATATTCAACATGATTGATATGATTTGATCAAATGTGTTATTTAAATTGTTTAAATAATATGTTGAATATATTATGTCAATCATATGTTTAAATAGTTTGACATGATGATTGAGTGGGAGTGTTTTTCAATTTTCATGACGATAAATAGTTCAAGTGTTGGATTATTGTTCAATTAATTTTGAAAATTCCAATTTGATTAGAACTCATAATTTGTTTATTCAAGCCAATGTTGTCCTTATGTGATAATGAAAAATCCACGTATTGTAAAATATCCAGTGGGAGCGAGATTCAAGAGTTGAATTCTCTCGGCCTCCATTACTGGTCTAATGGTATAGTGCGTCGATATTATTCCCTGAGGAAGGTATCTGCTCACGATTACAAGATTAGATCCCTAATGGATAGATTGAAATATGTGTAAACGAGTGCGATCACGCTGTCGTGAAGTATCTCGAATACCATATGGATTGTCTAAGTAATGGTATACACTTGATTGGGACAACATATTAGCCTCCCTGAGGAGCTCTGTTATGTCTTCCCAAAGGCTAAATATTGAAATGGTGGGTTAATGATGTTTAGTAAGAGTTACAAGGGACAAACATATTAACTGAGAAATGTTCTCGCTTAAACTTATTATATTTTTCGATCCTGCCGCCAGGAAGGAAAACGTATAAAGTTAGGTCATCATTGCATGAACAAAATATGGTTATGTGGATTCCAATTTTGTTTGTTTGCTAAAATAATTTGACTCATAATTTTTTTGTAAATTTTTCAGTTTCATAAATAGCATCCATTAGTCCTCTGCAATCTATCCTTAAGGAAAATAAGCTCTTAGGACCTAACTATGCTGAGTGGAAAATGACTCTCGAGATTGTGCTCACTCATGATGAACACAAGTTTGTTCTTAGCGAACCATGCCCTCCAGTTCCTGCTACCAATGAATCACAGGCTGTTAGGGACCGTTATGAACGGTGGCATAAGGCCAATGAGATGGCGAAATGCTATATCCTAGCATCGGTGTCTAATGTTCTCAAGCATCAGATGCAAGAGATGGTGACTGCAGCAATGATGATGCAACATCTCAAGGAGATGTTTGGTGGTCAGGATAGGACAGCTAGGCATGAGCTGATGAGGAAGATTCTTACTACCAAGATGACTGAAGGAACATTAGTTCAAGAGCATGTCATGAGGATGATGGCTTACTTGAATGAACTAGAAATCCTCGGTGTGAAAATTGACAGTCAAACCCAGCAGGATATGATCCTGAACTCTTTGCCAAGTTCATTCACTCAGTTCAGGCTTAACTATGCCATGAATAATAAAGATTACTCATTGCCTGAATTGATGAATGAACTGCAAGTCACAGAAGGTGTTATGAGAGCTAAAGGGAGTGTCAATTTTGCTCAGACATCTGGTACGAAAGCTAAGAAATGGAATGCTAAGAAAAAGAAAAAGGGTAAGAACAAAGTTGCTACTGTAGCAACTAATATTCAAAAGAAAGCCAAGCCTGCAAAAGGAAAATGTTTCTACTGTGGGGAAGATTGCCATTGGAAGAGGAATTGCCCTAAATATATAGCAAGCCTTCCTACTAAATCTGGCAAAGCACCTAATCAAGGTATAATGATATCTTGTTTACTTGAAACATGTTTAGTTGGAGGTCCAACAGGTTCCTGGTGTGTGGACTCAGGATCAACTAATCATATTTGCAACATGTTGTAGGGGTTTCAGCTGACCAGGCAGCTAAGTGATGGTGATATGTACATACTGATGGGAGATGGTACAAGCGTGCCAGTAGTAGCTATAGGGCTTGTTAGTTTATATTTTGTGAACAGAGTATTAATTTTGAAAGACTGTCTATATGTGCCTTCTATCCGTAGAAATTTGATTTCTGTTAGTTGTTTGATAGATGATGGTTTCACTGTTGTTTTTGAACAAAGTTTATCTATTAAGCATGATAAATCGTTTATTTGTAAAGGCACTAGGAAAGATGGTTTGTTTTTAGTATTTCCTGATAAATACTCTGTTGGTAATTCTGAGGCTAATACAAGTAAACAAATCTTACCATTGAAAAGAAAAACTCCAATGACTGATGAAGCATTTATGTGGCACTTGCGTTTAGATCATATTAACTCTAATAGGATCCAAAGACTGGTATCTGATGGACTTATAAGTCCATTAGACCTTAAAAATCTACGAGTCTGTGAATCATGTTTGGAGGCTAAAATGACCAAAAGGCCTTTTAAGGGAAAAGGCAATAGAGCCACGCAGTTGCTTGAATTGATTCACACTGATGTTTGTGGACCAATGAACATTCAGGCAAGGGGAGGTTTTGAGTATTTCATAACTTTTATAGATGATTACTCAAGGTATGGATATGTGTATCTAATGAAACATAAGTCTGAAACTTTTGAAAAGTTCAAAGTGTTTAAGGCTGATGTGGAAAACCGATTAGACAAACATATCAAATCACTTAGATCAGATCGAGGTGGTGAATATCTATCTAGAGAGTTGACACGCGAAATCCTAGCAAGTATACTAGGTCGTGCAGAGTAATAAAGTGGACTATTTAGCCCGGGGTGTATCGTCTCCACAGGGACAATTGGATTCAATGCTCGTAATTGCTATATTACCTATTTCTAAGCTAAATCAATTTATGAGATGATAGGTGATTATACTATGAAAATAATCAAAGACAACTATGTGATAAACAAGATAATAAATCGAATGGAAAGAGGTGATTGGGTTATGATCCTACTATGTTCTATTCTATGTTCATGAACTCTCAATTATCCGGATTTTTAGAACGCTCTTGTTATGGAGAAACCCCCTAATGTATTTATTATTCAATCTCTTGAAATAACAAGCTTATACTAGTTAACAACTTCCTATATCTCTATAGTGAAGATTGAATTAACTAACATGCATTTAGGTTCGAATGAATTCCTTGCTTACGAAGATCCTACATTCAATCGGGTCATCTTATCACAAAAAGCCACACAACGCAATCGACTCTATCTCTAGTCAATTGTTACGTTATGATGTTTGATTTTCGATCTCCCTTTATCCATCTCCTCTCGGTCTCAAGACAAAGCATTTTATCAAACACATGGTGATCAAGCATATGCAAGCATTAAGCATAAAATCAAACATGTAACAAGAATGTAATAAATCCGGAAATTAATCATTCATTAAACACAAAACATCACAAAGTATTCACATAACCCAACCACAAAGATGCTTAGCTCATACTTACAATAACAAATGATTCAACAATTCTATAAGACATAGTTGATAACTAATCAAAGAGAAAAAGTTGAATTACTCCCTATTACAAAGTGTGAATCCAAGCTTTGATGATGAAATTGATGATGATTAGGATGATGATCCTCTTCAAGCTTCCTTGGGTGGTGGCTGATATGTAAGGAGTCTAGGGTGTGTTTACGGCATTATTTTTCGTCCAAATGACCTAATGGTCTATTTATAGGCCAAGTCCGCTGCCTTGAATGCCGCGGCGTTGATGGTTTAACGCCACGGTGATCAACATTCTGCCCCGAACGCCGCGGCATTGGAGTTACCCTGCTGCTCCGTCCAGTTTTGGTAAAATATGCATAACGTTTTCTACCGATGTCGGAAAAATATGATTCAAGTTGCTACGCGAAGCTAAGACAAAGATCTACAATATTGAAGAAGAAATATTAGTCTGATTCGGCCTAAAAGGGAACAAAAACCTTGTTTCTCTATGAGCATTGTGTAAAATCGTTCGTCAGCTATCTTCTTTTGTTTCTTTCTTCAATTTCAAGCTCAATTTGGATCTCTTTTCTCGTCTTTCATGCGCAAATCAACTTTTATCCTACATAAACAAAATATATACCAATCAAAGCATTATGAGGATAAAAAGTTATCAAAGTAACGATCAAATCATATTAAAATGGGGCCTAAAATACTGTAAAATGTGAACTTATCAAGAGTTCTTGGACTTCTTAACTGCAAATGGGATTAGATCTCAGCTTACTGCACCAGGTACACCCCAGCAGAATGGTGTTGCAGAACGAAGAAATAGAACGTTGATGGAAATGGTAAGGTCCATGATGAGTCATGCGACTCTACCTAGTTCTTTTTGGGGATATGCACTTGAAACAGCTGCTTATTTATTGAACTTAGTCCCATCTAAGTCAGTTCCTAAAACACCTGTGGAGTTATGGATTGGGCGAAAGCATAAGATTAACTATCTCCGTATTTGGGGATGTCCAGCACATGTGTTAAGGAAAGATCCTGACAAGTTAGAGTCAAGGACAGAAGTATGCTTGTTTGTAGGATATCCTAAAGAGACTAGGGGTGGTCAATTTTATAGTCCTAATGATCATAAGGTATTTGTGAGTACAAATGCCAAGTATCTTGAGGATGAACTATTAAGTGGCTACAAGAGTCGAAGTAAGCTTGTATTGGAATAAATGACAGTATCAGATACTACATCTGAGCAGCCTAGTATAACTGAGAACATAGATAATACATATGATGTACCTAGTGTAACAACTGATGTAGAACCTAGTACACATGAGCCACGTCGTAGTGGGAGGATTATCAGGCCTCCTATCAGATATCTTGAGGAAACCCTTGTGGTTGAACCTAAACTTGAATCTGATCCTCTTAACTACAACGAAGCTCTAGCAGATATAGATGCTGATCGATGGATCACTGCAATGAAATCTGAGTTGGAGTCAATGTACTCAAACAATGTCTGGGAACTTGTAGAGGCGCCAGAAGGCATTAAACCCATTGGGTGTAAATGGGTCTACAAGAGAAAGAGAGGAATGGATGGGAAGGTAGAGACCTTCAAAGCAAGGCTAGTGGCGAAGGGTTATACCCAGATAGAAGGCATCGATTATGATGAAACCTTCTCGCCAGTAGCCATGTTTAAATCCACAAGGATTCTCTTATCCATTGCAGCTCATTATGATTATGAGATATGGCAAATGGATGTTAAGACAGCGTTCTTGAATGGAAATCTTCAAGAAGAAATCTATATAATACAACCAGATGGATTTGTAGTTGAAAATCAGGAGCATATGGTATGCAAACTGAAGAAGTCCATTTATGGACTCAAGCAAGCATCTAGATCATGGAACATCAGGTTCAATGAAGCTGTCAAATCTTTTGGATTTGAACAGTTACCTGATGAACCATGTGTGTATAAAAGACATCATAAAAAGGTTATATTGTTCTTAGTGCTTTATGTGGATGATATCCTACTCATTGGGAATAATGTGGGAACATTGTCTACTGTTAAGATTTGGCTGTCCAATCAATTTGATATGAAAGACCTAGGTGAAGCCAGTTATGTTCTAGGGATCAAGCTTTTGCGAGACCGAAAGAACAAGATGCTAGGCTTATCACAAGCTGCATATATAGATAAGATATTGGCAAGGTATAACATGGCGGATTCCAAGAAAAGGTCATTGCCTTTTAGACATGGAATCCAGCTTTCTCGAGAACAGTGTCCTAAAACACCTAAAGAGGAAAAACACATGAGAAATGTACCCTATGCTTCAGCTGTGGGTAGTCTCATGTATGCTATGCTCTGTACGAGGCCAGACATCTGTTATGTTGTAGGAATGGTCAGTAGATATCAGTCGAACCCTGGACCAGAACATTGGGTGGCAGTGAAGCATATTCTAAAGTGCTTGAGAAGGACTAGAGATTATATGCTTGTCTATCAAAGTGAGGAGCTGTTACCAATGGGTTACTCAGATTCAGATTTTCAATCTAATCGTGATTCTAGACGTTCCACCTCGGGATATGTGTTTACTCTTGGTGGAGGAGCCATTAGTTGGAGGAGCATAAAACAGTCTTGCATTGCAGACTCCACTATGGAAGCTGAATATGTGGCGGCTTCTGAAGCTGCTAAAGAAGCTTATTGGCTAAGAAAGTTTCTTATGGATCTAGACGTTGTTAGAGAAGGGCTAACACCGATCACACTCCATTGTGATAATTCTGGTGCTGCAGCCAATTCTAAAGAACCGAGAAGCCATAAGCGCTCGAAGCACATTGAGAGGAAATATCACATCATTAGAGAATATGTAGATCGTGGAGAGATTGTAGTTACCAAGATAGCCTCAACTAATAATTTGGCAGATCCCTTCACTAAAACATTGGCACAAAAGAGTTTTGACTCTCATTTAGAAGGGATGGGTATTAGATATATGGCTAATTGGATTTGAGGGCAAGTGGCAGATTGTAAGGGATTGTGCCCTAAAAATTCAATTATATGAAACGTTTATATTTTGTTTATGAAATTGATCTTTATTAATTTTGTTGCAATTTATGAGTATTATAGAAATCATACTATAAGATAGACGTAGTCCAATATAATATATGATAATCCAAATGGAAGTGTTGTTCTATGAAAAGACTTGGATTATATGTGTCATATATTATTATAAATAGGTTGTAGTCGTTGATAAAAATGGGTGTCTTATCTGCTAAAGACTATAATATACTATATTCGATGATTTGTCTTAATCATGGGAATGAGAATTCCATATATAGTATATTCGTGTAAATCAATGAGATTGAAACACTGAACCGGACCAATTAAGTTATTTATTTTGGCTACTATCGAAAATAAATAATTTGAACAACAACTCTAAATCCTATGATTGTCGTGGACTAATGTATCTAGTGTATATTACTTTGATGTATTCAGAAGTGAGATTTTCGGTGGCCAATATACTTTATACATTGAGTAATTACATGAAATGTGATTATGAAGGACATTCATAAGGAATCTATAATCTCCATGAGAGATAAGAAATATTCCCTTTAATGGATTTGCAATGTTCAACTTTCCTAAAACTTTGGCCAAAGTATTTCAGGTGAAGTGCCATTGAAATTAAACGAAAAATGAGTTTTCGTATGAAAAGTTGACAATGAGCAAATTAGCAATTTTAGGATAAGAGGTGAAGAATAAAATAATAGTAGCATTGATTTTAGATCTTCACGGATATTTTGATAGAGGAGTTGGTTGTAATATTCTTAAGTATGTGAACTCTTGAGTAATTTAATTAATTCTAGAGTGCAACAATATTTATTTAGTGGACTTAAATATTGTTAAATGGTAATCAAATATTACCATGCGATGGTAATCCGATTTGACCCATTTGAAGCTAGAATTAATTTTTACCTAAGGTCCCTTCGCAAGCCTCGAATAGAAACTCGGTTAATACTAAAAGGTCCATTGGATGGATTGGTTTTTGAACTCAGATGAAAAGATGTGGAAAATATCTTTAGAGAAAGATATTTGAATTAAAGTTAAATTAAATTTGATTTAATTTAATTTTAAAAAAAAAGGACGGGCCCCGACGTGTGGCCCGTGGCCTGACCGACGGGTGACCCGTGGCCTGGCCACCGTGTGGCCCGTGGCCTGGCCACCGTGTGGCCTTGAGCCTTGTGTTTTTTTTTCTTTGTTCTTTGTCCCACATAGAATAAAAACCAAAGATTTCAAACCTTAGCCTTCTATAAATAGGAGCTTAAGGGGAGTTCAAAAAATATCAAAAACTTTGGCAAAAGAATTCTTAAGTAATTAATTTACTAAAAAGAATATATTTGCTAAAAGTATAAAACTCCTTTTAAGGGATTTTATTTTAGTAATTTTATATTGGAGCTCACACTTCCCGAGTTTGGCGAGGCTTTGCGAAGAAGGCTTTGCGGTTCGAGAGCTCGGTTTCCTCCGACAAGAAGGAGGTGTTTTGTTGCGGTGCATACCACCAGCTCGGTTCAATCTTCGGAGGAAGGTTGTATTATTTTGTTTTATTTTTAATTATTGATTTTATTTCTATAGCATGCAATTAATTAATTAGTTTGAATTAAATTGTTTAATTAGTTAGTTTTTTTTAATTGCTAGCTATAGTTAATCAATAATTATTAATTAAATTGTTTAATTAGTTATCCCTTGCCATAGTATGTTTGATTTAAAAATTTTAATGTCATGCATGTACGCATTAGAGATAGATTCTTTAATTTAAATTCTGCTGCGTACTTTTTGGGGTTATTTTCGAAGTAATTTTCCAACATTTCCATCCAATTTCCGATCACATTGAGCAATAAGGTGAGTGATTGGCTAATCTTCTTTCACATTCTGCGTATTTGAGCCAAATAGGGCATGGGTTTGTCGATTTATGCGATTTTCTGTCGGAATTGTTGATGCTTATCGATTGGTTGCATTGGGGGTGTCAATTTGCTGTTGTGTTCAGATTTACCATGAGTTGTTGAGCATTCCTTGCCATATTTCGTTTCCAACAGTGTAATTTAGGCTAAGGGGTAGTTGTATGCGGATTTGTTCTTCAATTTTGTGTCCGAATCGTGGGTGATTGGTAGGAGCTGTTTGATTCTTTGAAATTTGTTGGTGGGGCTCAAGTTGAGCTTTCTAGTGTTGTTGGGTTCTGGATTTTGGGCTATACAATATCGTTTCAGCGTTTAGGGATTGATTGTTGGGTTGTTGTGAGATACCGTTACGCTGCTGCAATTCTTTACACAATGCCTAAGCAAACCTCGAAACAATCCAAGGTTAAAAAGAAGGTTAGGGAAGGGTCCTCCACCACTCCCGAGCACTTAACAGACCCACTTGATCCCCTTGCAGTTCCCCGATCCTCAAACCCAAAAAAGGAGCTAATTTTTAATGGGTTATGCAATCGGGTTATTATCAAAGAAAACTCTTTTGCTCCCAGTGCTAAGACTGCAGTGAAAGCCCGTATTGAGTTCCATCATCTGAACTATTTTTGTGGCCCTTTGGAGGCTATCCGACTCCCATGGATTCACGAATTCTATAGTATAGGGGCTTACATTTCCATCACAGACAAAGCAAGTTGGAGGGCACACACAATTGAGGTTCAGGGCCTCCGGGTTAATTTTGACGACATTGCCCTTAGTGAGTGCCTCGGGATGGAGATTCCCTAGACTTGTGGGTATCGTGATCTCTACAAGCTAGATGGGACATACATTGTTTCACTTGACGAGGTCATTGGGGTCATTGCTATTGAGGGTTCAACTTGGCCCGAAGGGGAGTCTCACTTACCTCATCGTATCTTACTTCCCGAGGCTGCGTTTTGGCTCGACTTCATCCTCTTTAACCTCCTCCCGAGCTCCAACAGATCGAAGTTGAACAAGGATCGGGCATTGCTCATATTCGCTATCATGACAGAGCGACCGATTAACTTTGTGGGGTTGATTCATCGGACTTTATTAGGGCATATCAAGAGGATAGGCATCGAGTTCATTCCAGTGGGTGACCCGACACAGGCTAAGAGGAAACGAGGGAAGTCAGCTAATCCAAAGAAGAACCCGTTTATTTTCCCATCTCTCATTACGGCCTTGTGCTCGACCGGCAATGTCAGGGCTTTTCAGAGCGAGACTACAGACCCAGCCGGCACACCTCTTCCCTTCTCGGACACCCCAGCTTCAGCCCGTCCACCTATTCTCCCGAGAGCTCGTTCGGCTCGTGGCACCGGATCCAGCCACACTACATCATCTGATGTGGAGACCCTTCGGACTGATCTGCAGCAGTTGAGGACGGATATGCATTCGATGATGAGTGAGGGATGTGCCTATGTCCGTCAGTTGTTTCTAGAGCAGGACGCCTTCTTGGGCCGTGGGCCATTTGACTATTCAACATCCCCACATTTCCCGCGCTCTTCCACTCCTCCTCCAAATGATCTGATCGGCGTCGGTGCTATAGTCATTGGGGGTGATTCAGCTGCGGCCGAGGGAGGCACAGATGATATGCTCGACATAGATGATCTAATGGATGGAGACAAGGATGAGGGTGGCCATGAGACGAGAGATGATGATTTTGTGGACCGTTTTGTCAATGAGGATGATTAGCATGTCTATTTAGTCTTTTCCTGTTTTCTTTTGTTAGATATCAATCTTGTTAGTTGTTCGTTTCTGTTGATGTTTGTTTTTAGGATATTTTGTTATGTTTCTTCCATCCGTTGTTTTTTTTATTAGAAGCATGTTTATTTCTGTTATCTTGTGTTTTGTTGTTTGGTGTTTTGTCGTTTCTCGCTTCTATCCATTTTTAACGCTTTATCTGGCTAGAATCGTTTTGTGTGTAGTTGTTGCTTTCATTGCTCTCATCGCTCTTGCCACTCTTGGACACAGTTGTAGTTGAGGACTCGGGTTTGCTTTTCAGCAACTCTATGGTGATGTGTACTTTGCCCTTTTCTTTTTCGAACATTGGGGACAATGTTGATATTAAGTTTGGGGGGGAGGGGGTTACTAGATCCATTGTAGTCGTGTTTATCCATGTTTTAGATATTTCGGTCCAAGTTTGGGGGGGGGGGCGGTACCTCTACATGTGAAACTTATGCAATTTTGAAATTTTTTTGATAGAGTTTCAACCCTTCACCCGATGCATTGAGAATGGTTAATTTGAATACATGGCATGTTTTTTCTATCAATATGGATTTTAATGACTGTACACATCGTTCCTTGCTTATGGGACCCTAAACTAAACTAGATTGACCTTAAGATGATTCACATATGCACATAAGTCGAGAGTAGAGGAGTTGAGTGGGTAACCATTGTGAAACACTTAAAGGCTTGATCCCGAAAATATCAATCTAGAATTTTCACATGTGCTATGAGCTGAGAATGTTAACTTTGTGTGCTTAACAAGAATAAAAAGAGGTTGAACATTGGTATGACTGTAAAAGTCAGGCTTAATAGATACTGGGGGCGAAGAGCACCATGCCTAGAATACTATACTATTAAGCTAATTTGAGCTAAGCTCAAGCCAATGAAAGTGTAAAGGGAATAAGTACCTAGCTTGGTTTTGTGGCCTTTGACACTCGGACGAATAAGCCCTTAGGAGTGTCTCTACATTTAATACCCTAAAGCCATCCGGTTTGGGAGTTATTGGCCTAAAGCTCGTTACAAGGGTGTCATAGAAAGCCTAAGAAAACCGAACATTGCGCATGGTCTAGCCTCTAATGTTTTAAGTTGAAAGTGGCATAAGTTAAAGCCTAAAGTGGATAAAGTGATGAATTTTAAGTGGCTATGAAGTTTTCTTCAATTCTTGTACAATGTGACTAATCGAAAATTGATAGATAGGGGATTAATGCTTGAAAAGTGGTAAGAATGCCACTCTACTATAATGCTTGAGATTTATTACACTACACCCTTAGGATGATCTTTTCGATGTTAAGGCGTAACATGAGCAAGTGTGTGACGTGTATATATATGTAAATTTGAGCTTAAAAAGATGAATTCATGCCATTGTGTTTTATTAATCATATTAATTTGCGTTGATTGATCGGCGTTGAAAATCTTTCGATTTTGTAGGTACATCACCCTCATGAGACTATAACTCGTCCTTTGAGGAAACCCAAGGGTTCAAAGGCTTGTTACATTCGCTAAATGCAACCGTGTACTCCACGAAAGTGAGTTAGGTAGTTGTTTTTCTTTCTTTTTGTTTCTCCCGTGTTTGATGATGTTTTTCCTATCCTACAGCTCTTATTAGTCGAGGACGAGCAATTGGTAAGTTTAGGGGGGGTTGAGAAGAGCCATTTTTACGTGTTTTTAAGCCCGTGATGCTTATGCTTTAGATTCAATTATTGCCTAAATCATGGTACATTTGCGTTTAATCGGGGTGTTAACTAAAGGGAATCGGTCAATAGGATAGTAGTCTGAGGTGGTACGAGGGATGTAACTAAAGAAGACTCCTTCACATCTAAGTAAAGAATAAGTCTTCCACAGCAGTAGGAAGACCTGACCAGTAAATAAGGTAATTGTGCTCCCCCCAGCCAAACTGATTATTTAATAGATTTCCACCAAAAAATAGGTGGATTTTGCCAATACATACTAAAACCTTGTTCACACACCCACCAGAAAGACTAACCCAATCCATAATGATGTACCAGAAAATACCCCCGCTACACTCTCACTCCAAGCTACGCTTAAAGAAAGTGTTCAAGTTGAAAGTCGAACTCTCGCTTCACACTTGCTATATTCGCCTGAGCACAGACAGACCGAGGGCCTGGTGTCTATGATGGATTTTAGGTGATAAACGAGAGCACACAAAGAAAAGGGCAAAAGACGGCGTATCAAACGATCAAGAGGAGATGCTTCGTATGCCGCCGCCTAGGCACCACATTACTCGCGCCCAGGCGCCAGAAGATGCAAAGAAGTAGCAATTGCACGCAGACCCGCGCCTAGGCGCAGACTTACCCACGCCCAGGCGCCGTTCATCCCACGCCCGAGTGCCACATTATCTACGCCTGGGCGCCGTCTGACTTTTTCTCCAAGAAACTCCTGCCACGTAGGCGGCGCCCACGTCATTTCTGTTGTAGCATGATTCATATCTGTTGTACTTTGATTTTGATATTGGAGGATATACAATGAAATAAAGTTAAAAAATTTAGATATGTTGTTTAAGTCTAAATGATAACATTTTTTATTTAAAGAAAAAAATAAAAGAGTATTATTTTTTCTTTTAGATCACACTCACAAAGTAAAATAAATTGTGAAACACTTTTTAAATTCAGCACTTTAAGTACAATTTTTCTCATATGATGATTTGAGATATTTACTAGATCGGCACTTTTTGGAATATTTAGCATTTTTTCTTTTAAAATCCAACTTTGAAATATTTACAGTAACAATTTGGATTCCTTTTTATTCCTAGACTTTAAGTACATAAATTAAAAATAAGTCTATTTATGAAAATATATTTTCTTCCAGTGGGCTTGCATTTGTTTACGGCATAATTTTTTAGAATTATTTTAATTGATTAAGTATATATTCATCTAGTGTAGGGAAAATATTTTCGAGATGCCATGTATGGTTTTGCTGACTCCACAACCATTAGAGGAAGAACAAAAACTGATCCAGGTATAAATTGGAATTACTTATCTTCTTGAATGTTATACCAATAAAAGTGTTAAAATATTACCCCTAAATTTGCAGCTGAGTGGTGGTTTATGTATGGTACTAATGCTCCTAACTTGAGGAAAGTGGCTTTGAGAATATTATCTCAAACATCCTCATCTAGTGGATGTGAAAGAAACTGGAGTACATTTGCATTGATACATACTAAAGTTCGTAATCGGCTTAATTATCAAAAATTGGAGAGATTAGTCTATGTTCACTATAACATGAGATTGAAATTGCGTCATCTAATGAAGGATAAAAGAAAAGTTGATCGGGAATTCCAGCCAATCGACTTAAGTCACATATTTGATGATGACAATGATGATATTTTATCTGAATGGTTAGATGAACCGGGAGATGCTCTTTGGGATGAATATAATAATGATGGACAACCAGTTCGACCTAATACATTTTTAGCTACATGGGCTGAAAGGTTAAGTGGTCCTTCCAAACATGGTGAAGGATTAAAGAAGGGGGCTCAGAAACTCGCAAATGTTGTTGATGTGATTGATGAAGAAAGTGAAGAAAGTTGGTCTGATTTATTGATGACTGGAAAAACTACCAAACGAACTCCATATATTAGAGATGACCGAGGTGGTTATCATGGTGGGGATAATAGCGATTATGATGATATAAGTTATTTGAAACAGAGACAGATCTGACGAGATGAAGACAAGTGATGCATAAGTTTTTATATAGCGTTTTGGATTTTTTGCTTAGTATTTTACTTTCTCTCTCGTATGAGAGTTTGCTTTCTCCCTCTAATGAGAGTTTTATCTCTCCTTGAATAGGAGTTGCACAAGATTTGTCTTGTGTTCGGTTGTGAGTTCTTAAGATTTGTTATCTTCAAGAACTTGATAGTTAGGGTTTCAGATGTTCTTACTACATCGTTTGAGTCGATATGAATTGTATTATTCCAGGCGTTGTAAACTTTCGATTGAATGATATATAAGACCGATTTTTCTTCAAAAAAAAAAATTACCTACGTTTCTCTCACTAAATAAATAGTGTATATATAGATATATATATTCGTAATTGGAAAGGGAGGTACACAAATAAGGGTTTGTACTCAAGTGGAAGGCTAATTGAGCTGAGTACAAAATTGTGATCTGCCCAGAGGGATATAGATTGGAGTTTGGGCTACTTTGTTGTCTTTGTTAAAATAATAATAACAATAATAATAATAATAATCGAGCTTGGGCTAAGATTTCAAATGACTAAGAAGTCCAACCCAACCTATTTCATATATTAAGATATAAGAGAACAAATGAGGATGGGCCCAGTTTACTAGCTCAAACCTTTTCTCATTGTTAGACCTGATTGTAGCGTCTTCTACAATCTTCTGCACGCAGTTTCACGTGTTGATCCCGATATGAAGTAGCGTAGCCGAACGCTAATGTAAGAATCACACACGGTTACTCAAGGTTTATTAAGCTAGTGGTATCAGCTTCCACTTTTATGTGGGAGATTTTATTCAATTCGAGACTGTCACAAATTGTGATTTTTTTTCTCCTTAGTTCGGAATCTTATAGGGTATATGTAGCCCACGATTAAAAATTAGTTCATGATTAAAAATTATAGACTCGAGTTTGTCGGGTCAGAATATTCTTTTCATCTAAAACTAAAATAAAAAAAGAAGAATCTGTTATAATTCAACTCAATCCTTATAGAATAAATTGAATTATACCTCCATTGAAGCTACCTGAAAGTAAGAACACAAAATAGATATGCAAAATAAAATAAATAAATGCAACTAAGGATGAATGCAGGATAGGAAAATGCAACAATATGAAAATTCTATTGAATAATTCCCAATCTGCCTTTACATCCCCTTTCTCACGCACTTATAAAAGGTGCTCTGACAGCTGCCTGCTTTTCTAACTAATTCCCCAACAAATTAAGCAAATAAAAAATGCCACGTCATTTCTCAAAAACCCATAACTAAATCCTGAAATTACAAAGCAAAAGAACAACTTTTCTATCTTTAAAACAACGCCTCTTTAAGTGAAAAATGCGCTTTGACCCTCTGACTTTTCCTTTTGATAATTTGAATGCTATTTGGTGTTATTTGCGCGCTTCTTCAGCAACTGGATCATAACATTACTCCTCCCTTTAAACAAGTCTTGACCCCAAGACTTGATTTCTGAAAAGTCCTTGGTAATAGTCCCATAATCCTCCCAAGTAGCCTCTGATTCAGGAAGGTGTGACCATTTGATGAGCAATTGAGTGATAGCAGTGTTGTTTTTCTTGGCTAGTCGACGAGCTAAAATGGCCAATGGTTTGAGAATAAATTTTCCATCATCGTCCATAGGAGGCAGAATTCGTGAAGTTGTGGAGATTCCTCTGCCGCGCTTGAGAAGTGACACGTGAAAAACTGGGTGGACCTTGGCTGAAGGAGGTAATTGCAGCCGGTAAGCCACCTCCCCAATTCGTTCCACAATAGCAAATGGACCTGCGAATTTGGGGCTTAATTTTCAGATTTTGCTACTGTATAAAGACCTCTGCCTGTATGGTTTTAATTCGAGAAAAACGAAGTCGCCTACTGCAAAGTGCCTCTCTGTTCTATTTTTATCTACCATTTGTTTCATGCGATTTTGTGCTTTATGTAGTTGAAATTTGAGATGAAATGCTATGTCTTGTCTATTTTTGAGTAGTTCTTCCACTCCGATAACATTGTTTGCGGTGTATGGCCCGATGCTAAGTTGTGGAGGTTTGTACCCGTAGAGAGCTTCAAATGGTGTTAAAGCAATAGCAGTGTGGTAGTTAGTGTTATACCACCACTCTGCCATGGAGAGCCAATAACACCATTTCTTGGGTGAGCTGCTACACATACAACGTAAATAGGACTCCAAGCATTGATTAACACGTTCAGTTTGACCATCAGTTTGTGGATGGTAAGATGTACTGAGGTGTTGCTCAATGCCTAGAGTTAGAAAAAGTTCTTTCCAAAATTTGCTTGTAAAAATCCTATCTCGGTCAGTAGTAACTGAAAATGGTAAACCATGCAATTTATATACTGTGTCAAGGAAAATGGATGCTAAGTGAGATGCAGTGAATGGATGAGTGAGTGCAATAAAGTGACTATATTTTGTATACCTATCTACTATGACCCAAATTGTATTCTTACCTTCTGATTGAGGAAGTTGCTCAATGAAGTCCATAGTGATGTGGACCCAAGCTTGATCTGGGATTGGCAATGGCTAGAGCAATCCAGGTGGATTAATAGTTTCATGCTTGCATTGTTGACAAATTAGGCATTGAGAGACCACGGACTGGACCAATTGTTTGATGCCTGGCCAAAGAAAAACAGACTGCACCCTTTGAAAAGTACCATGTAAACCAGTATGACCCCCCACAAAAGATCCATGAAACCATGTAACTACCTCTGATCTTAGATTAGTTGAAGTGCCCACATAAATTCTGCCCTTGTACCGCAAAACCCCCTCTAGATAAGAGTATAATGAAACATCAAAAGAACATATTAGACAATGTGCAATGATATTCTGTGCATCTGTGTCACCCTCATAGCTGAGATGTAATTCCTCCACCCATCTAGGTTGTAATGTAGTAATAGCCATACACTCACTGTTATCCTTTCTAGACAAGGCATCAACTACCTTGTTGTCAAACCCTCTTTTGTATTCTATCTTGTAGTCATATCCCAATAACTTGCTCATGTATTTCTGTTGGAGGGGTGTAGATATCCTTTGTTCCAAAAGGTATTTGAGACTATGCTGATCAGTTCTTATAGTGAACTGACCCTGTATAAGGTAAGCTCTCCACTTATCCACAGCTAAGAGAATAGCCAAGAACTCTTTTTCATAAACTGATAGGCCTAAGCTCTTAGGTCCCAAAGATTTACTGATATAAGCAATGGGATGTTTGTCCTGTGTAAGGACTGCCCCCAAACCAGAGTAGCATGCATCAGTTTCCAAGATGAAAGGTCTTGAGAAATCAGGAAGTTGCAACACAGGCGCTGTAGTCATTGCCTCTTTCAGTTTCTGAAATGCAACATCAGCAGTACCATTCCACTTGAAACCACCCTTTTTTTGTAAGTTCAGTCAAAGGTTTTGCAATTATCCCATAGTGCCTAATGAATTTTCTATAATACCCTGTTAAACCTAAGAATCCCCTTAAGGCTTTGAGAGTTTTGGGTCTTGGCCAATTAACCATGCTTGAAATCTTAGATGGATCTGTCTCTATCCTTGCAGCACTGATTAAGTGTCCCAGATATTCTATCTTAGCTTAACCAAAAGCACACTTAGATTCCTTTGCATACAACTGCTGCTCCATCAGTTTTTGTAACACTATTTGAAGATGCTGCTTATGAGTCTCCAGGTCCTTACTATAGACTAATATATCATCAAAGAACACAAGAACAAAATCTCTAAGATAATGCTTAAATACCTCATTCATTAGGGATTGAAAAGTGGCAGGTGCATTGGTCAAGCCAAAGGGCATGACCTTAAACTCATAGTGGCCAGACATAGTAACAAAAGCTGTCTTCTCAATATCCTTTGGTGCCATTCTGATTTGATGGTACCCAGCCCTTAAGTCAATTTTTGAAAAAATAGTAGCCCCTCCTAACTCATCCAATAAATCATCAATTAATGGGATGGGGAAACCATCTTTGACAGTTACTGAATTTAACTTCCTAAAATCTACACAAAACCTCCAGGACCCATCTTTCTTCTTGACTAGCAACACTGGTGAGGAATATGGACTATTGCTGGATTGAATCACCCCGCTGGTTAACATCTCTTGTATAAGTTTTTCTACTTCTGCTCGCTGTAAGTAGGGAAACCTGTATGGTGCTATTTTGAATGGTTCACAACCAATTTTGATTGGTATTTGGTGATCATGGCTTCTGGGTGGTGGTAATCCTATTGGTTCAGAAAATACTTGTTGGTACTGTTCTAGTAGGGGTTGTAACTCCATGTCAATCTGTCCCTTTGAGATGATTTCTGTTGGAGTTATCATATACAAGCAACCAATTAAACTTCTCCCTTTCTTAGTAATCAGTTTTTTTAACTGCTCACCATTCATCATTTTTATGGAAACCTCCTGCTCAACCCCTTGTAAAGTGATCCCCTTGCCCTCTTTTATAAAGTTAATCTTCTGTGCTTTAAAATCAAAGGTAATAGGCCCTAGTTTTCTGAGTAAATCCACTCCTATCACCATATCGCATCCTCCTAACTTTAATATCCTCACATTAGCTCTAAACAATTCACCACCCATTTCCCACTGAAAATCAGCACATCTTAAGTTACAATCAATTTTGCCCCCATCAGCCACTGTAACTACTAAGGGATTGGTGTATTCTAAGGAACACTTTAGTTTCTTGGTAGTGGAAGGATTTAAGAAACTATGAGTCCTACCAGTATCCACAAGTATAGAGATGGTAGTGTTCTTGACTCTTCACACTACTTTGATAGTGTCATGAGTCAACTGTCGTGCTAAAGCATGGACTGAAATATGCAACTCTTCCTCTGTTTCTGGTTCTATATCTTCTGAATCCTCATTCTCTGAACATGTTTGCTCTTCACCCATGATAACAAATAACCTTTTACATTTGTGACCTAAGGTATACACTTCATCACAGTTAAAGCAAAGCCCCCTCCTCCTTCTCTCATTCATTTCCTCACTGGTGAGCTTTTTTAGGGGTGGGTACTTACTGTCAGTGGGTTGATTGTTCCTCCTTATGGGAAATGGGTTGGGGTTGTCAGCTTTCCAGTTCTTGGTGCTTGGATTGTTGCTATTGGCCTTGTAATTGTTTCTGTTTCCCTTGCCCAAAGCATCCACTAACCTCTCTTGTTTCCTTGCTAGGTGAATGGCATGAACTAATGAAAGTGGGCTAAGCATTTCTACCATCTGGGCAATTTCTTCTTTTAACCCACTAACAAAGCTTTTGATAAAGTATTCTTCCGTTAAAAATCGGTTCATACTCACCATGAATGATTTGAGTTCCTCAAATTTTTCAACATATTCCCCCACAGAACCAGTTTGTGTCAATTTATTGAATTGCCTAATCATATTCTCCTGTTGAGGAGAAGAGAATCTACCCAGTATCATTTCAACAAATCGATTCCAACCCATATGTTCTCTACCCTCCACATAGTCTAAATACCAACTGTTTAGCTAGCCCCTCCATATGCATGGATGCTGTTAAAATGTTCTCAAAGTCAGTCATGGGATTAACAAGGAAATATTTGTTACATTTTCTAATCCATCCACGGGGATTCTCTCCATCAAACTCGGGAAAATCAAACCTAGGCCCCCTTGATTCATAGTGTGATTCCCATTAACATTAGCTGGATTAGGGATGTAAGTGTTAGTACCTTGACCTGTTTGCCTTAGTGATTGGAGATTTGAACTTACAAGTATCTCCTGTGCAGGCTCCTTCCCTTTGGTATTACCCATCACTCTACACAATTCTTCTAGCCTTTGAATAACCAGATCCACCTGATGTTTTGTTTCTTCTTGACTATTCCTAACCTCTTCCAACTGTCTGGTGACACGAAAAATCCTTACGTGTATTAAACAGCAAGTGGACTGGTCATGTGTAGTAATAAAGTGGACTTTAAGTCCGAGTTATCGATCCCACAGAGACAAGATTATTTAATGCTAGGAATTTAAAAGCAATTAAAATTGAATTAAAAGATTGTGATTAATTTACAATAAAAATGTGAAAACGAGACTTAGCAAATAGATTTAGATTCTTATGAGATAAAACAACTAAGGCACATGCTTCAACCAAATTTACTTGTTAATATAAATATGAACTATTCTTCGTATTATTAGACTACTATTGCTTTGGTGAAAATTCCTTAATTAATTACTACCCGATGTCTCGGCTGTAATAATCCTATGATAAATTGACAGTTCTCTAAATATGTCTATCCGAGAATTTAATCAATAATCATGCATTCAAGTTCTAGAATTTCCCCGAATAAATCCGGCTAACTGCACCCGGGAATCTCTACCTATCTCTAGGGGCAATTCCCTATTTTTTACGGATGATGTGATGATTTCTTTGAACCCTAACTTATATTCTTTCAAACTATTAAGTTTGGCAATATGACAAACATATGGCGATCAAACATATGCAAGTAATTACGCACAAAATCAAAACACAAAGCAATTGTAGAATTAATACGAAGAATAATATCATATATATATACTCATAACTTTGGCCTTCGCATGGCCCTAGTTAAGGGAAAATTAGTTCATAATTGAAATTGGGAAAACAATAAAAACATAGAATTACTCATACATAAAGATGAATATCAAACTAAGAAACTCCCTATTTTGGATTGATGATCGATTCTTGATTGGAAGCTTGAATTCCTCCTTTTCCTCTTCCTCGCTCTTCAAGTATGATGATAGGATGACTCAAAACCAAGAGAATGCTCCCCCAAACCCCTGAATTTTCGTCCTCACACTCTCAAAGGATGATTTTTTGATGTCTTCAAGTGAGCTCCCTCCTCCCCTTTAAATACCCAAAAATCCACCTACCAAGAATTTGAGCTACCCTTCTCTTTCTTTCCTCCTACCAAGAATTTGCACCTACCATTCTCTTGTTTTCCTCCTACCAAGAATTTGCACCTACCAAGAATTTGCACCTACCATTCTCTTGTTTTCCACCTAACAAGAACATGAGCTGCCACTTTCGTGTTTTCCAGCGCAGGGATAGTGTTTTATTCATAAACGTCTCCACAGATCTCCGAATTGGATGATTCAAGTTGTTATGTAAAGATAATACATAGATCTAAACCTTTGTAGAAGAACACTTTATCCAATTCTGTCTCTAAACATATCAAAATGGCGTTCCAACGTGGAGGTTGTTTCTGATTTGGCACCCAGGTGTGCGAAAATGGTACTAAAACATGATTTTGGCTAACTCCAGCTTATTTCTTGCTTGTTTGGTTGTAGAGGTGTGAAACATCTTGGCCTAAACTTGTTTTATACGTCATTTTTCCACCCTTTCTTCGATTGTATCCACTTAAGGCCTGAAATCACTTGATGCACGAATTAAACGCACAAGTGACAAAATCAATCGATAAATGAACCTAAAACATAAATGCAAAGGGGCTTAAAAACACGTAAAAACGCCTCTTATCATCTGGTGAATTCTTCTTGGCCCTGCATCATACCCTTGATCTCAGTCTGTTGCTCATCCCATCTATCCTAATTCATCAAGAGTGATGCAAGTTGTTCTTCTATGGAGTCGAGCCTGGAGTTGTTCTTAGCCATTGCAAATCAGAGGTGCAGTTTAAGGATCCCAATCGCTCTGATACCACTATTATAATTCAACTCAATCCTTATAGAATAAATTGAATTATACCTCCATTGAAGCTACCTGAAAGTAAGAACACAAAATAGATATGCAAAATAAAATAAATAAATGTAACTAAGGATGAATGCAGGAAAGGAAAATGCAACACTATGAAAATTCTATTGAATAATTCCCAATCTGCCTTTACATCCCCTTTCTCATGCACTTATAAAAGGTGCTCTGACAGCTGCCTCCTTTTCTAACTAATTCCCCAACAAATTAAGCAAATAACAAATGCCACGTCATTTCTCAAAAACCCATAACTAAATCCTGAAATTACAAAGCAAAAGAACAACTTTTCTATCTTTAAAACAGCGCCTCTTTAAGTGAAAAATGCGCTTTGACCCTCTGACTTTTCCTTTTGATAATTTGAATGAGATTTGGTGCTATTTGAGCGCTTCTTCAGCAACTGGATCATAACAGAATCACACGTGGTTTCCTCGATGCCGCACTTGATGCGGTGGGCCAAGTGTGGTAGAAGGCAACACAATGTCAACTTTTTTATTTATTTTTGCTTTTTAGTTTTTCTAATTTTCTTCTTCAAATCTTTTCCCATTTCATTTTTTTCTCTGTCGTTTAAAATTTTTATTTGAAAATTGAAGGAAGTCTTTTTTCCTTCATCAATATTTTTCTATCATTTAGGGCTTAGGGGATGTATATAGTACGGGTTTGTGTGATATAATATGGAAAATTCAACTTGACCCAACACTTTTAAGTAGACAAAAAATTAACCTGAAATCAAACAATTGCATCTTCAAAATGAACGGTTCAAATAAGTTGATTGACTTAATTTTAATTATATTAGTTCACATTTCAAATTATTTAATGTTTAACCTAATGAAAATAATGAAAGTAAAATATGAAATACTAATTATTGACAAAACATCAAATAATTTGAGTTGTGAGCTAATATATAATTATAATATACTCCAACATAACTTACTTGAATCATTCGTTTGATGATACAACTATCAGGATAATTTTCAATTTGCTCGCACATGTCGGCTTCGATCGAATTTTCAATGAGATAAATGAAGCCTAAGTAATGGAAATTTCTATCGCACTTTTGTCCTTAGCTTTTATTAAAGAAAGACGACCTTACAAATTTGATATGTGTCGAATGTACTCTGTGTGGTTCATTGCACAAGTAGTAACGAAATTTGTTAGGTTGCAATGCCTATCTCAGGAAACTTTATTTAATGTTAATATCTCATTGATATATATATATATATATATAGTCTAAAAAACTCATGCAAATAACATGCAAGATCAAATCAAATCCCACTATATCCGCCCATAACAGATTTTTTTTCCCCCAATTAATTCTCTTCTTCCCAATTAAAGAATGTAAATTTTTTACAGAAGTATTGATGCGTATTGACGCAAAGAATGCATATAACATAAAATTAATACGCAGAAGTTAAAGATTGATGCACAGAACTCAAATAATCATCGAGATCGATTCAACATCATAGTCAATTCATCATCCATACAAGCTCGATTCATCATTTCCAGAAATTCGCATTTTGTCCTCCAGAACATAATATCTTAATAATAATGTTGTATTCTCCAGAACATAATATCTTAACAATACACATGTTGTATATTGTTAAATTAGTTGGTGTAATGTAACTGTATGATATGCAAACACACACTGTATAATTGGTTATATGATGTTGTATACTGGGTTATAGGATAATGTATAATGGTTTATGAGATTGTAACTATATGATGTATACTCACACTGTATAATTGGTTATAAGACACTGTATATTGTCTTATAATATATTGTATATTGGTTTATATTGTATTGTATAATAGTTTGAAATCACTAATTGTATGTACAAAAATTAAATCCCCCTTATTTACGTTATTTATCATCAAACTCAAGTAATCATCAAGCTCGATTCATCATCATCGATCGTGAATACAAAATCTTATGCAAAAGATTTCAACTTTGTTATGTGATTCCTCTGTTTTTTCACAGGCATCCCAATTTCAAATCATTTTATCTTTTTTGTTCTTTTAATTTAAGTAGTAATGGCAATTTAGAAAGATAGAGTAAGGTTTAATGTTGGTGACCTCCGCAGAACATGAGAGCTATACATTCCCACAAACATCCTGAAAAAATTGTTGTACAGAGAGCCCTGTTATATGGCCTCATGGACCACCTATTATACAGCAAATATTAGTGTATTATACACTAAAAACTCAGTATACATTAGCTTGTAAATCACAAATACACCATCATACAGTAGCTTATAAACCATTATACAATAGCTTATAAACCATTATACAGTAAATACAACGGTGATATACAGTGTATGATTAGTGACATACAATTAGTGATTTCAAATCATTATACAGTATCTTATAACCCAGTATACAGTATCATATAAATCAATATACAGTATCATATAACCCATTATACAATGAATACAATAGCTAATTAATCCATTATACAATAGTTAATAAACAAATATACAGTAAATACAAACAAGGTAAAGTACGGAAATAATGGAAATAAATAAAAATCCGACTGAAAACACAAAAACGCGAAAAACCTAGTAAAAAGATGGAATTTGGGTCCGAGAGGGTGGTGCTCATCATACTTATGATAAGTATCTGAGTTGTTTTTAAAACGACGTTTCCTTCAAGATTGAAGTAGAGCTTGGGGCCAAATTCCAAAAATAGTTTTTGCCTTTCGGAAATTTAAAATATATATTTTTTTATTATTTTTTTAAAGCAAAATACAGTACATGAGTGGTGATATACAGTGTGGTATTTAGTGACATCACAATTAGTGATTTTTTAAACCATCATACAGTAGCTTATATAAACCATTATACAGTAAATACAACAGTGATATATAGTGTGTGATTAGTGACATACAATTAATGATTTCAAACCATTATATAGTATCTTATAAATAACTATACAGTATTTATAACACATTATACAGTATCTTACAACCCATTATATAGTGTGTGTTTATACATCATACAATTACAATCTTATAAACCATTATACAGTATCTTATAACACAATATACAGTAACATATAAGCCAATATACAAAATCATATAACCCATTATACAGTGAATACAATAGCTAATAAACATTATACAATAGCTAATTCATACATTATACAATAGCTAATAAACAAATATACAATAGGGGAGATTGATATTTCACGATCGACTTTTCAGTTTGCGAAAATTTGTCATCTTCATGGCTATTTTTCGGTCGTCTTCCCCAGCGACTCAAGCAGCGACATCACCACCATCCCATAGCGGCGAACATTGCCGCTCGCCGCGCCTCCCACAGCGGCGCGTCTCGCCTCCTTTCTCGGAAGATCATTTAAGTCGACGAGTTAACAAAAATTCCAGAAATTCAATATTTCAGATTTTGGTTTTTTCAATCTCGATTTTTCAGAAATTCAGAAATTTCAGAATTTTAATTCAATCAAAACTGATTCTAGTGAAACCAAAATTTCAGATTGATATTTCTTAATTTTCGGTGATTTAATTTTGGCAACAAATCGAGAGATTGTAGGAGAGATTTTGGCAGTTTCAAATGGAGAGATTTTAGGAAAGATTTTGTGCCATTATTTTCAGTAGTTTGGTGCTGTATAATGATGCCATTGATTATTATACCCCCAATACATTTGGAGCCAAATATCCCGCCTGTTTCTTGATTATTTTTTGAACTGTTGGATTTAATGTATCAAATGGTGTATATTGGGTCTTATATTTTATCTAATAAAGGGTATGTATTAGATCGTGACCTTATATATATTATGTGGTGCACTTTGTTTGGCAGTAATTTAGTGAAATATGAAATTAATATGCCTATCGTAAACCAACCTTTATATCCTTGTTATTTTTTTTCTTAACTTTATTGAACAACTGAAATCAATATATCTGTTCTTTCTTTTACTTTTTTGCTTCTAATTTTCTTGTTTAAGTAGATGATATATAATTTTATTCAGCTTTTTATTAGATGAATGTGTAATTATTCAGCATTTCAGCTAGTTCCAAATATATAAAGTTGTATATATATCATATATGTACATTACTATACCATCAACGATTTTTCTTGGGAGCCGGCCCGTTGGCTTGGATTCACCAAAAGTCCAAAACCACTAAATAATTTTATTTCAAGTATCAACACAATAAATTATAGTAATACACATGATTGTGATTAAATTCAACACAATACAATAAATCATGACTTTCCAAGAATTTTTCATATGATATATGCCATCAATCTTTCGGTTGTACATAGCCGATCAAGTCTCTCTTTTTCCTTTTTCAGTAAATATATTTTCATAATTGTAAAAAGTTCAAACAACAATTTCTCACAAATAAAAAAGACCAAATTCAAAGGATGCTCCCTCGATACACGAATCAATAAGCTAGGTGCTACTCACATATATATGATCTTTGTCTAGATTGAATCAATCCTCATAGTACTATGTTATGTTTAATTTGAAAAACGTCAAAAACATGATTATTTTTTGTCAAAAATGAATTCCACAAAACTCGGCGCTTTGTTCCCCTATAATTAGGTGCTTACCATAGAAAATATTCTTAATGATTGTAAACTTTTGTCAATAATTAGGTGCTTTCCCATTCACAAATAAATTTAAAATAAAGATGAAATAAGTCTTCAAAGATTCTCTACAAAGAACCTCAATAAATTAAAATATTAATGTTGCAAAATCTGGTAAAATTCAATAAAACTCAAAATGTGTGTGTGTATATATATGCTAGGGTTTGTCAGTATGAGTAATGAAAATTATATGTCTCTTGTGTTTTGGATCTTATTGAGATATGATTCTTTACTAGACAAGAAATCAAAATCCAATAATACCAGATTTACTGCTGAGATCAAACAAGCACCACTTCTGAGCTTTGCTGATTCATATATTAATCATTTGCAATAATATGTTTTAATTTCAATTTCTCCATCTTTTAATTAAGAACTAATTTTAGGCTCATAGACATGCATGTGATGACTTATAAGCTTTTGAGATTAAAATTTAGTTAAGAGGGATTACGAGGGATTTGGTCATGTGCTTAGGGTCATTTATATATTGATCCTCTCTATCATATTGATTAAAAATGTTTACTGATGTAGGTTAATTGAGTTGAAGGAGTCTTGGTCGCATAAAAGGTCATGAATTTTGAGTTTTGGTATATGCACAAAACCACTTCACTCATGAGATAGATCCTCACAACTTTTAATAATACTTTAAGAAATTAGTCTTGGTCATTCAGGCTTGTACAATTGTACTGATAATGGTTTTCTTTAATTAGCATAAACTAATTACGAGTACAGTTTTATATGAATAATAATAATTAGAAGAAAAGATGTTCATCTTAATTTTATTACTATAAAGTAACGTAGACTTTAGTGCATGGTTAGGTTTTATCAAAGCTGTTGGATCTATATCTAAAGGAAGGGCATGTTTGCTTGCTGTTAAAGATTTGTGCCTTCAACTAGCATCAAATAATTTCGGGAATATATATCCTACTACATTAAAATACGCAAAAAAAAAAAAAAATTGAGTACATAATAAAACCTACGTTATTAAACGTAAATAGGGTTTTTCCGGTCTAATAATATACAAATTATTCCTCAATAATAGCACTTCATAATTCAACCCGGGCTTGATAGCACATTATAATTCACCCCGGGCTTCATAGCACATATCCTAATTCACTTAGGCTCAATGGGTTCGTTGGCGAGGGCTTTGATTGATTATTTTAATATCTCATCCAATGTTTGGATTGTTATGACCAAGCCTACAAGATAGCTAGTCCGATGCCCGATCGTCCATCAATTTGAAATGAGCTGGAAAATGTAAATATAACAAAATAAAATTGGAGATGTAACATTTTCATATCTCATGATTAATCTTTTACCTTGCAAATTAAATCAAATATAATACACTGGACAAATTTAATCTTGAAAAGCACAAATGAAACCGTAGTTTTTGTTTTTCTTCTAGGTTAATATAATATTGAGATTTTTTTTTTCCAGAATGCAAATGACTCATTATATATATAGAGAGAAAATTGCAAAATCAGTCTCGTAATTATAGGGGTATGGCACAATTGGTCCTCTATCTTTCGAAGGTCGCAATTATAGTCCTATATCTTCATAAATGATGGCTATTCTGGTCTTTATCCAGTATATTGGCAAATTTGGTCCTCGAATAATTTAGATTACAGCAAAATAGTTCAGGCCCAACATGCTTCCGAAAAATATTAAAATTTCATAATGTAATACCTTTGGTTAACTGTCTTATCATCGGGTATTCCAAGTCCTCGTTTTTACGGATTAGATCCAACCACACAACCGCAGCAGATGGTTCGCAGGCACCTAGCTCCTTCAGCAATACACAGCACATCCCAAATTCATTTTCTACCTTTGGGCGTAAAAGGTACTCCAGAATAAAGATTTAATATACTTGGGAAGACAGAGGTTGAACAAAAGCCGTGAACTTTATTGATGAAATAAAATTATTATTATATAGATATATTCTACTCCGCTATTGGAGAAGAAAACTAGTTAGCCTCTCATGTATGAGAGATGGCTTTACTCTTTGGGGAAATCCCCATACACTCAGAATGAAAATTAAAATACAATCTTTTTTCTTTCTGATCTCTTAAATTATTGAAGAGTAGGAGGGAATGAAAGATGCTTTCCTTCTGCTTCTTCCTTCACCTTTTATAGGCAGACTTCGGACGTCAAGCCGCGGATTTCAAAATAATATATTGTTGTCATCATTGCTTGCGTCAGCATCTGTTCTAATCCACAGTTGTCGCACAGTGCTTTGTCGGCTATTTTTTGACTTTTCTTCCGCCGCCCTATATCAGCACTTTCGTCTGTTTGCCGGTTACTATTGTTTTATCCCGATATTTAACCTATTTTTTGTCAAAAGTGGCTTTTAGCTTTGTCGGCTATTTGTCCGCTTTTGATTATTGCTTTCTGACGTCATGGCTTCCGTCAGTTTACAATTATGTCCTTTGATGGACAAAATTTTACAACCTACATTTTAAAACTAATTATTACATTTTGTTTAAAATTGTAAACTAATTGAGCCTATTTTAGACTCGTTTTTGTTTTTTACTACATCTCGTAATTTTTACCGAGGTTTGTGAAAACCCCTCGAGTATGCTGGTCTTTTTCCCCTTGTCCTTTCGAGTTTGGGTTTTTTTCTTTGTAACCCTGATTCTTGTACCGAACAAGGGTTTCTCTTGTGTTGCTCAACTCGGGCATACATGATTATGCCATTAGTCAACATGCATCATATTGCATGCTTTCTTTCTTGTGCTCTCGATTTAGTTTGTTCTTCCAGATCAGCGTCCGTTTTTGTTCGAACAAATTTTCTGCAAATTCTGTACTCTTTCTTGTCATAGAATTGAGTAAAAAGGATCCATTTATTTTATTTGAAAAAAATTTAATTGGATATTTAACTTTGTCCATCTCGGTAAGGTAGACCCAAAATCCCCAAGCTCTTCTAGTAAAAATCTCATCTTCACTGATAGAGATTACTAGAAGTGCTTCTTCTGTAACGACCTTTACTCGGTTGTAGGCCACCATGTCTGGTCTCTGAAATTTAATAAAATGAAAAGCCGGATGAGACCCTTTTCCTGCAATTTTTGGAGCTGCTGATATGAATTTTAACTCCACAATATCTCCTCTTTTGAGGTAAGGATTATTCTGCCATGAATCAAACACAGTTGCGCTGATCCAGTCCTGAAGTCTGGATATTTCCGGGAAAGTTGGTGACATGATATGGATTGAGGCGAGTGCCCCAAAATCATACCATTCTCGGACCTCTTCTGGATTTGACCTTTTGAGCATCCAATTTCTAGGATATCTCCCTGATGTTTCAACTAGAGACTTGCTTGGATTTATCCCTTTCCTGGAGACTAGTTTTTCCCATGATTTTGGATATACCTGCCATGGTAAATTAATCTTATTAGTATTAACCTTAGAAGTGCCCGTCTGTGGCCTAAGGTTAATCTCTCCATCTTTTACCCCAGAGGTGCCGGGTTGACTTGAAACAATAGGAGTTTGCACTTCCGATTGTTCAATTATTTCCTTTTTACCAGAGTCTGGTATAGGACTTGTGCAAGCAGTATTTGAATCTGCCGCTCTGGGTATAGAGCCCCGTTTTCTAAATGCAGGTTTCGAGCCCTGCTCTCTTAATTCTCTAGCCATCACTGAGAATGATGCCTTTGGAATTGGTTTCTGTAAGGTATCCCATAACATGGTCATGGCATACTTGTTGAAGAAATAGTAACTGAGATTCTGTCCGAGTCGAGGATTGCTCTTTCTTTAAGACTTTATTTGTACCCTTTACTGCTAGGTTCCAACAAATAAGTCTCCCAAGATAAAACAGACAATTCAATATTCAAGTAGCAGTTTTTGAATATTCTTGAATATAGCAGATTTGAAGATAAACGAAAATTGTATATCTTTATTGTAATCAAGTAGTGATTTCAGATTTAAGGGGTAAGATATATATAGAAAACGTAAAGTCATCACTGAAGAATCACATTGCTTCAGATAGGCTGTTGAATGAAAAGATTGAACCTTTTCGTTCAAACTGAAGAGTTATGGCGCTAAACTTAAACCATTTCGTTTTTAACGGTCAAAAGTTTAAATTTTGGCACACTTTATAACTTTTCCATACTTAAATTAGAATTTTCAGCAAAAAGATAGACCACGACCACCGACGGCACGCGAGCACGGGCCACGGCCCTGCCCGGACCAGCACCGGCCTTGGCCGCGGTCCGCAGTGCGCGGGTTGCGGCGCGCGGGCGCGCTATGCAGTCACGGTGCGCGGTGCGATGCACCAAGCGTGGGTGATCCTTCCACTCCCTTTTAGCTTATCAATTTAAGTATTCAAGCAAGTACATTTATTATATACCCACTTTAACTTCTTTACTTTTCCTATGTGGGATAAAGAACTTCCTCATAAATGTTCCAAACAAGTTCTGTTTAATTCTTCATTAAACACTTGTTTTATACAAACATTTAATACGAAAATTCCAACAATCCCCCCCAATTTTCGAAATTCCATACAATTTCCAAAATTTCTATTTAACAGTATTTTGCACTTCAATAAAGGTGTCTTTCGACTTGAACCTTTACATAGTCTAGCACGTTTCAGGTACCCGAATATTGTGATAGTAAAAACTTTGAATCAAATATTCATAGTGGATCCTAGCACATGTTAGACGTACAATTTACAAACAGCTCATTCAACTTGCTCGCACTTTAACGGCCTTGCGCGACAATCTCAGGATTAATAAGTGACTTAGAGATAAGCTTCCAATCTCGCAGAAGCGGCCAAACTTCCTCACTTACATAGGTGAATCTAATCAAGTGTACTTGTATGGTTTACACTTTCCAAAATTTGGACATAAATTCATTAAGAGATTTATTTATCTCACCCTTTTTCATACAAGCATGCACTACTTTGAGATGGTATAGAATTAAATTCTATATGTTTGTGCATTTTCGATTTTAACTACAAGTGTTTTTCCATTAAATCACTTGAATTGGATACCATCCAAGAATTGATTGGTTTCCACCTATAGGTTACCTCTTACAAAGCTATTAAGCCCATCTCCTTTGAGGTTTTCCAAACCACATCCCTCGCAAGGCCTTTGGTGAAGAGATCAGCCAAATTTTTCTTTGACCTAACATATGTTATTGATATGGTACCACTTCCGATAAGATCTCGGACATAACTATGTCGTAGACTTATGTTTCTAGACTTACCATTATAAATCTTGTTATATGCTCGTGATAAAGTAGCTTCATTATCACACAAGATTGAAACAGGAGGCATTGGTTTAGGCCAAATAGGAATTTCTATCATCAGGTCCCTAAGCCATTCTCCTTCTTTAGCCGCGGCCGCTAAGGCAATGAATTCGGATTCCATAGTTGAATGTGCAATGCACGTTTGTTTTTTTGAACCCCAAGAAACCGCGCCTCCACCAGGTGTAAATAACCATCCACTTGTGGACTTGGTTCCATCAGAATCCGTAATCCAATTTGCATCGGTGTAACCTTCTAACACCGACGGATGACCTTTATAACTTAATGCATAATTCATTGTGCCTTTCAAGTATCTAAGAATCCTTGAAATTGCATCCCAATGAACTTTACCCGGATTACTAGTAAATCTACTTAGTACTCCAACCGCAAAAGCTATATCAGGTCTTGTACAATACATTGCGTACATAAGACTTCCAATCACACTAGAATACTCTAATTGTGATACAGCAATACCTTCATACTTCGTTAATTTAACCGAAGGATCAAAAGGTGTACTTGCAGTCTTACAATTTAGGTGATTAAATTTCTTCAACACTTTCTCAATATAGTGAGATTGAGACAATGTAATTTTATCATGTGATCTTGTAATTTTAATTCCTAAAATTACATCAGCTTCTCCCATATCTTTCATGTCAAAACATGTAGATAAAAAAGCTTTAGTTTCTAATACTATGCTACTATCAGTCCCAAAAATTAGCAAGTCATCTACATATAAAGAAATAATCACACATTTTCCATTTATGTTTTTAGAATAAATACACTTATCAGATTCATTTATTTTAAAACCATTTTGAACAATCTTTTGGTCAAATTTCTCATGCCATTGTTTAGGAGCTTGTTTTAGGTCGTACAAAGATTTAATAAGTTTACAAACTTTCTTTTCTTGCCCTTTCAAAACAAATCCTTCAGGTTGTTCCATGTAGACTTCTTCATCTAATTCCCCATTTAAAAATGCCGTTTTAACATCCATTTGATGTATAACTAAGTTAGAAAATGAGGCTAAGGAAATTAGAACTCTAATGGAACTTATTCTTGCTACAGATGCATAGGTATCAAAATAGTCTTTACCTTCCTTTTGTCGATAACCTTTTGCAACAAGTCTAGCCTTGAACTTGTCAATGGATCCATCAGGATTAAGCTTACGCTTAAAGATCCATTTGCATCTAATAGGTTTACAACCAGGGGGTAAATCAGATAGCACCCAAGTTTTATTTAATATGATTGAATCCATTTCATCATTAATAGCTTCTTTCCAGAAAGCTACATCCCTAGATGAAATTGCTTCCTTATAAGTTAAAGGATCATGCTCAACATTGTATACTATCGTAGAAGTAATATCATTTCTATCACCTTCTACTAGATACATGTAGAAATTGGAACCATAGGACTTAGCAGTTCTTGCTCTTTTACTTCTTCTTAACTCAACAACTTCATTTTCCGTAGATTCATCTACAAAAGTTCCATTGAGCTCTTGATTCGAACTTATGTTTTCTTGTATTCTTTTTCTAGATGATGGAAAAGAATTTTCAATGGAAAAGAATTTTCAAAAACTTCTACATCTCTAGATTCAAGAATTGTATTTTTATCAATGGAATTTGTAGATTCCATAGTAAGAAATCTATATGCTTTACTTTTTAGTGCATATCCAAGAAAAACACATTCTACCGCTTTACAACTAAGCTTAGGACGTTTAAGGTCCATAAGTCTCACTAATGCTTTACACCCCCACACCTTAAGGTGTCCAAGAGAAGGCTTTCGCTTTCTCCAATATTCATAAGGTGAAATATTAGTTTTCTTGTGAGGAATACGGTTAAGTATATAACAAGCTGTGTTCAAAGTTTCTCCCCACAAGTTGTTTGGCAAACCAGAAGTATTAAGAAGCGTATTAATCATTTCTACTAAAGTTCTATTTTTCCTTTCCGCTACTCCATTTTGTTGAGGAGTATAAGGAGCTGTCACTTGATGAATAATACCATAATCTTCTAAGAAGTCATTATAGGCTATATATTCACCACCTCTATCCAATCGAAGATTTTTAATCTTACAATCTAGTTGGTTTTCCACCTCAGCCTTATACACTTTGAATTTCTCCAAAGCTTCATCTTTAGTCCTCAACAAATATACATAAGCATACTTAGAATAATCATCTATAAAAGTTATAGAATATCTTTTACCACCTCTAGTTAGAATTCCTTCTAATTCACAAATATTAGAATGAATTAATTCTAAAGGACTTGAGTTTCTATCTACCTAATGAAAAGGTTTTCTAACTATTTTCGATTTAACACAAATAGAGCACTTTTCATCATTTGATTTAATATTACTAGGTATTAATCCTAAGCTCATCATGCATTTCATACTTCTAGAATTAACATGACCTAATCGATAATGCCATAAATCAAAAGAATCAACAACATACACGGAAGAATTAATATTATTACTCAAACTCAGTTTGAACAATCCGTTGGTTACATAACCTTTTCCAACGTATTGTCCATTTTTAGTTACATTGATGCTATCAGACTCAAACAACACTTTAAAACCAAATTTGTTCAACAAACTCACTGACACTTGATATTTTCTAATGTCCGGGACATGAAGTACATCATTGAGAGTGAGTTTCTTTTCGGAAGATAAGTTAAGCACCACTTTTCCTTTCCCCGCAACCTTTGATGATGAGGAATTTCCCATGTGAAGGCTTTGACCATCTTCAATTTCCTCATAGGTTTGGAACAAACTTTTGTTTCTTGATATGTGCCTTTTTGCACCCGAGTCGATCCACCACTCACTATCATCATCAACCATGTTCGCTTTGAACACCACAGCAGCAAAATCTCCGTCATTTATGACATTGGCTTGTACATGTTGCTGTCCTTTTTGCTTAGATTTCTCTTTGCAATCTTTCTTGAGATGACCAGGTTTACCGCAACCCCAACAATTTCCTTTGACAATTTTGGGTTTCTTGCCATTACCGGAATTGTTATTTCCATCATATTTTCGTTTCTTTCCATTATTCCGAGACTTATTTTCAACAATCATAACCTTTGGATTTTTCTTATCAACTTCAATTTTCTCCATATTTCGGGTATTTTCCTCAATTTGGAGAAACTTGGTCAATTCTTGTAAATCCAAAGGTTCTTTCTTGTGTGTCAACTCGTTACGAGTATTTTTCCAAGTCGGAGGCAACTTAGCAATTATGCTAGAGACTTGGAAAGCCTCGTCAAGAGTATGACCCTCGGAAATAATTTGATGAAGAAGTACTTGAAAATCATGAATTTGAACTAAAACAGATTGAGTATCTACCATACGAAAATCATAAAGTTTACTAACCAAAAAAGGCTTATTTCCTGTATCTTCGGTTTTGTACTTGTTCTCCAATTCTGTCCAAAGTTCCCTCGCCTTTTTGTTTGTCGAAGTTGGCTCGTACACATCATACAGTGAATTCGACATAGCATTTAGTATGTGACCCTTGCACAAAATCATCTTGTTCCCACTTCTGGCGTTCTCTCATTTGTGCCACTGTTTCGCCCTCTAATTCTGTCGGAGCATCCCGTTCGAGAACGTAACCTATCTTCAACGTCATGAGATAGAAAAACATCTTTGCCTTCCAACGCCTAAAATTTGAACCATCAAATTTCTCCAGTTTTGAAATTTCAGAAACACCATTACCCCTGACAGAACTCTCGGCTATTGCTAAAGAAATAAAGTCTTAAAATTGTTGAAGAAATAGTAACCGAGATTCTGTCTGAGTCGAGGATTGCTCTTTCTTTAAGACTTTATTTGTACCCTTTACTGCTAGGTTCCAACAAATAAGTCTCCCAAGATAAAACAGACAATTCAATATTCAAGTAGCAGTTTCTGAATATTCTTGAATATAGCAGATTTGAAGAGAAACAAAAATTGTATATCTTTATTGTAATCAAGTAGTGATTTCGGATTTAAGGGGTAAGATATATATAGAAAACGTAAAGTTATCACTGAAGAATCACATTGCTTCAGATAGGCTGTTGAATGAAAAGATTGCACCTTTTCGTTCAAACTGAAGAGTTATGGCGCCAAACTTAAACCATTTCGTTTTTAACGGTCAAAAGTTTAAATTTTGGCACACTTTGTGACTTTTCCATACTTAAATTAGAATTTTCAGCAAAAAGATAGACCACAACCATCGACGGCACGCGAGCACGGGCCACGGCCAGGCCCGCCCGCCCAACCATACCTGACCCGGACCGGCACCGGCACCGGCCTCGGCCGCGGTCGCGGTCCGCGGTGCTCGGTGCGATGCGTTGCATCGCACCGGGCGTGGGTGATCCCTCCACTCCCTTTTAGCTTATCAATTTAAGTAGTCAAGCAAGTATATTTATTATATACCCACTTTAACTTCTTTACTTTTCCTATGTGGGATAAAGAACTTCCTCATAAATGTTCCACACAAGTTCTATTTAATTCTTCATTAAACACTTATTTTATACAAACATTTAATACGAAAATTCCAACAATACATAGTTCCTTTGATTGTGTTCTGGACAGTGTCCAAATCAACTCGTTGTACATGGCCAGCTGCCTCAGCATTAACTGATAGCTATCCATACTTTTTGTCAAGCTCCTCTAGGTTTTCCCTGAGATGCCTGTATCTTGTGATGATGGAATTAGCTTCCGACACTTCCATCTCTTGTTAGGATATCTACAAGAACATTCTCATGAGACTTCACAATAATAATGTCAAAACAATAATATTGACATTCAGCTTGCCATCTAATAATACGTGTCTTTCCAATCTTTGATTCAAGTTTATTTTTGAGAAAGGCTTTTACATTCATATTATCAATTTTTAACATAAATTCTTTAGCTAATAAAAATAAAGGTCATTTTTTAAATTTCTTCCAAACCGCAAAGAATTCCTTTTCATTTATATGCCAAAGATTGGCTTGTTGTTCAGTGAACAATCCTCCTGTATATCTACAAGGTTCTTCCTGTGTAGTTATCCATTTCATTTGCACTGCTGCCCATCTATAGTCATTGGCATCTGTATAGACTACTAAAACATCGCTATCTTGTGGTATTACGAGTTTAGGCAAGTTGTTGCAAACTTGTTTCAACTCACGAATTCTTTGAGAGTGAACTTCTTTCCACTTCCATTTTAATCTGATAAAACCCAGATTTACAATCGAATTTAAAAAACACTTTAGCATCTTTAACACAATCTATTAAGTGTTCTCTACTCGGGATATAGTAAGCATCAAATTCAAGTATCTTATTAATACCTTGATAGTTGATTACTAATCGAGCTCTTCCTCGTTTTACTTTGCCATGGTTTCTTACCAAAAACCCAGGGCTACTATAAGCTGAGACTCCAGGTTCAATGAGTTTAAGATTGATATGTTCTTTTATTATTTCTTGCATATCTTTCTTATCGATCATATTCATCTAGATTGGTTTATATCGAACATACTCCTACTTACATTATTCTCTTACTTCAGAGTAGCTTTGATCTTGTTTCTGTCCCACCATGCCAAAGGATTCTCATTGAAATTCCTTTGGATTAATCTTTTGATATGTTCAAGAGAAAGTTTAATCTTTCATCCATATCAAAGAAGGACTTTTTTTCTTGAAAAGTATTCTTAAGAAGGTTAATTCCCTCTTCATCCAATTCTTTAGTACCTTTAGAATACTTTTTACAAAAATCCTCATATCCCTGTTGCTTGAAAGACAACAAAGCCTTACCAGATTTTCGTTTATCCTGCATTTTAGGATGGTTTATTTGGCGTCATCAGAATCACCACGTTTGCTGCGAAAAGTTATAGGCATAATCTGATTAAAGGCCTTTTCTCGCCACAAAACCTGTATCTCACTACCACAATTAGTAGTAAAAATAAGCAAGTTCTTGTGGTTATCTTGCACATATTTTGCAAAAGTTTGGATAAAATTATTACCCAACAAAATATCTGCTCCTGTATCATTAAAATAAATAGGAGTGGCATTTTTACCTTAAACCAAGGTGTTCCAAATGCACCTCCAATCATGATTTGTGCTTCTCGTATACCTTTATTGAGTATCAAAATTTTACTGAGAAAAATCCCGTCCTGCAATAATGGGTAAAGATTCCATAGCATTGATAGGTAAAACACCAGGTTTTGCTGTATAAATCCCCGAGCCAGAATCAAAATATTCTGACTTATATGGTTCATATAACATACCGATAGATATGTATATTGAAAATGGGCTAGTCACTTTAAGCTGCCAATTTTGAGGCTGCTTCATAGAGTAATTGTAACTCATTTGGTAAACAACATAGTAAATGATGAATTACCCAGGTTTGATAAACAACATCTCTATTTTGGAAATTAGGTGATGCTCTCTCCTGTTTGCAAAACTCGATACTTTTTAAAACATAGTATTATTTGATTTTAATTTTTTTCAAACAATTAACTTGATTATAACCTCTACCGTAATAGGGGTCGATGGCTTGATGCATATGAGGATACATATAGAAAATTCTACACCCAAGATTATGGTGTAGCACTTGATGATTAAAGTCAGCCATGCTTTAAATCATAAAAAGGGTATAGAATATTTGTATTAGTCATTCCACTTTAATGCGATGACCATCTAAACAAAATTCCATTCATGTTCCTTTTCTTCCCCAAGGTTTGTGATCCTCAAGGAAACTCAATCCCAAGGTAACAACTCCTTGGTCACAACCTGCAATTCCTGAAATAAACACTTCATGGCCTGCTATTTCTAACATGCCTTCGTATTTGCTAATCACAGGCTGCTGCAAGTATTATAAATCATCACAAGGAAAGTAATTATCTTTCTTTGTAATGTTGAATATGACTTGCACTTCTTTCCATCCTTCAGGGTATCTAATTTTTACATTATTTACCCTAATAGCTTGAGGAGTTAAATCTTCAATTAATTCTTTTCCTTTTAAACTCCTAATCCTTTCTTCCGAAAAGGACATTCTGCTATTAAAATCTATTTTAGAGCTCATTGATCGATCTAGAACTGGATGGTCTCGAATTAAGATATCAACACCACCAATTCTTGGTATTTGAATTAGATCAGGTGCCATTACCTTAGCAAATTTCTTGAAAATTCTTGGAATTTCAATATACTCTTTCCTTATGAACAAATCAGCATGATGTGTATTAGAAAGTGCATATGCAATTCTATAAGTTATAGAATATGGTCTATTACCTTCTCTCATAAGATCGTTTCTTTTAAAATCTTGATGAAGGGTTAAGACACGACTGAAATCTTGGTCGGCTAGGTTATATGCAATTCTGGGATGAATATCAAACATCAGTTTTCCTGCATATAAATTTCCTACCATTGTACCAAGACAATCATCTCGTAAATTATTGATTCTCTTATCCATTATAGATTAATGTAAGGGAGAATCAACTTCTTCTTTGAAGTTGGCTTTTATTACTACTTCAATGGTTCCAATATGGATCCATTTTATAGTAACTGCAACTTCTTCTGAGAGTTTACTTAATTCTTCTAAAATTTCTTCTTTTGGAATAAGTTGCATATCCATAACATTTCCAGTTAATTCCATAGGAATGACAAATTCACCAGAACTAACTTTGTATAGAATGTTACACCGTCTTTGATTTAATCCTATTTGATTTAGGATTTGGTTAATTCCGCTAACTCTGAAACCATCGTATGGTCCAAGGTTAGAGTATTGCCTCATTATTCTTTCCATGGTCTTATCTGTTATTGATGACCTTAAAAATAATCCAGACAAGCTATCCGATGTTTGTAGCCTATCACCTTTGTTGAAGTTATTTTGATTCGGTTGAAGATCCATCAGAATCACTTCCTATTTCTTCCCCATAGACACTTTCATCTGAGGGGACAATTTCAAATTGGTAAAATGGTACCAATTCTCCATAGAAAACTGCATCTAGAATGTCGGTGGCTTCAAATTGTTTTAATTCACCACTTTTTTGCAGACAGTCTGGTGAAATGTGGTCTCGCGCTCCACATGTCCATCAGTTACAGTCTTTGAAACTTTCATTAGTACGTGTATGGACCAGTGTTCTGAAAACCGGACCGGACAGCGAACTGGAAAAGTGACTGGGTCACGGGTCACCGGTTCAACCGTCTGGTCAACCGGGGTCGAACGGTGACGTCATAATTATGCAATAAATAATAATTAATATATTATTAAATATATAAAATATGAAAGATATGAAAAAAAAATATGTATTTCCTATATATATATGAAAATATGAAAAAAAATATGCATTTCCTATATTTTGGGGGGCCAATTCTAGATTTTTAGATTTTAAAGGGGCCAATTTCAGATTTTTAGAATTTAAAAGGTTGAATTTCATTAATTTTCAAAATCGCTCGGTTTAACCGGTTCTGATCGGTTGAACCGCGGTCCTGACCGGTTTTAACCCCTAAACGTTTTTTTCGCATAACCAGACCGGATAAGTGGCCGGTTCCGATTTTAACCGGTCGGACCGGCCGGTCCGGTTCGATTTTCAAAACCATGGTATGGGCAGGTCTGAAAGTTCGTCTTATAGAGGTTTTTCCGTTGGTTTTTCGGGATCCTTGGGAAGACACCCTTGTCGGTCCGGATCTCTGGCCAGATTTATAAGATCGGGCTTTTGATTTAAACCACCAAGATTTCCGGCTGAAAGAAGAACGATTTTTATAACCCCTGTTATCGGAGTTACCATATTGCTTTCTCTTCTTTCTTTGCTCAATTGATTCTCCAATGATTGTTGGAAAATCATTGTTATCACAACAAAGAAGGGATTTCTTTATTTTTCCTCTTAGCTTTTTCATGTTCTTTTGAAAGAACGCTTGATAACACCAGTCCTTTAGTTTGTCTTTTAAGAAAGACATACGTCTGGCTACTGAATCAATTTGTCCTTCGGGTACCTTGTAGGATTGGGTTAACATTTCCCTCCAAGGACTGCAAAGAACATTAGTGCTGCAATTTGTGATGTTACGTCACTCTGAAAGAAGTATTTGTGGAACCAATAGATGTATTAATCTACTGCACAAATATTTCTTAATTCAATACCATAAAGAGCCTGTGTGTACTCTTTGGTTTTCTCAATATTGCTTTGGTCGAAGTATCCATCTCGAATAAAATTCAATTTAACTAGCCTTCCAAATCTTTCTGCAATAGTGCTTTTAGATTCTCCGGCTAAAACTTTCTGCTTGGTTGTTTCAGAAGTATGATCCCATCCGGTTTTTACGGATCCTTCCAAGCTTAACTCCATTAATCTAATGAAGTTTTCTTTATCGAGTTCCAGTGTGGTCGCTGCTATTTTTATAGCTGCTACCCATTCATCGATTAATTTTTCGATGTTTTGAAATCGATAACATCCAAATTAAGGATAGTACCATATGGGTGCAAGGGTTGTAACATTGTCCTTTCCCAAGGAGTATTTTCTATTACCCTATTTGGATTTCTTACCGGATTTGCTCTAAACGTTGTACCCTCAAGAACGGGGCCTGCATTAGTTTGCAAATCACCACTTTCACGCATTGTTTCATCCGGTGGAGGATTATTTAATGTGAAACTTCTCTATGGCGGTGGTAATGCTAGTGTTGATTCATTGGTTTTGACATTAACCAAATTCACAACTGCTAGTTGAGAAAAAGACTCAGCTAGTTCTTGAAGTTCAGATAGATCTACTCTTGATATATCCATATTAATTTATATTTTTGAGTATATCATTGATTAGATCATTATGAGTTTTAGGTTTTGGAATTCCCGTAACCTTACCTTTCTGGTGTAGAAGAGGTACCTTTCCAAGGGTGTCGTCGATCTTTTCTTTATTGGATTTGGATGTCCCTACTTGTTTTCCTTTTCGATCTGCTATTGTTTTACCCATATCTGGTAGGATCTGTAGTATTTCCTCGATCTTTTAATTCAAACTTTCTTTTTTCCAAGGTATATGGATTAACCTGTGGCCATAGTCTTGAACCGTTTTTTGGATTTCTCTAAGGTCCTAAGAGAGCTTAGAAGTATCCCCTTCTATCTCCTTCCATGTAATGAAAGATACTTGTTTTTCATGACTACTCGAACAATAGTTCGGTTTCATACTTGTTTGAATCTCCTCCGTTAGGGATAGAATATCTTTATATAATAATAAATAATTATTTCATCAATGTAGCCTAATGCTCTGATACCATTTTTTAGCGTGGATACCTTTTTGCTGAAATGCTTGGGTGGAAGGACTAAAATTGCCAAATTCATAAGTTAAAAGACTAAAATTGCCAGAATTTAAAAGTTAAAGGACTAAAATTGCCAGTCGTCAAAGTTGAGGGACTAAAATTGCTACCCCCTGATAGATACAAGATCAATCTTGCAGTTCTCCCTATATATATATATATTAGCAGTAGGAGTGTTCACGAGCCGAGCTCGAGCCGAGCCTGGTGATTTTTCCAGGCTCGAGCTCGATCGAGCCGCATAGAAACAGGTAGCTCGGCTCGAGCTCGAGCTCGCGAGCTACATCTGTATTTTTTATTTTTTAGTAAATTATATTATTGTATTAATAAATAAATATTATATTATATATATTATAAAGACTATATAATATATATATTAAAATATATTAATTAAAAATATATATTAAAGGGAGCTCGCGAGCCAAACACTTACAAACGAGCTCGAGCTCGACTGGATCGCCGGCTCGCCGAGCTCGCGAGCTAGCTCGACTCAGTGAACACCCCTAATTAGCATTTGGACACACTCAATGCCTACATGATGTTTGATCATAATGATATGTTTGTAAAAAGAAAATATATTGATTAGACTATATTTAGCTTATATATAACAATTAGGGTGATCATAAAATTAAAACTACCAAATTAAAGCAATTAAAAAATTTGTAAATGTGATGGAGCTACTTATATGTCATTTAATTTTTGTTTAAATAAAATTTAATCCAACAATCCCCGCTCTTTGAGTCCAAATACCAACTTTTTATTAAGGTAAAATTGCCCTTGGATTGCACTAATGAAAGGTTTATATAGAGATCACAAGGAAAATAATAATAAAGAAAATAAATAACTTAACATAAATAAGAAACCTAAACCAATGTAAACTCTAACACTCCCCCGCAGTCGAAACGGGAGACTTGCGTACTGTGAGACTGGATCTAAAATCAATGAACAGTGATGAAGGCAAGCCTTTAACGAAGATATCAGCATACTGATGGGATGACAGAACGTGAAGCACACGAACCTCACCTAAGGTAACCTTTTCACGCACAAAGTGTAAATCTAATTCAACATGTTTAGTACGTTGGTGCTGCACTGGATTAGAAGAGAGATAGACAGAGCTAATATTATCATAATAAACAATAGAGGCCTTAGAGAGAGGAAATGAAGCTTGAGAAAAAGATTACGAAGCCAAGCAGTTTCAGCAACAACATTGTCAACACCACGGTATTCAGCTTCAGCATTAGACCGAGAGACAACGGGTTGGCGTTTAGAAGACCAGGAAATAAGATTATTACCAAGGAAGACACAATATCTAGAAGTGGAACAACGAGTGTCGGGGCATCCAGCCCAGTCAGCATCAGAGTAAGAGACTAGCTGAGAGGTAGAAAAGGAGTAAGAGTAAGACCATAAGCAAGGGTGCCACGAAGATACCGAAGAACACGTTTGAGATCTATCATATGACTGTCACGAGGAGCATGCATAAAGAGACAGTGTTGCTGAACTGCGAAAAAGATATCGAGATGAGTGAAAGTGAGATATTGAAGAGCACCCGCGAGACTACGGTAGAGAGTGGGATCAAAAAAAAGGGACTAGAGGAAGAGGAGAGTTTGGCCTGAGAATAAGCTGGAGTGGAAATAGGATTACACGAGGACATGTGGGCTCGATCGAGAATTTCGCGGGCAAATTTCTCTTGAGATAGAAACCCAGAAGAAGTGTGAGTAACAGAAATACCTAAGAAGTAATAAAGAGGACCAAGATCAGTCATGGCGCATTCCCGATAAAGAAGAGACGTGAGATGGGTAAGAAGAGAGGAAGAAGCGGTAGTGAGAACGATGCCATCAACATAAAGGAAAAGATAAGCGGTGGAGGAGTGATGACGAAAAATGAAGAGAGAGGCATCAACACGACTACTGATAAAGCCAATGGAAGAGAGATAAGAAGTGAAGCGATGATGCCAAGCAAGAGGAGCTTGTTTGAGTCCATAAAATGCTTTCTTAGGAAGATAGATGTGATCAGGAAATTAAAGGTCAGAAAAACCAGGTGGTTGTTTCATATAGATAGTTTCGGTAAGATTGCCATGAAGGAAGGCATTCTTGACGTCGAGCTGATGAAGAGGCCAAAAGTGGGAGAGAGCAAGACTAAGGACGGTGCGAATGGTAGAGGGTTTGACAACAGGACTGAAAGTATCCTCATAATCGATGTTAGGTTGCTGCGTGAAACCTTGAGCAAAGAGACGAGCTTTATAGCGTTCAAGGAACCCATCGGAACAAAATTTTTGTCGAAAAATCCATTTGGATCCGACAAGATTAACATTAGGAGTGCAAGGAATGAGATCTCATATGTGATTAGAGTGAAGAGCATTAAGTTCATCCTGCATAGCAGAGGTCCAGTGGGGATCACGGAGGTCTTGAGTGTAAGAACGGGGAATAAGAGAAAGAGGAAGGGAAGAAGCAGATAGATTGAGAAGTTGGCGAGGTTTAGTAACCCCATCTTTGGATCGAGTGACCATAGGATGGGTAGATATGGGGGAATAGTGGGGGGGGGGAGAAATCGGAACCACAGGAGGAAGAGTGGGAGAAGACAGCAGAAGAGATGCAGAAGTAGGGGGAAAATCGGGCGGCGAACTGTCAGAAGCCCTGGTTGGCGGAATAGCGGCGAGATGGCGGAGTAGGGAAGGCTCATCGTCGTCGGAGGGAGGATCAAGAAATTGATAAGAGGAGGAATCGAGAGAAGAAGATCGAAAGGAGAAGGGAAAAACCAATTCATCAAAAATTACATGCTGAGAAAGTATGATTTTGTTCCTGTCGAGATCGAGACAACGATAACCATGGTGATCCGAAGGAAAACCTAAAAAAATACAGGCAGACGAGCGAGGGGATAATTTATGGGGAGCGGTGGCAGAGAGGTTTGGATAACACAAACAACCGAAAATATGGAGATGATCATAAGAAGGAGAAACCTGATACAGAACTTCAAAGGGTGTGCGAAAAGAGAGAGTAGAGATGGGTAGAATATTAAGGAGATGAGCAACCATGTAAGTGGCCCCGACCCAAAAAAAAAAGAGGAATAGAGGCTTGAAAAAGGAGAGAACGCACACCATTATTGATGGTTTGAATGCTTAGTTCAGCCTTACCATTTTGTTGAGAAGTGTGAGGACAAAAAAACGAAATTGTACACCATTGGCAGCAAAAAAAGATTTAAAAGAATGATTGTCAAATTCGCCACCATGGTCACATTGAAATATTTTGATTTTGAATTTAAATTGATTTTGAACATAATTAAAAAAATTGACAAAAATTTTAAAAGTATCTGATTTATGACGTAAAGGAAAAATCCACAAAAAATACAAAAAAATCATCTAAGAAAATTAAATAATAATGAAAACCACCTAAACTAGGAACTGGAGATGTCCAAATATCAGAATGAATAATACCAAATAAGTTTGTGCTAGAAAAAGTAGAAATAAAAAATGGTAAATGTTTGTGCTTTCCTAACTGACAAGCATGACAAAGAGAACGAGAATAATCTTTATTACGGGAGATAAAACTACGACTAGAAAGAAAATTGAAAACAACAACTCTGGGATGACCTAGACGATGATGCCAGGTGGGAGATGATGGAGCCACAAAAGTGAGGAGAGCTATGGAGGAGGGATTGAAGGGATAGAGATCGCCATCGCTATTTCGCCGAAGAAGTAACGAACAAGTCCTAAGATCCTTTACAGAAAAGGCAAAAAGGTCAAACTCGATGGAGCATTGATTATCACGTGTAAATTTACAAACAGAAATAAGATTTTTAATTAATGATGGAGAAATGAGAATATTATTGAGAGAAAGAGAACGAGAAGGGATGGGAAGAGACGATTGACCAATTGAATTGACGGGAATGCAGCACCATTACCAACAGTTATTGAACTTAAATTATTACAAGGTGCAATATTAAAAAAACTACCTTGATGAGATGACATGTGAGAACTCGCACCTGTATCCAAATACCACTGGTCATCAGGTTGTTTGAGTGTCATTATTTGATAAAGTGTAGATAAGCCCGTGGCAGTGAGAGAAGGCTACTGGGCAAGATAATGTGGGCCATTGGAAGCAGCCGCTGGAGCAGATTTTCGGAGGCCTGATGGTGTTGGGCCGAAAATAGGGGAAGGCCCACGTGGCGTCAGACCTAAGAGACCAGGAGCGCTGCTCGCTGGGCTAATTAAAGGAGAAGGGAAAAATGGGCTGGCAGCGGAGTTGGGCCCAAAAGTAGACGGGCAGAGCCAGGCGGAAGCTGTGGGCAGCATTGATGAGGCCCAATGCGCTAAATTATTAGAGAATGGCGCAACTGGGCTGCTGGACGGAGTGAAGGATGCATGGAGTGGACCGAGGAGTTGAGGCCCGTGTGGAGTAAGTTGAACAAGCTGCTACGAATAACCTGAAGTTGGGCCGTCTGAATTTTGCAGGTTGTAGCGAGAGCCCATATAAATTGATATCTCGATCAACCACCTCGGTTAGAATTTCGACCACCACCTCTCCCGCGATTATTTCCAAATAATTATTTCGATTTTGGTTAGAAGAGGGATTTTGGGAAAAAAAGAGCATGAGCGGAGTCGGAAGGTTGGGAAGAAGAAGTAAAACGTGTTTCGCGGGATTCATTAATATGAAGCAAATTACGAACTTCAGGGAAAGAGGGAAGGGGGGTTTGGCAGTGATGACAGTAACGAGAGGGAGGTACGACTCGTAGAGACCCTGTGAAAGCTAAAGAATTAATGCTTGACCAGTTATTGGAGTATCAAGATCGGCTAGATTGTCAGCCAAGGGAAATAGTAAGTGTTCCTTTACGAAGATTGTAAAATCGTTCATTAAGTTGCATGGAGCGGGATGCTATATTATTTCGAAAATTAGACTTAATAGCAAACCAAAGATCATGAGATGTAGCATATTCAAGATCAAGATTTTTTTAATAATTTAACGTCAACAGAAGAATAAAACCACCTTTTGATAGTGGAGTCAAGGGAAAACCAAGTTTCATCAATTTTAGAAGTAGGTTTTGATTGACCAGTGATGTGATAAAAAACGGAGTGGCTACGGCAGAGATCCATAAACATACCGCGCCATAATTTGTAATTTGAATCGTTTTTCGTTAACTTAAAACCAAAAGACAAGTGAACGTTTCCGGCGGCTAAAGCCGGGTGTATGGGTGGCGGTTTAGGGGTAGGGTCACGAATTTGGGTTTCGGTGGTGGAGGAGTCTTCGGATTGAGACATGGAGGGAATAACCGAAAATAATTATTGAAAAAATAGAAAATAATTACGTGGTAGGAGAATAATCGAAACAATTACCTTGATAAATCACCGGAATAACACAATAGAGGAGGAGCCGGCAATGGAGGCTATATGAAGTGAGATATTACGTGTTGAGGGGAGCAACGACTTAAAAGGGAAGAAAAAAAATATAGAGAAAAAGGAAGAAGGGCAACGCCGGTGATGGCTACCGAGGAGGGAGGCGGACGTGGGGGAGAAGAGAAACCAGGATATGAGGGTTTTTTTTTTTAGGCTGATACCATGTTAAAGTAAAATTCCCCTTGGTATTGTATTGTACTAATGAAAGGTTTATATATACATTACAAGGAAAAAATTAACAAAGGAAATAAATAACTTAACATAAATAAGAAACCTAAACTAACGTAAACTCTAACACTTTTCAACAAGACTTGTTTGTCTAGTGGTATCCACCTCTCACTCTATATGAGAGGTCCTGGATTCGAATTCAGACTGCCATAAATTGTGACTCTCTCCTCTTTTATGGAGGTAGATAGAGTCTTTATGACTCAGAATTATAACTATCAACCCGAATTTGTTGAGCTAGATATATAGGTATCCCTTCCTTTTGAATTAAAAAAAAATACCAACTTTTCAGAAAAATTACATACGAATCTCTCACTTAATACATAGTATAAATATTCGTAATGGGAAAGGGAGGTACACAAAAATGGGTTTGCATTCAAGTGGAAGGTGAGTGCAAAATTGTGATCTGGCAAGCGGATGTAGTTTGGAGTTTGGACTTACTTGTTGGTTTGTCAAAGTAATAATCGGGCTTGGGCTAAGATTTCAAATGACTAAGAAGTCCAACCCAACCTATTTCATATATTAAGATATAAGAGGACAAATAAGGATGGGCCCAGTTTACTAGCTCAAACCTTTTCTCATTGTTAGACCCGATTGTAGCGTCTTCTACAATCTTCTGCATGCAGTTTCACGTGTTGACACGGATATGAAGTAGCGTAGCCGAACGCTAATGCAAAGAGTCGCACACGGCTACTTAAAACTTGTTGGACTAATGACATCAGTTTCTATTTTTATATGAGAGTTCTTGGATTCAATTTCAGGCCGTCACAAGTTGTGACTTTTCTCTCCTTATTTAGAGTCTTATAAAATATATGTAGTTCATGATTAAAAACTATTGATTCGAATTTATTGAATCAGGATATCTGCGTTCGTCTAAGATTGAAAAAAAATAAAGAATCGCACATGATTTCCTCGATGCCACACTTGATGAGGTGTGCCAGGTGTGGTGGAAGGTGACATAATGTCACCTTTTTTTTTATTTCTTTTTGCTTTTTATTTTCTAAAAATTTTCTTCGAATATTTTCCCATTTCTATTTTTATATTTCCTTTTTAATTTTTATTTGAAAATTTAAGCAAGTCCTTTTTCCTTCATGTATACTTTTGTATTAGTTAGGGGATGTATATAGTACGGGTTTGTGTGATGTAATATGGAAAATTCAACTGACCTAACACTTATAAGTAGACAAAAAATTAACCTGAAATCACACAATTGCATCTTCAAAATCAACGGTATAAATAAGTTGATTGACTTAATTTTAATTATATTAGTTCACATGTCAAATTATTTAATGTTTAACCTAAAGAAAATAATGAAAGTAAAATATGAAATACTTACTTGAATCATTCGTTTGATGATACAACTAGCAGGATAATTTTCAATATGCTCGCACATGTTGGGTTCGATCGAATTTTCAATATGAACTATCCAAACCCAAGCACGTACACTTCATAATTAATACAAATATAAATGAGTAAGACAAAAAAAGCTAGCTTTTCCAAAATTTCAAAACAGAAATTTCCAAAAGTAATGAAAACAAAAACAAATGAAAGAAAGGACCAGACGAAGAAACGACCAAAGTTTTTCCAAAATTTCAAGACCAAAAAAAGGGTAGACAAATTAAAAAGAAAACAAATGAAAGAAGTACCATCTAGAAAAAACTTAAGAAGAATGTGACAGACATGTGTCACTTTCTGCGTAGGGTGATCCATCGAGGAAACCACGTCACTCACACAATCTGAACAATAAAAAAAGGATTCGTCAAGTGGGACCCATCTTACAAAAGTTCCCAAATTCCCAACCGTCAAACCGAACCACTCATACATTGCCTTCCTTACGATCCCCATACATTTCTTCTCCAAAATTCTCCACACCACACACACACACACACACTACATCACTGCTCGAACTGGATATTCCACCTCCGCCGCCGCTTCCACCGCCACTGCCGCCGGTAAAATGAGCCTGGCGTTAGGGCATACGGAGTTCTTGCTCCCGCCTTCACCTCAGATCAAACGCGCCGTCGTCCCTTCCCGCCACCACCACCGTGCGTGGAAACGCCGTCGTCTGAAGCCCCTCACTCTCCGCTGCCACTTCAATCTCACCCCCTCGCCCTTCGACACCCTCTTCCACACCTTAATCTCCCAATTTCCTTCTGTAAATGCCATCAATTACATCGCCCCAACCCTCGGCTTCGCCTCCGCTCTCGCTCTATTTTTCTCTTCTAATCCCCAAAAATTGCTTCAAAACCCTAAATCAATCGATTCCGATATCGGGGAGTGGATCTTGTTCACCAGCCCCACGCCGTTTAATCGCTTCGTCACGTTGCGTTGCCCTTCGATTTATTTCCCTGGTAATGAACTGTTGGAGAATGTGAATGAGAAGCTTGTTAAAGAGGACAGGCATTATGTGAAGTTGAACAGTGGGAGAATGATTGGGAAGAGTGATGGTGAAATTGACGAGACTATGGTGTATCAGAGGGTTTGTGTGAGCACGGAGGACGGCGGAGTGCTGTCGTTGGACTGGCCTGCAAATTTGGACCTGGAGGAGGAACGTGGGTTGGATACTACGGTGTTCATTGTTCCGGGGTCTGCAGAGGGGAGTAATGAGAGGAAAATAAGGTTGTTTGTGTGTGAGTGTTTGAGGAGAGGGGTTTTTCCAGTTGTCATGAACCCACGAGGATCTGCTGGCTCACCGCTCACGACAGCACGGTTAGTTTGTTGAATACTGTATCAATTTGAGATGTTTTTGTGCACTTCCTATTGGTATTTGTGTACATTACTTATGAACCCAAAGGACTTAACTCACTCATTTAAGATAAGGCTTGTGACTTAGCATCTTGTTGTAATTTTTGAGCCGCACTTGAGTAAGGAAAGACCAAGCTGTTCAAACCTGGTTTTAGCTGTTAATCGGGACTTGATACCATGCTTAATGATTTACATACCAGTTAAACTTAGTTAAGTACGTGGATTATTTAACTAGAAACTGTAACTTGTTAGATTTTTGAGTCTTGTCGGAGCTTATATTGAAGTTAAGATTTATATATTTTTTGTGGGACTGTCTCTCGAGAATTATATATGAGTTGTGATTAATAATAGTGGTAAAGCATGGCAGAAATCACATAAAGGAAAAAGTTCCAAACTTTCTACATTTCTTTTACTTCTGCTTTTTCTCATGGTGAGCATGAGAGGCCGGGATCAAGTTGCCATAAGGATATAGAATATAGGGGAAAAAGATGGCAGAGGATTCAAACAACCTGGAAAGAGCTTTGCAGAACTTCCCTAACTAACAACTTTGAGTACTTGAATATTTTTCATGAAGTTGTTTTATGCTCGAGTAGAGCCAATAATAGCTGGAGTCTTTAAGTCTTCAATTTGTTGGAGGTATCAATCAGTGGTATCCATCTTTTTTAAGAGTTCTCTTGTATACAACCGATGGCTAAACACTGTGAGTATTCGTTTCAGCTGCGTTGACAAGATTTGATCAATCTCCGTTTCTCTTAAGGCTCTTGTCTTTTGATTGGTTATTTCCCTGTTTTTATGATGTAAATGATAAACAAAGATTAGCTGACGACCACCACCACCACCCAAAAAAAAAAAAGTGAAGAATAGCATCTGTCTTAAATGCTCCATTAACATTTATGGTAGTTGCTATCTTAGTTTGGCTTGAACAAATAAACTGAGAGAAGTAAAAATTATATTCACTTGTATTAGAACTGCTGCTATCACCTCTACTTATAGGTGAAAATATTACAACTAATTAAGTGGAGAAGATCACTCCAAATCAAATCAAATCAGATCAAATCATCCTACTCAATCTCTAAATATATGTACAATCTAAAACATATCAAATCATATCACATCATATCTAAAAATATTCATAATCTAATTAGATTTCCAACACTCCCCCTCAAGTTGGTGAATAGATATCAATCATTCCCAGCTTGCTCATACATAAGTCAAAACTTGGTTTAGACAAGGCCTTTGTGAGGACATCTGCTTCCTGGGATTTGGTAGGAATATAGGACAGAATAATTGTTCAATTTTCTATCTCATTCTTGATAAAATTTCTATCTATCCTCACATGCTTCATTCTGTCATGCTGAATAGGGTTGTGAACCACACTTATTGCTGATTTACTGTCACTAAGTAGTTTCATAGGACCTGTCAGGGGCATATTTAGGTCAGCCATTAACCTTTGTATCCAGATAAGCTCACATGTTCCTTGTGCTATAGCTCTATACTCGGCCTCTGCACTACTCCGAGCGACAACAGATTGTTTCTTGCTTCTCCAAGTAACCAAGTTTCCCCATACTTTCGTGCAATACCCGGTAGTAGACTTGCTATCCTCAACAGCCCCTACCCAATCTGCATCCGAATACCCAACTATGTCTCTGATTTCAGTCTTTTTGAATAACAATCCTTTTCCAGTACTTCCTTTGAGGTATCGCAAAATCTGATTCACTGCATCCAAGTGTCTTTTCGTTGGAGCATGCATAAATTGACTTACTATGCTCACACTAAAAGCAATATCTGGTCGTGTAAGACATAAATAGATCAATTTTCCCACTAGACGTTGGTAGCTCTCTCGATTCACTTGAGGGTCTTTATCAGACACTTTTTGCTTCCAGTTTCGGTCTAAGGGGGTTCCAGCTGGTCTACATCCCAGCTTCCCGGTCTCCCTAAGCAAATCAACAATGTACTTTCTTTGAGAAATGAAGATTCCATTTCTACTTCTGGCAATTTCCATCCCTAGAAAGTACTTAAGTGCTCCAAGATCTTTCACTTTGAACTTGACCTGTAACTTCTTCTTAAGGTTCTCAATCTCATGTTCGTCATCTCCTGTAATCACTATATCATCTACATAAACAATGAGAATAACTTGTTTTGCAGATTCACCTCTTTTGACAAATAGAGTGTGGTCAGCTTGTCCTTGCTTATAGCCAAGTTGTTTCATTACAATACTGAACCGAGTGAACCATGCTCTTGGGGATTGTTTCAAGCCATAGAGGGACTTCTTCAGTTTACACACTTTATCGAAATCTCTCTGAGCCTCAAAACCCGGTGGAACCTTCATGTATACCTCCTCCTCTAAAGTTCCATTCAAGAACGCATTCTTAATGTCTAGCTGGTGTAATACCCAATCCAAATTTGCAGCAAGGGACAACAAAACTCTAATAGAATTCAATTTTGCTACTGGAGCAAATGTTTCTTCGTAGTCAATTCCGTATGTTTGAGTGAATCCTTGTGCTACCAGCCGTGCTTTATACCTTTCAACTGTACCATCTGCTCTACATTTTACACTAAAAACCTATTTACTACCAACTGGTTTCTTCCCCAGCGGCAGCGGAACAATTTCCCAAGTTTCATTGTCATTGAGTGCCCCCATTTCTTCTAACACAGCAGCCTTCCATTTTGGGTCTTGAAATGCCTCATGGACATCTCTAGGTATCTGTATCTTATCAACTTGGGAAGTGAATGCCCTGAAATCACCTGATAACTTGGAATATGTTAGATAATTCGAGATTGGGTATTTAACACAAGATCTTACTCCCTTTCTGACAGCAATTGGAAGCTCTATATCATCTGTCCTTTCATCATTCTCACAACATACCTCTGTATCCTCTTGAGATTCCATAATTGGAGGGTTTGCCACTGGTTCAGATTCTTGGTTTCGCAGCGGAACTCGTGGTCTCCTAGAATAAACCAAAACTGGTTTTGGGTCTGTCATGTTGTGCAACTCTCCCTCTTGACCTATGGTGGTAGGCTTGTTTGTTTGAGTAGGTAGAAGAGTTTCACTTGGCAGAATGATAGGGAAAGATATAGTGGGATCCCAATGTTTATCTCCTTGAGTATCATTCTCCCCCTGGAGAGAAACTTGGGGGTAAAAGAATTGATCTTCTAAAAAAGAGACATCATAAGAGACAAAGAACCGTTTCGAAGAAGGGTGGTAGCATTTATAACCTTTTTGTGTTGGGGAATAACCAACGAAAACACACTAGAGGGCCTTAGGTTCAAGTTTGCCAAGGTTTGGTTGAACATTGCGAACAAAAGCTACACACCCAAAAACCCTAGGTTGGAGAGAATTATGGATTCGAACGGATGGAAAGATAGACAATAGTGTATCGAGAGGAGTCTGAAAATGGAGAATTTTAGATGGAAGACGATTGATAAGATATGCCGAAGTAAGAATGGCGTCCCCCCAAAAAGAATGTGGTACATGGCTAGCAAGCATGATTGATCTGGCAACTTCTAGTAAATGACGGTTTTTTCTCTCTGCGATTCCATTTTGTTGGGGTGTGTATGCACATGAGCTCTGGTGGAAGATACCATACTCAACAAGATATTCATTTAGTTCATGCGAAAAATAATCTCCTCCATTATCAGTACGAAGAATATGGATAGAGGACTGAAACACATTTGTGATAAATTTATGAAATTGCTTAAAAATAGTTGTAACTTCGGACTTTTCTTTCATTAGGTAAACCCAACAAACTCGTGTATGGTCATCTATGAACGTAACAAACCAACGTCCTCCAGTTAAATTTGTCAAACGGGATGGACCCCACAAGTCACTATGGATAAGATGAAATGGAGTAGATGGTTTATAAGGATGAGGGGGATAATGTGCTCGAGATTGTTTTGCCAAAATACAATTATCACAATGAAACAAAGAGGGATCTTTATTAGTAAATAAATGAGGATATAAACGCTTTAAGTACAAAAAACTCGGATGACCTAGCCTATTATGCCAAAGACGGACATTAGAATCAGAAAAAGTAGATAAAACAACTGGTGGCTTTAGTCTTGAAGGAGAGCTAACACTAGACAGATAGTAGAGACCATTTCGTTCCTCAGCATTGCCAATCGTCCTCCCCGATGACAAATCCTGAAATTCACAATAAGAAGGGAAAAATATCACTGAGCAGTTCAAATCTCTAGTTATTTTACTAACAGAGAGTAAATTGCACTTCAAATTTGGAACATAAAGTACTGAATTTAATTTTAAACCACATAAATCCATATCTCCTCGTCCAATAGCCTTACAAGCTGAACCATCTGCCACTGTGATCCCAATATTTTCTCTACAAGGCTCATAATTGGTGAGCTCTGTTGCAAAACACGTCATATGATCAGACGCACCGGTGTCCACAATCCAACCATTCCTCGGACCCTTATATGACAAAAAGGATGAGACAAAGTTTGTATTACCTTTCTGAGTTGCTAATGCCATGGATTTGGATGAAATAGGCTCCTGTTCCTTGTTATTTTGCATCATTTTTCTAAGCATGTCCATCTGTTCTGTTGTGAACGGGTTAGAGGCTGTTTCGGTTGCCAATTCCACAGAGTATGCGGATCGATTGTTCTTTCGTTGGTTACGAGGCTTCCAATCACGGGGTTTTCCGTGTATATCCCAACAAGTGTCCTTCGTATGATTGGGTTTGTTGCAGTGGTCACACCATAATTGTTTATCTTTGTAGCGCTGAACAGGTTGATTAGTTCCTCCTCCACGGTTTGTGACTAAAGCAGATCCCTGGGGTACAACATCAGATGATATGCTTTTAGGCGAGGCAAACATCACTTTTTTTCTGCTCTCTTCACGCCTAACTTCAGCAAATACTTCCTTCAACTTAGGTAGTGGTTTTGTTCCAAGGATGCGTCCACGGACTTCATCAAGATCTCTATTAAGGCCTTGTAAAAAATCAAAGATTCTATCCTTCTCTAGCATCTTGCTAAATATAACTCCATCATCAGTGCACTTCCAATTTACATTGTAAAATAAATCCATCTCCTGCCATAATTCGGATAAAGTGTTAAAATACTCAGTGACTGATAGGTTACCTTGTTTTGTATTTCGAAGTGTAGAACGGATTTCAAAGCTCTGAGCAACGTTTTCGAAATCAGAATACATCTCTTGTACTGCTTCCCAAATTTCTTTGGTAGTATTGTAAAACAGGTAGAGTCTCCCAATATTTGGCTCCATCGAATTTATTAGCCAAGCCATCACAATTGAATTCTCCGCCTCCCACGTGTTGTAACTTGCCGAAAGTGGAGTCTGGCATAGCTGTGGCTCCAGTTAGGTACCCAATCTTTCCTCTCCCTTTAATCACAAGTAGGATTGATTGGTACCATTCTCGAAAATTACTTCCATTCAATCTGTGGATGGTAATCTGAATGGGGTGGTTATCAACAGACTGAGATGGAGCATAAGAAAGTTGTGGATTACGTACAGTCGGAGTCGGTGAGGACTCCTCTGTGGAATTAACAGGTTTCGTGTTTGCCATTTTTTTGGCTGCCGGAGAAGAAACAAGTTTAGACCGACAGGAACGTCGGCTCTGATGCCATGAACAAATAAACTGAGAGAAGTAAAAATTATATTCACTTGTATTAGAACTGCTGCTATCACCTCTACTTATAGGTGAAAATATTACAACTAATTAAGTGGAGAAGATCACTCCAAATCAAATCAAATCAGATCAAATCATCCTACTCAATCTCTAAATATATGTACAATCTAAAACATATCAAATCATATCACATCATATCTAAAAATATTCATAATCTAATTAGATTTCCAACATGGCTGACTATTTCGCATTCAAAGTCTAAACCATCATGCTTTACTTTTTACAAATTCATGCCATATTTATGAGATAGTTCTTCGTTGGCGGACTTTGATGTTTTATCTTTGCATTCACAAAGATTGGTGTTAGTCTGTTAGATGAATCCTGGTCAGTGTTACTTCGCTAATTCCTTTTGAACTTACAACAGGCTTTTTGATATATGATTTTTTATCTTTAGCTTTATCACCTTAAACCTTACTTCAAGTCATTGGTGGGTTGAGTCCCACTTCAGAAAACAGTTTTATATTTTCTTTTGTCTTGCTCATTCTTTGTTGGTTAAACTGTTTTGATAGGACCAAATTGTACCCAGGATTAGACGATGTGCATTCTGTGGCATGTGTCTAGCTTTCTGAATAAAGAAGTTCTTGAAGTCAATTGCTTTTTCCTTTTCATATGTATTTTCAGAATGACATGCTTCATATATTTGGATTTGCCAAATGTCAAAAGAGTAACGTGTTTTCGTTATCTTTCATGGCTTAGTACATTTTCTAGTGGCGGTAGTTTGAAGACTTATTTGATTTCTAGAATGGGTAGGGTTTAGAAATTTAAAAGACATTAGATGCTTTTGATAGCTGCAATTGAATAAAAGCAAAAAAAAAAAAACTTTTATCATTTTGTTTTATGCTCAGGTTTCTGATTGAAAAGGTTCTTTCATATTGGACTTGCAAAACAAGCTGATTGTAGGACACTATAACTACTTCATTCTGTAGGTTATTTACAGCTGCTGACAGCGATGATATATCCACAGTTGTACAGTTTATAAACAAGAAAAGGCCATGGACAACGTTAATGGGAGTTGGCTGGGGATATGGTGCTAATATGATGACAAAGTACTTGGCAGAACTTGGAGAGAAAACACCACTTACAGCTGCAACGTGCATAGACAATCCTTTCGACTTAGAGGAGGCCACAAGATCTTCTGTCTATAATATGGATTTTGATCAGAGGCATACGAGTGGCTTGATCAATATACTTGAATGTAACAAGGTTGTTATATCTGATAGACATTGTCTCATGTCCTTTTCAGGAATACGTTACAGTCATGCATGTGTAACAGGAGGCTTTTATGCCTGAAATTTTTAATGTTGCATATTGCCCATTAAAATGTTGATTTGCACAAAAATCATATTTGTCCAGTTCAAAATCCAAGGATCTGATTCTTTTTAACCAAAAAGTATTTACTAAACATCATTATATCACGTCATGTGATTTAATGGTGCTTTTGGGAAGTAATTTTCTTTTGGAAGGGGAGGATTATTTTGATCAACCAAACAACGAAACTGTAGCATCTAACCATGGGCAGAGTATGTATTTACAAGTCGAACCGACTACTTTCATCTCTTTGCTGCTGTAACTGTGACATTATACTTTCAGGAATTATTTCAAGGTCGAGGAAAAGGGTTTGATGTTGAAGGAGCTCTATCAGCATCATCCATTCGGGATTTCGAGGAAGCAGTTTCCATGGTGCCCTATGGATTTGATACTATTGAAGATTTTTATGCGGAATCTAGCACACGAGATGTGGTTGGTAAAGTGAAAATTCCTGTTCTTTTCATACAGGTAGTATTTCCTTCTGATGATACTATGCTGCTTCCATGTTGCTAGCACTGATGTTTCTTTGGAGATTGCTCTAGTTAGTAATCTGTTACATACTAGTGATAAACAGAGATTTGTTTGTTCCATTTAGGCTGGTTTATGTTACTCTTAATAACTTGGGTAAAGGAGGCTTATAATCAGACTAAGAAATATCTTTTTGTTATTTAAATTCCTTTTCTTTCTTTTATGACCTCCCATTTGTTCCACAATGGAAGATCTTAGGCCAAAAGAAAAAGCGAGCCAAGACTTGATGGTCAGCAATAGTGCTGACACTTCGTTCTTTTCTTTCTCTTTTGGCACAATTTTGGTTTGCTAAATATTTTCGACCCCCTTCCTCTGGTCCCAAATTGAATGTAGTACTCTTAAATGGTACCATGATAATCTGTCTGTTTCACTTGATTCACTTTGGTAGACTCTTCAAAATGCATGAAGAACCCTTGGCTGAACGCCCAAACCTTGGACAAAGACATAAGAAACTAATATAATGACCCAATCATCATATATGAGAAGTATTTTAAAATACGTACTTTGATTACGAGTCTACTTCTCACAGTTTAGAGGACTGATGAAATTGATCTTTGGACATAACAATGTATGCAGGTGCTGTTCTAAGACACATGCTTGCTCATGCTGTAAATAAAGTTTCTGAAAAATATCTCTTAAGGGCACTGATTACTGATTAATCTACTACATTATGTGAAAAATATCTCGATTACATGGAGTTTGACAGTGGTGTTTTCAATTAATTCATCCAGAACGATGATGGAACGGTTCCGTTATTCTCTATTCCACGGAGTTCCATTGCAGAGAACCCATATACAAGCTTACTTCTGTGTTCTTATTCACCGTCTACTAAAATTATGGATGGCAGATTAACGTTATCTTGGTGCCAGCACCTCATCATCGAGGTAACAATCTTCTTAATTTTGTTATTTTTATAAAGTTTTTTACAATTTGTTAGACATACATTAATATGCTTGCCCAAATGCTTACGTGCAGTGGCTCACAGCTGTAGAGCTTGGACTTCTAAAAGGTCGTCATCCACTTCTGAACGATGTTGATGTCAATATAAATCCTTCAAAGGGTTTATCACTGGTGGAAAATAGAGGTTCTAGTCAAAGTGAAAGAGTAGAGAGGCTCTTGAAGCTTTCTAATGTGCATTCTACAAACTCTCCATTGGAGATGTTCAAGGCAAACGATACAGCAACAAGCATTCAGTCCAGATCTAGAAAAGATATAGGAGGTCTGACTCCTATAACCAAAGGATCGCAACAGGAGGACAGCCATGTAAGCCTCCAATCTAGTGCCACTATTGATACAGTAGAAGAGGAAGGAGTTGACCCTTCTGATAATGACATAGGCCAAGTACTACAGACTGCACAAGTGGTTATGAATATGCTTGATATGACTATGCCCGACACTTTGTCAGATGAACAGAAGAAGAAGGTAATGCTCATGGATTTCTTTCCTCATTTAAGTTAAATCAATTTAGAGTATTGCACAGGTGCAACCTTTCTGGCTCGTTTGCATAGGTTATGCAGGGGAAGTTCCATTAATTAGCATTGCAAATGGTTATATAATGTCTGCTTGTACAGATATAAATTATTCGTTACATTCTCAACGTTCATATAGAGAGTACATGAAGGCTTGATTATCTATCTATATTACCTCATTATGCAATTCCTCAAGACTTGTCTTTATAAAGCTTTTAAGTATGGTCTAGCAGGTGCTCTCAGGAGTCTGAGTTCCAGTAGAGATGAACCAAAGTCGAGACTTTCAATTACCCTTTAGGACCCCCCCCCCCCCTCCCCAACCCCCGGTTTCTTTCTCTCTAAGTTTGCATTTCTCAGTTGAAAATTCCAGAGGGGAAACATCATAACCCACTCTATATAAGATATCACTCAAGTCTTTATAGAAGTAGATAAGCTAAGTGCGAAACAACGTTGATTATGAGCAGGTTCTTAATGCTGTGGGTCAAGGAGAGACACTAGTTAAAGCTTTGCAAGATGCTGTACCTGAAGATGTTCGCGGAAAGCTCACAAGTGTTGTTTCTGGAATTTTACAGAGTCGAGGTTCTAATCTAAAGTTTGACAAACTCTTGAGTCTAGGACATATTCCTGATGTGGCATCAGGGTTGAACCCAGAAATGCAGGAAAAAGATGGAGTGCCAAAAGCAAATGGTGATGACAATATTCATTTTTCTGATCAAAAGATCGGTGATGACCCTGGAAATGGTTCCTATAAAGTTGATAGTAGCTCAGACAAACCTCCTGGGAATATGGAATTAGAAAAACAGTCACCAGATATTTCTCAGAAACCCAATGATACAGGTCTGTCTCAATCTACCAATAGTCATGACAGCAACAGTCCTGATTTAGAAAAGGTGAATCTGAATGACATGGGGAATTCTCTTGAAAATGAACAATCATCAGGGGGTAAAAATCCCCAAACTTCTGATAGGGAAAATGTGTCAGAAATAAATGCTAACCAAGAGTCTTCCAGCCCGTTCAAAGAGCCCGGTGGCGCTGAGGATAATGCCGTCGACCAAAAGAAAGTGGAAAGAGAAAGTGTTGAAGGTCAATCAGATCCAATGGAGGAGACCAATAATCAACAAAATGATTCTTCGACTGATCAGAAGAAGGGGTCTGAAGCCTATGATGCAGAGGACAAATCATCAGCTCCATCCCCCGATTCTGGGACTGAAGTGATGGAAAATGAAGCAGAAAGCAGTCAGAAGAAGGAAGAAAAAGGTCCAACACTGGTTCCCAGCCCAAATAGTAATGCTCCTCCTAACTTCAGTGTCTCTCAGGCATTGGATGCCTTAACAGGATTTGATGATTCCACTCAAGTTGCTGTAAAAAGTGTATTTAATGTAATTGAGGACATGATTGACAATTTGGAGGAGGGAAAGGACAATGAAGATAATCTGAATGAAGTTAATGAAACAGACGAGGCTAAGGAACTTAGTGAAAGCTCTATTTCTAAGAATCATCTCATGAATAATGACCATAAATCTCAAAGAGCAGAAAATCTCAGGCGCAATGAAAGCTCAAATTCTGGCAACTCACATGGTACACTTTTGTATGATCCAGCAGATTCTGGGTATGAGTACAAAGAACAGCATCATGCATATGGCGGTCATAATACTAGCAGTTCTGACACAAATAATACGAAAAGACAGTTGAAGACCGAAAATGAAATCAGTGATATGCCTTCGGCTAGAGAACATTCAGCAGGGAATTTAACTGAACCTCCAAATAGCAGTTCAGAAAAGATTCCAAGTTATTTGACTACCTTTCCATATGGAGACCCACTTTACAAAGAATACCTCAAGACATACCTTTACTCTAAGATGAGAAATGCAGAGCCTCTAAATGTGGATACAACATCAGCTTTATATCTAAAATACATTCCAGAAGAAGGCCAGTGGAAGCTTCTAGAGCAGACAGAAGATAATAGTGCTCCTCTTGATGAATATTCAACTCATGAGGATGGTTATAGAGAAGATCAGACCGACACAGTCTCAAGATCTAAGAGTACTGACAACATTATTGAACCCTCTTATGTAATACTAGATTCTGGTAAACCAGACCGACAAAATGAAGAACTTGAGGAAATGAATATGGTCGACGACAATATTGAGGTTGGTGATGCCCAATCAGAAGGCTCTATACTTTTCATCAAAAATCTCATATTAGAGTGCTTAAATGTTGAAGTTGGTCGGAGGGCCAGTGCGGCTGACATGGAAGAATTGGAGCTCCAACTTTCCAGAGATATAGAACATGTTGCGAGTGCTGTAACCTTGGAAGCAGCCCATGGAAAGCTGCATTTGGGTAAAGGGAGTGATGATCTACCAGAAAAGCTTGGCACCATTGATGGGGAAAATATGTTAAAAGTTATTTCATCTGCTGTCGAGGACACCCAATATTTGAAAAGAGTATTGCCTGTTGGTGTTATTGTGGGCGCCAGTTTAGCTGCACTTAGAAAGTTCTTCAATGTTGCTGCATTGGATAATAATGACGGAAAAGAATTAGCCCTTGATCAGGTCGGTAACTCTGGAGAGAGCCTTATTCCAGTCGTTGAAAAGGGTAGAACTGAAAAGGATTTTAAGAAAACTGATAATCAAGATAATTTCGACAGTTCGATTGGTGAAGGTGAGGATAACATTGACCTTGAATATACTAAGAACAATAACATCATGGTTGGTGCCGTTACAGCTGCTCTGGGTGCATCTGCTTTTCTTGTTCATCAACAGGTAAATAAATATTTTGGCTATTTTTTATTTTATTAATATTTGAATTACACAATATGAAGCCGCGATTGAGTCAATTTGGGCTTCTTTTTCCTGTTTGGAATCATACAATCAATTTGGCTAAATTCTATTAAATTTCTAATGTCGCTAGCCTAATTAACTGTCTTTGACCTAATATAGCTTAGTCTAACTAATTCCATGCTTCCAATCTGAAATTTCCTTCGTAAAATGAAATTTGTTTTTGGTCAAGCTGTAATGTTTGGATGGCAACAAATTCTGAGAAAGACTCTTTGAAGCATTTTGCATGAGTGTAGCCTCACCTTTACTATACTGATGATAAGCAGTTAACATTAGGATAAATGTTTCTAGTGGCCTTCGCTCAACTGATGCCCAATTATTCTCTTGAAAAGAAAGTCGCAAAAAGCAATTTATTTAGAAAGAACAAAACATGCTACTTCTTCTGTTGGATGTTTCTTGCTTCATATGTTAGTCACGGTTATTAGTCCTAGATTTTTGAGGTTGGACTTGTTTATTCTTAAGGTGCAAGGATTATTATTATGCATATATTGTTCACAAGTGTTGATACCTATTTATATATACCTTATATATGTGAATGTAAACATCAAGGGCTTTCACTACTTATCATCTGAGTTGTTCTTTCCACAATGTGCTTGTAGAATACTGAAACTGATGGCAATTCGAATGAGCCCCTCATAGAGAAAGAAAACAGCAAAGATACCTCCAGGTTAGGGGATGAACTTGAGAAACCCCAGAATATGGTCACAAGCCTTGCAGAGAAAGCAATGTCTGTTGCTGGTCCCGTGGTCCCAACAAAAGATGGAGAAGTCGATCATGAAAGGTTGGATAACCCTATTAATTTTCCCATATAATTTTTATTTGAAGTTATCTTCTTACTCAAGAGGCTTCAACTTTTGACTTTGAAATAGGCTGGTAGCTATGCTTACAGAACTTGGACAGAAGGGTGGCATTTTGAGACTGGTCGGCAAAGTTGCATTACTTTGGGGTGGAATACGTGGTGCTATGAGTTTGACTGACAAACTTATCTCATTTCTGCGCATCGCTGAACGTCCATTGCTTCAGAGGTGAACTAAATTGAGTTCCCTTCTATGATTTATTTCTTGGTTACGAATGGTACCTTGTTCATGAAAGGAAAAAATTTAATTCTTTTTGAAAATCATTGTCTTATTTTATATTTGTTATGAATTTCCTGAGTTAAAATCAAATATTTTTTGTATGATATAGTTTCTTCAGTATTTAAGAGCCGTTCGGTCCTCAAAAATAGTCATATAAATGAATATTTGTGGATCTGGAAAATAGCAAATGGTTAATGTGTCTGCAATTAATGCTCACCTGTGGAAGGAAAATGAAAGCTGCACAAATTCAGCATTACTTGCCCCCCCCCCCCCCCCCCCCCCCCACACACACACATATATTTGCTCATCTACTCAGGCTAGTCTGTTAAAAAATAGGTTTTTGTAACCCTTTTTCCTTTATATTTCAATTCCTTTGCAATAAGGGTGCTAGAGGTACCACGGCAATGCTGCTTGTCATTTGAACCTTGTCCTTGCATGGCTGAATTAAGTACACTTACTAGTGACTTTGATTGCAGTGTGGATATTCTTTTTTCTCAACAAATAATATTGCAACTCTTTCTTAATTGTCTGATTGCAGAAAGAGGATCTTGCCAATGAATTTTGGCTTGCTTCCCGAATTTGCACATATATGAAGTCATGCATGTTATCATTGGTAGATATTAATAGGTGTTGTGGATCTTTCATCACCCTTCAAATGTATGTGGTAGAAGAGCTAGTTTCCCTTGTAGGTAACTCAAAGTTTCTCACATTAATACAGGATCCTTGGCTTTGTCTCTTTGGTGCTTCTTCTATGGTCACCTGTTGTTGTTCCGTTGCTTCCAACTCTTATAGGAAGCTGGGGAACACGTAATCCTTTCAAAGTTGTTGAGTTTGCTTGCATTGCTGGTCTCTATGGCTCTATCATGATAATGGTTACATTGTGGGGCAAAAGAATCCGTAAGTATGATGATCCTCTACCACAATATGGGTTAGATTTGGCTTCATTTCCAAAGGTATGGATATGACTAAATAGTGCAATGATTACTACAATGAATAAAGTACTTCAATGCAGCTCAATATGCATTTCCATGATTTGTTTTCAAGTATTTTTACTTATCTCTATGCCGTTGCAATGAGATGAGTCAACATCAGAAAACTCTCCCTGTCACAAGAGCTTATGATGGAATGTTGATGGGTGCTTTTGCATGCTTTCTAATAAATTCCCAAGGTTGAAGAGTACCTAACCATCCAATTCAATTGCAACTTTTCCTTATTGTTGAAGCTTTTAGTGGAACCATACTGAGTGTTTTTTAATGATTTCTATTAGGCTTTGTTTGGTTCTTTGATTTTGGTGAGGAAAAAGAAAAGAAAAATGAGAATGATCAATAAATAAAGCAAAAATTAGTATAAATTGAAGTGCACATAACCCTACCTAAACATTTTATCACCCAAAAAATAAAAAAAATGCATCACATAATATATTTGTTTTCTATTTCCTTACCAAAATCCAAGAACCAAACATAGCCTTACAGTCCCAAGATTGAAGAATTCCTAAACATCCAATTCTATTGCTTTTTCTTCAGTGAACTTACCCATTGGGAGAGTGGAATATCTTTTTCTTTCATGGAATAATAAGATGCAGGCCACATACTAAGGAAAATAAAACTTTTATTAATGGATGATCTTCCTCCTTTTATAGGTGAACCATAACTGGTATTCCATATTTAGATTTGTCTGCTATCTTGATCCTGATGGGACGAGAGTACTGAGGATCTCACCTAGGATGCCATATTATTATACTTTGTTTTTAGAAAAGCTTCTCTGATCAACTTTGTCTCGTTAGGTATAGTTCCTTCTTTGACAAATTTTATTTGATCCGCATATGAAAATCTTGCAACGACCCTGTTCCTTCTTGTCACGACCTGACCTATGCGGATTCTTCTCATTCACCACAATCCACCACCTTTTGCCCATGAGGATGGGGGTGGAGGGAAGAGGGGTAGGGGGCATAGTCAAGTTCCATGCTTGAAACCATGATACATTGTTGTGGTTCTTCCTATCAATCGTTTCAATTAAAGCTTGGTAGTTGATTAGTATTACTGCCTAGATAATATACGCTATTAAGAATTGAAGAGGTGTGAATGGAAAGCAGTTTTGGTCCTCTTATTTCTCTCATTTTCTTTCTCCTCTCCCGTCGAACGTATGCTCTTTGTTCCCTCTTATTATTTTTTTTTTTTAGTTCGGTTTAAATCCTTTTCTCTCATCTTTATTTCATTGATTTTTACATAAAAATTACTTATCAGTGTTTTTCATATATAACCAGTTGATTTTTACTCAATAATCTTTCTTTTTTAAATTGTTTTTCCACACGCAATGAACGACGTTGTCGACTAATCTAATATGGTGGCTATTATTTCTGCAGTTTCAGAATTTCTTGAAAGGTTTGGTTGGAGGAGTCACCCTTGTGTTACTGATACATTCTGTGAATGCCTCACTTGGCTGTGCTCATCTGTGTTGGCCAACCACACTGTCTCCATCAACTTCAGAACCTGTAGCATTGGTTAAGTCATATGGCCGGATGCTTATGCTAATTTTTCGAGGAACAGCAACAGCAACTGGTGTTTCAATTGTGGAGGAATTGCTCTTTAGGTCATGGTTGCCTCGGGAGATTGCTGATGACTTTGGATATCATCGTTCATTAATCATCTCAGGACTTGTATTTGCTTTATCTCAAAGGTAGTTCCTTTTTGTGTGATTCACACTGGCATCTCCTTTCTTCTAGTTGTTGCTTTACGATTCTCTTCGTAGTAGTGTTCTTTGTGATGTGGATTTACTTGTGTTTATTTCTTAACTTGCTCCGGTTGCCTCCACCACCTCAACCCCCGATTAAAAGAACGACAAAAGGAAAACTCAAATATTGGTTCCTTAGGATGGAATCTATTGATATTCTAGTCATATTGTTTCAAAAGCTGTAAAAATAGTCCCATAGGATTTATTATTTTTTTTCTTTTTTGCAATTCTGGTCTCATCCTTCAAAGAAAGGAATGAGAAACAATACTGATCAGGTGCCTTGCACGTGACCAAAGTAACATTTTTCATCCATTTTTTATCGATTGGGAGTAAAAGTGCCCCCAACAGGCGCGCTCTCATTTATCCAGTTACTACTGTTGTGTTCTCTTAAATCTGATTTTTTCCTGCCTTTCTTAGGTCCACATGGGAAATTCCAGGTCTATGGCTGTTATCTCTAAGTTTATCTGGAGCTCAGCAAAGAAGCCAAGGCAGCCTCTCGCTACCAATTGGACTCCGCACAGGGATATTGGCATCGAATTTCATCTTGAAAACAGGTGGCTTCCTAACCTACCAGCCCAATTTGCCATTATGGGTCACCGGTGGCCATCCTTTTCAACCATTTAGCGGAATGGTTGGTGTTGCCTTTTCTTTGGTTTTGGCAGTTATTCTCTATCCTAGACGTCCACTTTAAACAAAAAAAACCACCTCAGTCATCCGAGATTAAAATTGTTTTGTATTCTTAATATAGTACACGAGAAATGAAGAGTAGATCAGTAATACTTCAAAACACAGTTAAACAGGGTTACTCTGGAAATTGTTCATATTTTTGAGAAATCTGAATGTAGCCAATTTTGTAGCAAGGAAATGGACTCGAATAAAACTTGTACGAGGCACAAAATAATGTTAATTTGTGCTTTAAATGTAAATATTTTTGGTTGTAGATAGCTTTCCAAGTGTATGTAATGCTTGTATATTCGCTATGTATAACAGGGAGTTCTCATTTATATGTTACAATTCTGTATGAAAATGCTGATTTTATCATTTCTTTTCTTCTGTGGTGGAATTCTTGTAAGCTTGCACCAAAGATTGAGATAGACTTATTTATATAACTTCTACAAACCTATATTTTGGTTCAAGTTGTTTCCTTTCTTCTGGAATCATGACTAAATGAATTTTACATAAATTTCTCAAAACCCGAGTATGTATGGTTTAGTAACTACCAAATAGTGGGAGAGCAGTAGACTCTAACCAGTCATCTCCTCCATGCAAGAACTCTCCAACTCTAAATGCCCTAACCATCTCCTCACTACAATTCTTCCTATACCCGGCCCATGAAACCCGCCCCCTCGTATCCGCCCCAGGTCCAGAATTCATATACTCAATGTACTCCACTGTATCCAAACTATTGTATCCATCCCACTCGCTCCATCCTCGGGCATCTATCAAATCAGCCATATAACTATCCATCACAACGGTCCTCGAGTAGTTCCTCCAAGGCCGCCCCAAATACGTCGAAAAATTTCTCCTCTCCGTGAGATTAAAATCTTCTGCAGCCTCTATAGTGCAATTTTGTAGGCTAATACCGGTATTCTGATTCGGGTCTTCTCTCCCTTGAGCTGTGATCATGTTACTCTGACCTTTGATGGGTTTGCGCACGAGTATACTGCAGTTTTGGAAGACTGCTGCTGCCTTTCCAAAGATGAAATCGACTGTTCCTTGAATGGAGCATTCATGGTAGAATTGGCGTAGAGAATGGGCGTATAGTGTGTCTTGATGAGAAATGATCTCACAACGGTAAAACGCAGCATTAGAAGTCACTCTCAGAGCCACCGCTTGGTGCTTCTCTGGAGGTGCTGTGTTTCTTATGGTTAAGTCTCTGGCCAAGAATTTGTCTCCTATCACAGCTGCAAAAGAGCATACATTGCATCAACTTAGTCTAATTTTAGCATCCAATTTTATAGGTTGTGTCAAAAATACTCAATTTGTTCCAAGTTTATTGCTGCTATTTCCTTTGCGGGACGTCAAAGACAAAACTTGATTTTCTAAATTAGAAGTGTTTTTCCAAAAATACTCTCTCCAACATAACAATGGACACACACGACTATGATTACTTTTGAGATTGTGCTCTGTTTCAAATGATGTTTCGTATTTTACTTTATATAAATGCACATTGTCCTTTCTGTATGAAAATGCTGATTTACATGATCTTTATTTATATTTATATCAAATGAAATACGAAAGGAAAAAAAATTTTAAAATAAAGAATCCGACGTGACTTCAGAAGGCAATATGACAAAGAAGTCAAAGATTTTAACATAAACATTTTATCCGAAACTCTTATATCTCAACTTAAAATCTCGGGACTTCCTAAAACGATTCGTAGTAGTAAAAAGGAGAGGGTATAATGCAACATACTTAGTGTAGCTGATGCAAATGTGGAAAACCCATCTGCGAAACTTCTTGACCCGGTGATAATGGTAGAGTTCATCCCATCTCCAATCAACATAACATTCATCTTCTCTCTTGGAATCAACACATTTTCTTCATAAACCCCTGCCCTTATTTTGATCACATATGTATTCATACTCATATTTGGAGCCACTCCAATTGCTTCCCCTACATTTGTATAATTCCCACTTCCATCACTAGCTACAGTCACATCAACCCTTAAATTCATTCTTGTATTAATCTTCTTTCTCGTACGAACATTAGTAATCCTCACGTACTTCGAAAACTCATCCCCGAGCCCTTTTCTATTTGTCGTCTCTGGCTTCTTCGCGATTTCTTGGCGGTTTTTGTTCTCCACATGCTTAATCAGGGCCAAACTGTTGCTGATCATGTGAGAAATCGGAGTTAACAGATTCTGAATATGTTCTCTGTGACCCTTTTGGATATTGTTTACATTTTTATTAATGTTATCCAAATTTAATACTTCCAAATCGGAGAACCCATTAATGCAAGTGTTCTCATTAGTCATGGCTGCACTGAGAAGGGTTTTAATATTACCATATGAAGATGAAGTACTGTGATGATTTGAATAAGAAACCAATTCATGAATCGCTTGTTGAAGTTCATATAACGTCTGATCCAGCATTTCCATGCAATCTTGGAGTGCATTTTGCTCTTGGGTGTTCAAATCTTGGTTCGTGAAGTGGGAAACGACGCTGTTTCGGGTGCCTGAGACGTGTTTGGCGGTTCGATTAATTACGAATTCGAGGATGTTTGTGAAGTTGTTGGTGGTGGTGGTGGATAGAGTGGAGTGGCATAGAGAGGAGTAGAGAGTTTGGGAGCAGGCCTTTTTTGTGAATGAATTCAGAGAAGGTGGCGTTAATGGCGGCTGATTGTGATGATTTGTTGAATGGGAGGAAGAGGATGGATTGTTGAGGAATGGAGAGAGAAGAATGGCTGAGAATAGAGAGAGAAGAATGGCTGCAAGAGGAAGAATGAGAATGATTTGGATTATCTTTTTCTGGGTTTTTGTTGAGAGTTTCTTGATTGTGTGTATGGACTCCATTGATGCACGTAAAGAATGATAGAATGAAAATTTTGAGTTGAGCTGTTGAGTTAATATAGAGTTTCTGAAAAGGATTTTAACTATCACATACGATGCGTAAACTGCCAAACCGTCGCGGTCACGCGGAACTAACTCGTGATTGGAAAATTTTAGCCTGTTCCTAATACGATCGAACTCAATTGTATTTTATAAGGTGGGGTGAATTACACTTGCATATAATTGGTCACTCATTTTGTATAACTAGTAAAGTGCATGGGCGTTGCACAACAACCATTTCATATATATATTTAAACAAGAAATTTTATTTAAAATATTATAAAATTATTTGATATAATAAAGATAAAAGTAAAATTATCAATATATCATAATGAGTTTAGTGGAACATTGTCAAAATATAATGGGTATGCTATAGCACCTATTGAAGAAAAATTTACAACATAAATTATTAGGTCTTAATATTAGAATTCATTAGGGGGTCTTTGAGTTTGCAGGCAATTTCAGGTGGAAGATTTCAAGAAAATATAGTTTCAAATGTCTTTAATTTAATTATGTAATTAAATAAGGGTAGCTAATGTAGAATCTTAAATAACTTTTTAATTATTTAAACAAAAGTGGTAATAAATTTAAGACTAATTTTGTAATATCACAATTAAAAAAAAAACAACTTCTAAAATTCATATTTTTATAATAGTATAAATATAAATATAGATGTAGATATAGATATAGATATAGATATCGATATTGGTTATGGTCGTTGCTACAAGTTGGTAATGTGAATTTTGCATGAGTTTAATTTAAGCATAGAAGACAAATTAATTACTCTTATATTTGACCAAACAAAGTTCGCACTGTAATTTCTCAAACAAGCAAAGCAGAGCAATCAAAACATTTTGATCTTTATTATGAAAATCGCAAATCAGATTGTCACAATTACATATTATGCATCAATACAAAACCAACAAGGATACCATGATTATTAAAAAACCAAAAATGAAAACTGAAAAGAAAATAAAAGGTGGTATTACATGGGTCAAAGCCCTATGAGACACTTCAATAGGAACACCAAAATCAAAAGCTTTGTCCTCCAGCAATATCAATTCTCTTATTGAACAAAAACATTTACTCATCTGCCAGTGGAACAGCTTCAGCCTGAACACACAAAAACAACACTTCAATTGACCCACAAACAACAAGGAAAATGCTACTCAATAAACCTCACCAAATCCAATTATAAAACTTACCAACTTGCGATACTTGAGCGCGTAGAACATTTCAAGGTATCTTCTGATCTCCAGACGATCGAGCTTCGAAACATATTTCCAGAACCCATATACTCCAGCCAATGTCAACAACCTATCCGAATATATCTGCCAAGTGTACCTACAAAACCACAACAAAACACCCGTGTCAAATGCTGATATCGAGAAACACGGGAGAAACTTTAATTTGTTTTTACTGAAAAGGGTATGTAAAAGGTAATTTCGCAAACTTCGGTATTCTTACTTCTCCTGAATACGTTGCAGCCCGCCCAACGAAATGGCTTCCCAATGAGAAGGCTCCTTCTTACACTTCTCAAAGAAATTAACAAGAGTCTCAGCAACCTGTTCCCCATTGTAAGGATCAATGTGGAAACCCGACTTTCCATGAACGATAATCTCAGCCGGCCCACCATGTAGTGTTGCAAAAGTCGGTAAACCACAAGTCATGGCCTCCACAACAGTTAGGCCAAAGGCTTCATAGAATGCAGGCTGCACAAAAGCACCTTTTGTGTCAGCTATGCAACGGTAGAGTTCACCGTTCCTGACTCGGTTCATTTGGGAAGAAATCCATCTGAATTGGCCGTTCAGCTTGTAGGTTTCGATAAGGCTATACATCTTTTTCATCTCAGCTTGTTCTTCCAAATCTTTGGATTCTTTTCTTCGGTCGCCACCAACTACGACGAGGTTAACTAATTCTCTGAGTTTAGGGCTCTTGGCATATAATTCCACGAGCCCAGTTAAATTCTTGACTCGGTCCAATCTTGCCATGGTGAACAAAATCGGTTTCTTCTTGTCTTTCAACACACATCTAGCAATTGAAAACACATCAATTAGCATTTGCACATGTTCGCAAAAGAAAGAATCAAGAATCCCATTTTCAATTTCTCAAGGTTGCATTTGGAGTGAAGGATTTTAAAGTCAGGAATTTGAAATTCATGACCAGAGCTTGTCTGAATGATTTTCAAGTTACAATGGTTTTCAAATCCCCTAAAGTTTATTTTGAGCTATTTTTTTTAATCATTTCAGTGGACTTCAAATCCATCTAATGTGGAGTCATTTGAAATCATTCATCCAAGCCTATTCCTCAAATGCAAATCCGTGAATCCAAACTCAACACGATGTTATTTACTGGTCTCAGACTAAGAATTCTTGCTCATCCCTGATGGCAGAACAAAGACAGAAAACTTACAAGTGTTCGTCATTCTCAACGTCGCTATAAAGAAGCTCCTCAATTTCCGGGTGGAGGGCCGTCAGTCTTTTATCCGTCTCTGTATACGGGAAGTAGAGGTTCATATCAGCGCCAGGGGAGACAATGTTGAATTTGGGGTCGAACACATCGATTCCGTGGACAACTCGGTACAATCCAGGCATTGTGAACGCCATGTGGCTCTCATATTGTCCAACGGTGTCCTTGCTAAAACCCAGAGAAAAATAAATGTTTAGAATAAAAAAAAAACATTGATTTTGGTGAGAGATATTCAATCAAGTATAAAATGCAAACCTTCCAGCAATCTCTTGAAATGTGCTAGTGATGATGAAATCAGTATGATTCATCGCATATAGATCAGCAGTAAACTGACATGAGAAATGATACTTTTCATCGAAATTTTTCAAGTAAATGTCGGAATCAGGATATTTCGTTTTCTCCAGAGCATGAGCAATTGTACACTGTGTAACGCCTAACTTGTGAGCCAACAATGAGGCTGCAAGATTACCCTCACTGTAGTTTCCAATGATCAAATCTGGCTTCGCCTGCAATTCTGCAGTGATTTCTTTGGCAACATCCTAAGAAAAATAAGATATTAAAAGGTTTAGTATTGGCCAACGAAAATATAAGCTAAGAATGTGTAGAATTTAGTTTATTCTCACCTCAGTGAAAGTTTCCATGTATGGCCAAACCTCAAATCGAGAGATCCATTTACGAACAATTCCCTTCTCGGTTCTAAAGGGAACTCGAATTATGTGAGAGTGCTCGGCTCCAAATACTTTCTCGAGACGTTGGCCACAAGTGGTTCCAACTGCATCGGGGAGCAATCGAGTCACCTATACACAATGACAAGATTGAGCATTAGAAAAAATAAAACAAAAAATCCCGCATCGCATAGGCTATGTTTGCAGAGTGGATTTTAGTGACGTAAACACTGAGAAAATACTATTCTTGATTCTTTTTTGTCATTTTACATGTTTTCATTTTTAACACAAATCTCCAATTTAAACAGAGCATTAAGAAGTTAAGACAGGTTTTTGAAGGAACTAACGATGAGAATGCGTGGTGTGATATCAAGTCCTTGCTCCTTTATACGTTTGATCATCTCACGCTCTAATGCAGGAACTTGATCCAAAATATAGACAACCTGAAAATTAACAAAGGAAATATTCAGCATGTGAAGAACTAAATTCCAAATGGAAATCAAAAATATGAATATACTTATATATACCTGGCCACCAGTATCGGGATAACCTAAGACATTTTCTTGAGCAAAGTAACCGTGGGGCGAAAGAATAACGACATTGAAAACCATAGGGATTCTCCCTAGGAATTTCTCGAGAGTGCACGAGTCGGGAGCTTCTAGAAGGTCTAGAAGCATAGAAATCATCTCCGAGACTCTTGCTGCACCATCACCCCATCCTCTCTCCAATCCAATCTCTTGGAACTTGTGCTCAAAGTCCGCATATGGTGTCTCCGGGGGAAGCGTCGAGAGGTACTCCTCTGCTTTCCTCAGAACAGCTTGCAGAGAGTTAAGGTTTCGTATTCTATCATTCAGCATCATTGTCTGTGTAAGAAAATCAAAGAATTACACCATTTAATACAAAGCATTGTAATATAAATATATCTCTCACCCCTCAAGACTAAGAATTCTGGTTCCATCCCGCTTCCTTCTCATTATATTATACCAAATTGTTATGTAATGTGTTGAAGAATAAAAGGAAAGCATCCTTGTCTTCGAAACTCAAATCCCACATGTCTATGACTCAAGTTTTATGCGTAAATTAAATGTGGTTCATAATTTTGGCCAATCTTTCCAAAATATCTCGGCCGTCAAGACTAAAAATTCTGGTCTCGTACATACTTCCCATTATATTATACCAAATGATTAATATCTAAACTTGTTGAATCGTCGCATATTTAAGTCGAAATAGTGGATCATTGCATCATCAGATGTTTTACCTTGCCCTTGTAATGGTGCATGCGCAAGAAATCGAGAAGAGGGGTCATGCTGTCCCTGTCATGGAACATTTTAGCAGAGAGGTGTCGATTGAGAAACTCGACTCCATTTCCAATGGACTTGGTGAGAGTTGGCTTCGGAAAAGAAGCAGTGAAAGGTTCGAAATCGAGCTCAAGAACAAAGTTACCATTAGCACTGCACCAGTGAAAAAAAGAAATAAAAGAGTACTTATCAATACAACTGGATTAAGAGGATTAAACTGCGTAACATAAGTAATAATTCAGGACTCGAGAAACCTACGTTCCGTTTACGAGCTCTTCCTTGAAGTGCAAGTATTCAGGCACGGTGAGTTCCTCGACGACTAGTGCATTAACATTAACTCGCACGTATTCCCAAACACCGGGCCTCAGGCGAATTGCGAGCGCAACCCATGGGGGAAACACAATTGCTTCCTAATGCAAGAGAAAAGGCACGTTTATTCGGTGGGGAATGATATTGACACTTCACATGCTATACACGACAACTCTAATTTTTTGGATCCGGAAATTACCATTGAATGCAATCAAAATATCGTGATGTGATATAGATATTTTCTCCACTACTTTAAAACAAAAGTCACTTAATTAAAATATACATCAGCAAAAGAGAAACAATTAAGTAAAATGCAGAGCATCGTCAACGAAACAAAGTAATAGTATGTAAAATCCGAGAATGACAATTATAATGTAAACCAAACAGGATAAAAAGGAAATTAAACATCTACTTCAATTTGACTCTACATTAAAGCCTAATGATCAACTTTATATTTTTGTTCGAACAATAAATTATATAACTCTAAATAATGCAACGGAGGACGGTTCGATTTTACCTGTGTGCTGTTGAGGACTTCCTTAAAGGCATGATCCTGCAGTTTTTCCTTGTTGATTGCTTCAAACTCAGCCAGAAGCTGATGAGGTTTCAGAATCCCTTTTCCATGGCTTTCAATCCTTCAATAACAAAAAGTGATCCAAAATTATATATGGAAAAATTAATGTGACAAAAGAAAATAAAGTTAAGACTATATTTACCTTGACAGAAACAATAAAATTTCATTGCGATGAGCAGCGAGCGTGGCGTCCAAGCGCTCGCGGAGGCTGTGAACACGGGTCAGAACACGTTCCGCCATTGTAGATCAGATAACAAAGCTTTTCAACTGTAAGAAAATTACAAGATAGAAATGATATTTAGGTTACATATATATATATATAATGAATGTACGTATATCCAGAAGATGGAGTAGCTATGGCTTGTTGAAGAGGAAATTGACCAGAATATAGTCAATAATATAAACCTACCAAATTTAAATTCAATCAAACATTACCTAAAAATCAGTAAACCTAACACACACCTCATCGTACGTGTTTAAAATCTATTAGGACATCAAAATACGAAATGGTACAAGGAAGTGAATGCAAGAATATTACATGGCAAAATCAAATCCACAATTTAAAAAACGTACTACTCCTATTAAAGAATGAAGATCTTTTATCCATAAATAAATAGAATGCATTCTATCCTTCTAGAAACACCTCTAGATCATTCAATGCTACATATTGACTAGCGAAAAAATCTTTTTTTTTTTTTTACAATATTACATAAGATAAAATGCACAGAAATGAAAATATTATTGAGACTTGTTTTGCTTTACCTTATATGAACAGTAACTAGCAGAAAACAGAGGAAAAAATATAGAAAATAAACGCAGCTAACGGAAACAGTGTATAATGAAGAAATGAAATGTGTTGGAATGGTGGAGAATGCTAGAACATAGCACACACTTATATATGCATAAAAAGTGTCATATTATATATACACATATATATATCTATATATGTATATATTCCAAAACCACTAATAATAATATATACTTTGAAAAACTATACACAGAAATGAAATGATGGTTTTAGTCGTACAGTAATAGTAAAGCTGGTGGGCGGTGGATTTCTCTCTCTTTCTCACCTTCCTCAAGTTGGTACTATTTTTCACCTAAAACCGCTTTTGATCATCACGAGTAATCCCCTGTTTTTTGGTTGGTTTTTGATTTAACTGTGACTAAATACAGTGGGACCCTTTTCTTTAATCATCAATGTCATCCACTTTAGGTCCTTTTAATTTAATTATTTTGGTAAACGATACAAGCATTATATATATATATATATGATAATGGATTATAATTTATAATAATGTCAAGATGGAATATTTTTTAATATATGAGGGTCGCTTACTAGTTACTCCTTTGGAAGAAGAAACTGTGGACAGGTGGATGGAGAGGAGAGGATAATATAAATATATAGTACATAGTACATTACATAATAATAATAATACTTTAGTTGTTCAAAATTGATAATAACAATAAAATAATAGTAATTTTAGTTTCTTTTGACTTTGGTGGCACTTCTCCAAAAAATTCTATGATGAACCACAGCAATACTTTCGGTCTATTATTCATCATAAATTTATAAGTGTTGGGGTGGTTTTCATCACTCATCATCTTGTGAAAACCACCCCACCACTTATAAACGTGTGGTAGATAGTAAACCTGAAGTAATGCTCTCGATCCACCATAAAATTCACATAATTTTATGGTTTAATGGCTACTTCTTTGGCGCGTAAGTTGGTTTATGAAAAGGGCAAACTTGTCAATAGACACTAACTTTATTAGTTTATTTCAATTTGCTGATATGTCAATATGACTTTATAAGTGGATGCTTCCATATATTTGGATAAGTATGGTGTTGATTTGTCAAATTTCAAGGCGTAAAGATGCTTATGATAGTGATATTTTAAAATACATATTTTCAGGAAAAGTAATCTAGAGACGATCATATTTGATTATTTTCAAAATTTATACGCTCCTTTTCAACTCTATTTTGAATATTGGGAGAGAGCAATAGTTGTTTTTAGTATGAGAGCTTTTTTATCACGCTTTGAGAACATGTTAATTCCATTGTTTTCTTTTTCTTTTTTTTTCTTTTAAAAAAAATCGATTTTATATATTATTCAATCGAAAGTTTACAACGCCTAGAACAATACAATTTATATCGATTCAAACGATGTAATAAGAACATCTGAAACACCAACTATCAAGTTTTTAAAGATAACAAATCTTAAGAACTCACAAACGAATACAAGAAAATTCTTGTGCAACTCCTATTCAATGAGAGATAAAACTTTTATTCGAGAGAGAAAGCAAACTCATATACGAGAGAGAAAATAAAATACTAAATAAAATATTTGAGAAGTTATATAAATTTAAAAACTTAAGTATCACCCGTCTTCATCTCGTCAGATTTGTCTCTATCTTTTTAGATCCATATCAGTCTTGTTAGATTTGGAGATGTGTCTTTAGATCCATATTCGTCTCGTCGGATTTGAAAATGTGATGTACAACTTGAAGAAGGGTGCCGCAACCCAATCCGCCGACGAAGGTGGTGGTAACAGTGGTGAAATAGAGGACTGTTTCACCAAGCTATCGCTGGCGGAGGAAAATAAAAGAAAAAAGAAAGTTAGAATTTAGAGAGAGATGAAGAGAGAAAGGGGCGTGAAAAATAAGAAAGAATTGAATAAATATTGTTTTCTTTTTCTCAATTGCTGCAATTTTAGGAGGATATTACATATGACATTGCGCGTTAACGTACAGGATTAAATTATTACAATAATTTCATTACTGATAAATAGAAAGAAAAAAAAGACTAGGATTCAGAGAGAGAGAGGCGTGAAAAATAAGAAAGAATTGAATAAATATTGTTTTCTTTTTCTCAATTGCTGCAATTTTAGGAGGATATTACATATGACATTGCGCGTTAACGTACAGGATTAAATTACAATAATTTCGTTATTGATAACATTATAATAAGAAATGAAATTTCCAGTATTGTACTAGATAAATAGATATTAGAAAGTATATATCTACAATCTTTTTAGTGATCTACTAAATAAACTGAAAATATTGTTAAAATTTAAACACAATTTATAAAATTCCAATAGATCAGAAAGGATTATCAGTATTCTAAACAGATTTCATTAATAATTGAATAGTTTTATTATAGAAAATCATCACAACTTTAATATTTGATCAAAAAAAAAAGTAATAAATCTAAAAATTATTTGTGCCTGTAACGCTATATTAACTATTATAACATACGACCAAAAACCATTAAGGTAAAATGATATTGATAATTTTTTTTTTCATGCTCACATAATTGATAACATATTTGTATATTTTTTCTTTTTTTTGAAGAACATATATGTATGTATAATATAAAAAGGGTAAAATTCAATGTGCCCCTTGTACTATAAGGTATATATATCAGTGGCCCTATCTATTAATGAAAACTTCAAATACCCCCTTAGTCAGTATTTATTGGCCAAAATAATAAAAATATCCTCGAGCTAAATAATATGAAAATTCACATTCCACCCATATGACAGTCTATACAGTACCTTGCCCATTCTGCAACAAAACTTCAATTATTTTTATTTTTGACCCCAATTTTAGCTCAAAACTAAATAAAAATAAAAGTATAATTGCAATAGTATAAAGTGAGGACATATTAAACTTTTGATTATCCCGTGTAAATGCTACGATCTATATTTTTTTCCATTAAAAATAATATCATAGATTTGCTCTCTCGGTCCTTTTTTTTAAAACTTGAACAATTTAATTGCATTAATAGACATTAAAAAATTATCATTTTGTGCTTTCTAATTTGGGTTGCGCTTTCACAAATAAATAGCTATATATTGAAATTATTTAGTAATTCGTATTGAAGTATACATGCATGCCTTATATACGTAATAACATTAATTATACAATTAAAATAAATAAAAAATAAGTTATTTGTCATTAATTAACATAAAAATATTGTGTGTACGTATAAAGAGGTGTGTGTACGTGTTATATTATAAAAAGTCATATAAGTAGCTTTAACAGTTTGTTCAAAAAATAATACCATACTTGAAAAACAAATAATTAGTTTTGTTAGAAAAGCATTTTTCAAATAAGAATAATGTGAATTAATAGTAATTGCCTAAAATGAAACTAATGGATTGTTAGAAGTTTTACATGTAACAAATAGTTATATTAATAATGGTCATAAACAATTATCTGAGATTGTTTTAAGTTATATATCTCTTATTCATACTAGTATGGTCGTATTTTGCAATTTATGCAATTGTCGGTTCATTAATTTAGCATTAAATTTATAACACTCGGGGTCAAAATAATTGAAATTAAATTGCATGGTGTCAAAACTCAAAAGAGTGTGCAAAGTAAATTTATTAATTTATATAACTCAACGATATTTTGGTCTCTAAATATTGTTTTTACGGGGGTATTTGAAGTTTTTATTAGTGAAATGGTAATGAATATTGCATATATACTTATCGTACAAAAAGACAAAGTGGATTTAACCCTATAAAATTTTCCGTATTACCAATAAAGCGTATACATGAATTCTCCCCCCTCACCCCCTTTAGCCCGTTATTGCCTTTTTTTTAATTAATGGGGTATTTCAAAAAAAAAATCAAAATTTCCTAAAAATATGAAACTATACCAAACATAATTTATGAGTTTTGAAGTTCATTCTATAATAAGTTAAATTGTATTTGGATCATTCTCAAATTTTATTAACAAAGATCACCATCATTTTGGCAACAATTGGTCTTGAAATAATTTCTTTAGTAATGGGATGTAAAAGAAACCTAACCCTAGAATTTAGGTGAGGCTTGTGAAAAGTCCTAAAACATGACAATACATTTACTCGATGGGTTGGAATATCAACTTCTTCCAATTGGGTCTGAGGATCATAAACTCAAATGTGGAGTCACTTTTCTAAGGTTACATCTTATAAAACAAATTATTTTTTATTAATATCTCCATCCCTATTCGCAGCAGGTTCGATATTTTCAACAACCACCTCATCTATGTTGAAGCCAACAACCTTGTAGACGAAATTAATCTAATTTGATCAAGGCTCGGTCCTACTCATCTATAATTCTCGATTCTGAATTTGGATATGTGATTTTATTATTATTAATAGATCTAAGTAGTATGTGTCATATCCGAGGATGTATGAGAGTTTACTATATATTAAAAGAAAAAAGATAAATGTTAGTATAGGGTCAATACGTTTAAAAGGCAAATTACTCCTTTTTGTTATGGGGAAGAAGCTTATGGCCCTATATTATAAAAATAGGCTGATTACACTTTTGTATTTTCAGAAATGAGATAAAATATACCCAATCTTTTGAAAATGTCAAATATGCCCTTATGCATATAATAGCAATGAATTTTAATGAATTATTTTACAAAATCACCCAACTTTATTTTATTGTTTATGATTTTAAAGCTATAGTTATTAAATAAGTATGCATAGCATTGATCTTTTAATAATATATTAGTTTATTCTAACATATATGACATTAAAAAATATTTATTTTTGTATGTATTCTTTAGTTATAAATGTATAATGTATATCATAAAATATGATAATAATGTAATATACAAACATTATGATGCTCAATATATTTATGGCGTATAATGGCTATTTGAAGTTTTTCTTTACTAATTTTTAGTATATACATGTCATATAAGATAAAAAAAAAAAATTAAAGTTTACATATTATTTATTTCAATGTTTTACACTATTTTGAGTAAAATAATTAAAATATTAACAAAAAGATTTATTTCACATATTTTTAAACAACTTACATATCAAATTATTTATAATCTACTATGTGTGTAGAACTACATTACTTTATAATTTTAAAACTAAATAGAAAAATAAATGAAGAGATATCTCAAAATAATTATATTAGGGGTATACTTATCTTTTTTTGATTGATTAAATGAGTTTGGGTGTTATTTACCACTTTTTTAATAACACAAGAAAGTGATCAGTCATTTTCAATAACACATGAGATAATATGTCTTTTTTCAAGAACAAAAGGGGGTAATGTGCCTTTTAACCGGTCGATACATATTGAACTCTGAGAAGAGATTCTTGACCCTGGTTAAACACATGTTGCTAAAATTGTTGATTTTACTAAATAGATTCACCCCAATACTTCTGGGTAATTCTATGCTACATTTGGTCTGTTGGAGCTGATGTCCTCATCACCACACATTTATGTTGGGGTGGGTGGTTTTTACATAGGTGGTGGGTAATAAAAACCACTCACTCCAATACAAATGTATGGTGATGAAAACACTAGCTCCAACAGACCGGGTGTAGCATAAATTTTTCCGATACTTCTTATTTGTATCTTGGAATGCACAAGCAAAATAATGAAAAAATTTATATTGAATCGAGAACAATACTTTCGATCTACTATTCAACACAAATTTATAAGTGGTGGGGTGGTTTTCATCACCACCCAACCTGTAAAAACCACCGCATCATTTATAAATATATGGTGGATAGCAAATTGAGAACAATGCTCTCGATCCATCATAAAATTATCCCAAAATAATGAAGGTGGTATGACTTTCCACCTTTTTATTTGGATCGACCACACTCGATGATCTTGAATGCCGACTATAGTCATTGCGTAAACATGGCTACTCCCCATACCGCGTGTCGAATGATTTTGCCCCTGCAATCACATTTATGGCCCCTGCAAATGAACAATGAATCAAATGCTGAGTATTGTACTTGAGCGACTACATTTTGTGGACGGCATGCATAGTCTGTTCTTTTTAGATTTGTTCCTTTCGGAACAGCTTTTTAGATTTGTTGGTAGTGCTATAAAATGTGAAATTTTGACAGGTGTAGAGTGCAATTATGTCGTAAATTTGTTTAACAGAATTTTTATTTTATTTTTTTGTTGCCACACGCATGCACCAATCCAAGGCAGACGAAGAATGGTGATTCGAGTGGCAAAGTATTTTTATGTGAATAATTGGAGCATCAGAAGATGAGGCAAAAAGGACTTTAACATTCTCCCCCTTATCAGCACGACCCGCAAGCGACTCACCCATCACAAAATACAAAATTTAAATGAAATAACGAATAATTGTAAAGAACAATAATATGAGAGAGAATCAACAAGTTCGTTGTTCTGTTTTCATTCTGTTTTTGTCCGTTTTGCATGGAATATTAATTCGACGCTTTATGTAAATGTATTATTCGACTCACCCATACCTTAAATCACAAAATACTAATTACGTACTCGGGCTTCTAGATCTATTTATAATCAAGCATATTCAATTTATACTTCGTTAATATATAAGAAAACTTTGACTTGGATGTGGAATAAATAGTCCTTAATATGTAGATCTATTGTGCAACTTTAAGATTATTTAGATTTAATGTATAGAAAAGGAAACATAGATTAGTATTTAAAAATTACATATCATTTAAATTACTTGTGAACCATTTTTGTTTTCATATTTTCCTTTCTGCACCTGTTTCTATTGCTTTAATCGAACTATGATGGTGTCTGAGCGGTCTTATAAACTTTTAAAAATCTTTTTATTTTATAAGATATTTGAAAAATTATTATTAAATGTCAAGAAATAATTGAGAAAAGTTAAAAATAAGATATTTAAGCTCCCAAATAAGTTGTCAAATTATAGTTTTAAGATCATATAAGCTAAATGTTAGGATCGTATAAGCTAACTCAATTTCTAGGTCTTATAAGCTAAAATCACGAAATACAAATCCAGCATGAAGTTGGGCCCTTGAATGCCGATAAAGCCTAGTTCTACTGGCAAAGCTAAGACCCCAAGATATTAGAGATATTGGGTTCGACTCCTACCAAAAGCGTGTGAGCTCTTTTCTACTTATAAAGTAGTTGTTATCATAGTTGATTGTAATAGTTTTTAATTGGTTCTAACTCGTCGCAGTTTGATATTCATAATATGTATCATGTAACCGATTTAATTGAAAAAAACAAAAGTTGAGCCCCTGAACAAATATTCAAAAGAGATGTTAAACTTGAGTTGCGAGACGATGACCTTCATCTAAACATATTCCAATTTCTGCTCATTTTGCCAATATAGGACTAGGACGTGTCCTCACAACGACATTGTTATTAGTAACATCTTTATAAACATCCTACTCTTATGTTCTCCAAACACTTTAATATATTTTAGAAAAAATAATATTCAATATCTTATAAACTCGGAAAAGTTAAAATATTTTAAAGTAGAAAAATTTATGAGATGTTTTGAATAAGCTTACCTAAATGGAGTACAATCTCAATTAAATTTCTTTTTTTGAATGTAATGATTATATCTAGGGATGTCAAAATGATTTTGGACCCATGGGTCCAACCCAACCCAATAGATTTTGGGTTGGGTTGGATCCAAGGAAATTTTTGTTGGGTAGATTTGGGTTGGATTTTATTGGGTCCAAAAAAAAATTTGGATCCAACTTGGGTCCACTATGGGTTCAACTTGGGTCCTATTGGGTCCAAATTGAGTTCAACATGTAAAAATTATTTTTTAATTCTAATATCAATAATATACATATTTACACATACTACACACATTTTCTGACAATAGACATATTTTCACACACACTACACACTTTTTCACACACTGCATATATTTTCACACATTTTACACACACTACACGTATTTTCACACACACTACACATATTTTTACACACACTACACATTTTCACACATTACACATATTTTACACACACTGCACACATTTTCGCACATTACACATATTTTCACATATTTTACACACACTACACATATTTTCACACATTACACATATTTACACACATTTTCACACACCACATATTTTCACACATTTTACACACACTACACATATTTTCACACACAGATCACATATTTTACACACACTACACACATTTTCACACACTACATAAATTTTCACACACACTACACATATTTTCACATACTTTACACACACTACACACATTTTCACACACTACACATTTTTACACACACTACACATATTTTCACACATTACACATATTTTACACTCACTACACATATTTTCACACCATCACACATTTTACACATATTTTACACACACTACACATATTTTCACACACACATCACATATTTTACACATACTACACATATTATACACACACTATACATATTTTCACACACACTACACATATTTTCACACACACATCACCTATTTACACACACTACACACATTTTCACACATTACACATATTTCCATACACACATCATATATTTTACACATATTACACGTATTTTACGTGCATTACACATATTTTCACACACTACACATTTTCACATACATTACACATATTTTGCTCACACTACACATATTTTATACATACTACACATTTTTTACGCACACTACACATTTTCACACACGCCACATATTTTCACACTCGTATCACATATTTTACACACGCTACATACTTTTTTCCACACACGAAACGTATTTAAAACACACTACACACATTTTCACACCTACATCACACATTTTACACACCTATCAAACATTTTGACGCATTTTAAAATGCGTGATGGGTGTGTGAAAATGTGTAGTGTGTGTAAAATATGTGCAGTATATGTAAAATGTGTGTAGATGTGTGAAAAGATGTGTAGTATGTGTAAAATGTGTGTAGTGTGTATGAAAATGTGCGTAGTGCGTGAAAATGTATGTAGTGTGTGAAAAATGTGTGATGTGTGTGTGAAAATGTGTAGTGTGTGAAAATATGTGTTGTGTGTGTGAAAATATGTGTAGTGTGTGTGAAAATGTGTGAAGTGCATGAAAATGTGTGTAGTGTGTGAAAAATATGTGTAGTGTGTGTAAAATGTGTGATGTATGTGTGAAAATGTGTGTAGTGTGTGAAAAATGTGTGGTGTGTGTGAAAATATGTGTAGTGTGTGTGAAAATGTGTGTAGTGTGTGAAAAATGTGTGATGGATTTGTGAAAATGTGTAGTGTATGTGAAAATATGTGTAGTGTGTGTGAAAATATGTGTAGTGTGTGAAAAATGTGTGGTGTGTGTGAAAATATGTGTGGTGTGTGTGTGAAAATATGTGTGGTGTGTGTGAAAATGTGTGTAGTGTGTGAAAAATGTGTGATGAATGTGTGAAAATATGTGTAGTATGTGTGAAAAAATGTGTAGTGTGTGTAAAATGTGTGATTTATGTGTGAAAATATGTATAGTGTGTGAAAATATGTGTAGTGTATGTGAAAATGTGTATAGTGTGTGAAAATGTGTGTAGTGTGTGTGAAAATATGTGTACTGTGTGTGAAAATGTGTGTAGTGTATGAAAAATGTGTGGTGCATGTGTGGAAATATGTGTACTGTGTGAAAATATGTGTAGTGTGTGTGAAAATATGTATAGTGTGTGTAAAATGTGTGATGTGTGTGTGAAAATGTGTAGTGTGTGAAAATGTGTGTAGTGTGTGTGAAAGTGTGGTGTGTGTGAAAATATGTGTAATGTGTGAAAATATGTTATGTGTATAAAAAATGTATTATGTGTGTAGAAAGTATGTATGTGTGTTAAACTCTATTTGACTTGATCCATTTTAGGTTTACTTTGGGTCTAAGTTGGGTCCACTCTGGGTCCTGGTTGGGTCTAAGTTGGGTCCACTCTGGGTCCTTATATAAAACTTAGTTGGACCCAACCCAACCCAACCAGAACCCAACCCATATTGGACCCATGAACTTGGACCCATCATGGACCCAACCCATCATGGACTCGACCCAGTTGGACCCGACCCAAACCCGACTCGACCCGACCCACCCATTTGCCACCCCAAAATTTATATCAAATATCAATTTAATTACCATCAACTAGCAATTTTCTACTACAAATTAGAACCAATCAACTAATATATAAATAGATAAATAATACAAACTTTTGGTGGAATCGAGCTCATGATCTCTAAATTATCGGGCATCAATTTTGCCACTAAGCCAAAACATCATTCGCTCTTAAAGTTTTATGTCATACTTACTTACTTGAACAGATTCTTTCTATCCTTGTTTTCATTACCTCATTCAATTTGTAGCTCAATTTAACCTAACGAAGCAAACTGAAAATTAGGTAAAAGTTACGTCTTTGAAATGCAGTTGATGATTATGTTAATTTGGTGCGCTTACATTCAAGTCATAATTCTATGTCAATCATAATCAAACTGGACCATTATGTCTGCCAAATTTGATACCTATATAATGTTCAAGTGATTTTGTTATCCGTAGGATATGTACATGATAATACATATTTCAAAACAAAATAATACTTACTGTTTGAGAAATACAAAGTAAACAACTTATTATATACACATATTGAAACTTCCAAAATAAAAGCGGATGACCTCTGATTTATTTTAGGCTTTTTGAGAAATATTTAAACATCAATGAAGGTAGTTCTAATATAATGTCGTATAAATTTAATTTTGGTACCACCAAAAAAAAATAATAATAATAAATAAATTTAATTTTGGCCAAATTCTTTCCTAGAGTGTAGGTCATATGCATCATTACATCATAATACAAACAATTAAGAACTACTACTAATATCAGCAATCGATTAACTATTCCCAACAATTTATATTTTATTAATCAATTTTAATTCAAGGAAACAAATATACATAGAGTGATATGAAGTATGAACCTTAAGTTGGTGATTCTAAAGAGCACCAGATCTAAAAAGGAACAAAAAGGTCAACTCAATGGGCCTATTTAATTTCGTAGTTGCTTTATTCCTACGTCTTTTGAAATGAATATGGTATTTCTTCAGTTTCTCGAAGGATCCTATTCCCGAAACCAATGCACAGAATAGTACCAATTCAAATGAATTAATAGCCTTGCAATGAAGCGAGTTGAATAAGATATTATATATTTAAAGTTATTTTAGATATTATTAAGTTTAAAAAAAAAATTTCAGTTTAATTTAATTATTAATCGAATGAACTCAAAAATACTTTATCAGAGTCAAGCGCGAGTTGAGCTCAAGTAACTAATTGATTTTCCCCCACATGTTTTTTACTAATTCAGGCAACTTTCAAAACATATCAACAAATAGAACATGCTCAAGTTTAGTTTATTGTGTTAATAAAATATAAACTCAAACGAGTTTTACATAGCTAATCTCAAAACAAGTATTAAGTCGTTTGATTCATTTCTCATCCTATCAATATATTGTCTAAGTGTAACATTGAATCACCATATTTTGTAATCGAGTTCCATCTTTGTTTGATTATTAAATAATATTCATATGTTAGTAATAATAATTAGATGACTCGTAAAAAAAGAAGGGAATATGATTATGAAATTGATTTGACATGAAAAGTTAAGCCAGCTGCGATAGTGGGAATTTTAATCGGCCAATATGTGGTAGAATATGCAATATAGCCACACGATGATATATATCTTAGAATTGCACCGCCAAGAATAATCCCTGCATATTCATCTTTTTTTTTTTTTTTGGTTTTTCTCTAAAGTATCCATTTCCATGTTTCACACTTGTAAAATCAGGCGAAAAACCTACAAAAGACAAACTCGAGATTCGAATATTTGAAAAACATGAATGAAAAAAGAGAAAAGTTTTGGCTGTGTTTGGTTTTATTTTGGGGGTTTGTTTTGATAAAAATTTTGGTGAAAAAGTTTATTGAAAATTGTGTATTTTGATGAAAATGTGTTTGATTTTATTTTCAGAAGAGACAAAAATTACTGTAGCAGTCAAATCATGTAAGTTTTTGTCTGAAAAGTTGTGTTTATAATTGAAAAATATAATATAATATAAGTTTTAAATGATTATATTGTAGTTGATGTAATTAATAGGCACCCTAAAATAGAGACAAATAGGAAGACAATAGTTGACAATTTTTTTGACCAAAAAATTCATTTTTGGTCAAAAAAATATAAAGCAAACAAGTTTCGACCAAAATTTTGGCCAAAAAATAATTTGAAAATAAAACCAAACACAGTCTTTAGGTTTGATTCAAAAAAGACAAGAACATTTTGGAATGTACTTTTTGTTTGTCAAAAGGATAGAATTAATATTTTGTTTTATTGTGATAAAGAACGGGAGAGAAAGATCAGGAAAAGAATAACCTATCATCGTGGAGTTTGTTGCTTATCTTAATTAGCGATGATCAAAATTAATCATGCATATTTAGATCTTTCCTGTATTTGGACATTATAGTTTGCTGAAAATTAAAGAAATAAAAGTAAACTAAGGTATCATGCAAGATTTAAAGTCATGCCTATGATTGTGATTGTCAATTTGGTGATGGGCTAAGATGGACGGTACAAATATAGGGATACATATGCCATACAATATATACATATATATATATATATATGGATTAAAAATCAATTTGACTCAATATGTTTATTGACATAAATAAACTACAATATTAAGCACATTATAGTGTTGGGCGCAGCGGAAGTTTTGGACCCGAGATTTAACTTATTAAGATTCGGCAAGTCCCACCAACAAGTTGATGACAAAATAATACCCCGAAAAATATAACTATAATGCACACAAGATTTACGTGGTTCGGCAAAATCCGCCTACGTCCACGAGAGTTTCCGTTCTTCCACTATGAGAGAAATTTACCGGTACAAAAAATACACACTTGAGTTTATAGACAAACTCAATAAAATCACTCTTGTACAACCACTCTCAAAGTTATATAGAACACTACTCTCAACCCCCCTTTGTATTGCCCCGAAAGAAAAACTTCACAAGTGTTTCCCGTGTAGTACAATTTGTATCTACCACAAATTGTTTTCCCTAGTATACACTACACTTTTCCTAGTATATACTACACTACACACACTTTGCTCTCTCTATGTTTTTGCTCTCGGATGGGATGCTTCAAATGAATGAAATTGCAACCTATTTATAGGCAATTTCCAAAGGTACAAGATTGAATCCAAACCATCTATTTATTTCCTTCAATCTTGGCCATCCAACAATCTTCAACAAAAACGGCCACCTACCATGCAACTAGCCATTTTTCTTCTTCAACAAAAACGGCCACCTACCATGCAATTAGCCATTTTTTCTTCTTCAATAAAAACGGCCACCTACCATTTTTATTTATTATTATTATTGTGGAAATATACCTAACAATCTCCACCTCCACAATAATAATCCCCCGCAAACCAAATTACGGAATTCCATTGGCCATTAATCAATTCTGCTGCACATGCCGAATCAGTAAGGTCCTAGCTCCACCTGATTCAAAACCGGCCAATGCACACATGCAGCCCAGTCAACACCACTAGTTGACTGCCGAGAGGGACGACCTCGACCCATCCTCTCGTCCAGCAGGATTTCCTTCACACCCGTCTGTACCCTGGAAGTTTTCCGGCGCGCTCCACTCCCAGTCATCCTTTGAGGTCACCAGACGATACAAGTTTTCATACTTCTCTCCTTTCATTAGGACCTTTCCGCCAAGTGTGACTTTCAGGACTCCACCTCCAGCTGAATACTCACAGCCCTCGGAGTCCAATTGGCTCATGGAAATTAAATTCCTTCGCATCTTTGGGACATATGCCACACCACCCAAAGTACGATCTACTCCATCAAACATTTTGATTTTCACCACTCCCATACCCATGACTCTACAAGTAGAATCATCACCCAAGGACAAAGTACCTGCCCTCTTTTCTTGGAGCGAATCAAAATAATCCTTCCTGGAGCATACATGCATTACACATCCAGAATCTAAAATCCATCCATCCCGAGACAAAGTATCCATACGAGTAGAGACTGTGAAGACATCTCCATCGTATGCCACTACAGCATCACCACCACCACCATTATGACTAACATTGTCCCTCGCTCTATTAGGACAATTCCTTTTATAATGGCCTTCCTCGTGGCAATGGTAGCACCTTCTGCCCTTCCCCTGGCCTTTGAATCTGACCTGCTACTAGCAGATTCACCACCAGATATCCTCCCGTACCGATTCATGGCCCGAGTAACCAGCGCTGACTCATGTCCCACCTCTTGGTTTGCCTTCCTTTGTTTTTCGTGAGACAAAAGTGACGCACTCACATACTCCAAGTCTAGTGTATCTTTCCCATATAGCAACGTCGTCACTAGACTATCATATGAATCCGGGAGCGAGGTAAGAAGTAAAAGGGCTTTATCTTCTTCCTCGACTTTAACCCCAACTTTACGAAGTTGGTCCACCAGTCCGTTAAACTGGTTCATGTGATCCATCAAACTATCACCCTCCAGCATCTTGAGCCTGTAGAGCTGCCGCTTTAGATGCAATTTCGTAGACAAAGATTTCCCGAGATACAAATTCTCCAACTTTGCCCACAACTTTGGTGCCGAATCTTCAGAATCATCATCCACAACATTATTGATAATGTTGTCCGCAATACAAAGTCGAATTGTGCTAACACAGCGCAATTCCAAATCTTTCCACCGTGCACTTTCCATATCCTTCGGTTTCGCCTCCTCTCCCTTCAACACCAATGCCAAGCCATGTTGAATTAGGAGGTCTTTCACCCTTCTTTGCCAAAGAGTGAAATTCCCTTTGCCATCAAATTGTTGCACCGAAAACGTATTTGGCCTCGACGTGCCCTCCATCTTAATAAATAAATCTCGATTTATCAACCCTTAACCAAATGGCTCTGATACCACTTGTTGGGCGCAGCGGAAGTTTTGGACCCGAGATTTAACTTATTAAGATTCGGCAAGTCCCACCAACAAGTTGATGACAAAATAATACCCCGAAAAATATAACTATAATGCACACAAGATTTACGTGGTTCGGCAAAATCCGCCTACGTCCACGAGAGTTTCCGTTCTTCCACTATGAGAGAAATTTACCGGTACAAAAAATACACACTTGAGTTTATAGACAAACTCAATAAAATCACTCTTGTACAACCACTCTCAAAGTTATATAGAACACTACTCTCAACCCCCCTTTGTATTGCCCCGAAAGAAAAACTTCACAAGTGTTTCCCGTGTAGTACAATTTGTATCTACCACAAATTGTTTTCCCTAGTATACACTACACTTTTCCTAGTATATACTACACTACACACACTTTGCTCTCTCTATGTTTTTGCTCTCGGATGGGATGCTTCAAATGAATGAAATTGCAACCTATTTATAGGCAATTTCCAAAGGTACAAGATTGAATCCAAACCATCTATTTATTTCCTTCAATCTTGGCCATCCAACAATCTTCAACAAAAACGGCCACCTACCATGCAACTAGCCATTTTTCTTCTTCAACAAAAACGGCCACCTACCATGCAATTAGCCATTTTTTCTTCTTCAATAAAAACGACCACCTACCATTTTTATTTATTATTATTATTGTGGAAATATACCTAACATATAGTTCATTGTGTATAAATTTTAAAAAGAAAAATTCAAAAGTAACCAAGAATTTCGTCATTGACGGCTTACGAATGTCTATATTGATACCAACAATTATCTTCTCCAAAATCTTCTGTAATAGATTATAAAAGATATTTTTTACATGGAGCGATAGAAGAAAAAATATATTAATTAAACAAATGAATCCAAACATGGGTTCTCCTTTTTTAATTTCTCTTAGTTTGTCTAATTATTAAGTTTTTCTTCTCGAGAAAAGATCGAAACCATGAACTCCTAGCCTAGTAAATATTGTATAATATTAGAAAAATATTCCGCTAGATATTAAAGGTCTGTCAGAGACTTCCATTTTTACATAGGATACGGTACGTATCTATTTTTTTTATTTTTTATTTTTGGACACTTCAAAAGTCCATTGAACACGATATCTCATAATGTCATATTAATACAGGTAGAATATTATATGAAGACATTTGTAGGAGTATCCGTGTGGTGATGGGCTAAACCCTTCCTCCAACAAAACTAATTAAGAGTAAGGTGCCCTAAATTGAGAAAACACTTATATAGATGGGGTCTTGGGTCTCATTCATGCACCCTGTGATTGGAAAAAAGGGGTGGGGCCCAAGACCCAAGTCCATACAAGTATTTTCCCCTAAGTTGTACAACATTGATCCTAGCTACAAGATAATGTTTTTGAGTAATTATTCTTTATTTTCTAATTAATTTTGAGAAACTGGTTGTATGACTGTATCACATTGTCCGTCTGTCCGTCAAGTATGTTGAGAAATAAGCTTAAAGCTTTTGAACATTTTTTTAATATATATCCTTGGCCAAATGACCATCCACTATTATTAGTAGGGGTGATTGGGGTTTGATTTTGCATTTTTTTTGTATTAATTTCAAATTGAATTGCCAAATGCGATTTGGAAGAAATAAAATTTAAAATTATGCTTTTGTAAATCAAAACCGGTTATGCAATTTTGTACAGTTTGGTGCGGTTCAACAGTTTTTCAAGTTATTTTACATTTTAAAACCAAACAAGCAAAAAATGTTTGTCATATTTTTTGTTAAGCTAATTAATAAAAAGATAATTATAATTCATAACTAAGAAAATATTTGTCCGAAAAATATTTATAAAGATTAAACTCCATGAATCATTAAAAAAATAATAGTGTCATCACATATTATTATATAAGATTATCCTACGTTTAAAACAGGAAAATTTATTAGTATATTACTTTAAATATATATTTTACACTGAGTATAAATATAATATGTACATATTTTATTATATATATAAATATATAAAATAAATACACACTCACATATAAGAAAATATTTTAATCTAGCTTGTATGAAAAGTAAATCGAGAAATTTGTATATAAACAAGTAATACAAAAAATGACATGTTGTAATTGTTTGTTTATTAAAATTTGAGTACTAAAATCTGCAAAAGGATATTGTAAAGTATATTAAGGTTATAAAATAATAGGTAATCTAACAAGAATTTTAAATAAATAATACAAAAAACAAATAAAAATTAGGGAAATAATACATGAAAAATTCAAAATCAGAAAATGGCACATTCCGCGCTGTTCGAGCGCGAAATACATTTTTCCTTTTTTTTATATATATCTGCCCATTCCGCTCTATCCGAGCGCGAAATGGGCATAAATATTTTTTTTATTGCATTCCGCTGTCCTTGATAGCGGAATGCAACATATATATATATATATATATTAATTAAATTATATTTTTTTTCTTATTTTTCGATCATTTTTCTCTTCTTTTCGTATATTTTTTAGTTTCAATTTGAACATATAAATTGTAAACTTTCATATAGACTTTGTAACCACACAAGAATGGACTCGTTCTCATACCTGAGTGAAGAAATATGACAAGTAAAAAATGACACATTAGAGCAATTTTTTAAAGAAAACAATAACTTTGTCTATGTTTCCGGCTCATTTTTCTCCTTTTTTTGTTCATTTTTGAGTTTTGATTTGAACATATAAATTGTAAATTTTCATATAAACTTTGTAACCACACAAGAATGGACTCATTTCGATACCTGAGTGAAGGAATATGACAAGTAAAAAAGCAACATCAGACTAATTATTTTTAAGAATATAATGATTTTTTTCTTATTTTCGGCTCATTTTTCTCCCTTTTTCGTTCATTTTTGGGTTTCGAGTTGAACATATAAATTGTAGATTTTCATATAAACTTTGTAACCGCACAAGAATGGACTCATTTCGATGCCTAAGTGAAGGAATACGGCAAGGAAAAAATCATATTGCTCTAATGTTTTCATTTCCCGCTCATTTTTCTCCCTTTTTCGTGCATTTTTAGGTTTCGACATGAACACATAAATTGTAGAGTTTTATATAAACTTTGTAACCGCATAAGAACCGCTCATTTTTCTCCCTTTTTCGTGCATTTTTGGGTTTTGACGTGAATACATAAATTGTAGAGTTTTATATAAACTTTGTAATCGCACAAGAATGGACTCATTTCGATGCCCGGTTGAAGGAATACGGCAAGTAAAAAGAAAATAGTAGAGCAATATATTTTTTGGCTTGCCGTATTTCTTTACTCGAGCATCAGAATAAATCCATTTTTATGCGGTTACAAAGTTTTTGAAGTTGCCACAGTTGTAAACAATCTTCTTTTAAATTTGTGTTCCTATTTTTACTTAACTGCAGTATTTTTCCTTTTCCATTTCATAGACACGAAGTTCATAAGATTTGGGAACCTTTGGACTATATATTCTGTTGAAACCGTCAAATACTAATTTCCATCATCTTACTGACATTTACTATCACAATTATGTATTAGCCTTTTAGTCTCCTTACTATCATAACTGTTATTTTATTAATTAAAGATATTAAGTGAGGACAAACCCAGGTGCATGCTAGCTGACCTCCTGTATGAAATTAGGGGCCGTAGTGTACATTCTGAAATTAGATGATCATTATGATCTTCTAGCCTTTTCACTTTCACAATTTTAGCTGCGACACTTCAAATGCAAAGGGATGAACATACATCAGCCTCTACAGTTATATCAATCATAAGTATTAACAATTTAGTAAAAATAACATATACGGTAATAATATTGACACTCTACAAATTACTAAAATAGCTCCAATTTTGATTTTTACACTTGACTATTACAAGATTGTCCTTGAGTTCTAAAACTACTCCTATGCAATCAAAACAAAAATATATATTATCATGTGATAGGTGTTTTATTTCACTACTTTCAAAGTCAATTGATAAAAATAATATTCAGCAAAAAAATAAAACAATTAATTAAAATGCAGAGCATCATTTACAAAATAAAATAGTAATATGTAAAATTCGAGAATAACAATTTTTGCATGAACCAAAAAAAAAGAAAAAAGAATCACTCTATTTTGCCTTTATATTAGAATCTAGCGATCAATTTTATATATTTGCTCAAAATAATAAGTTTAATTTTTTCAAACAATAATGCATAAAAATAACATAAATCATGCTCTTCTATCAAACCAAAAGGCTATCATTATAAAACTAGTTAGCGACTTTTCATACAACATGCATTTGAATGCATAAAAGATTTAAAAAATATGATTTTTTTTTCTTTAATCGGTCTTGATGAATAATCCTATGCTTGTATATAAGTATAAATTTTATGCTTTTAAAGATTAAAAAAAATCATTTTGCAGTATTATTTTATTCATAAATATATCATTTTGACATGATTTTATAGATGAAGTAAATAAAATTTTTATTTTTGATATAGACTAAGCATAAGAGGAAATTATCAGTATAACGGTTTAAAAGGTTGGCTTTTAATTAAAAATGGGTATCCTTGTAATTTTATTAGAGAGAAGATAAAAGTGGAGCTTTAATAGTAATTTTTGGAGCTCCAATATTATTCCCCAAACATATATAATACTCACGTTATAATTCCATTTTAGAATTCTTTTGATGGGACACTTCAAATGCATTTGAATGAACGGTCATCAGCCTTATAGGTATACCAACCATCATTATTGAAAATGCAATAACAGTAACATGGGGTAATCTAGTTATAATTAAATTTCAGAATTTTGAGATGGGACTTTTCAGATACAAAGGAATGAATGGACAATAGCCTTTATAGTTATATTAATAACGGGTAACATATATAATAATAATTTATAATAAAATTGTTTCAAGGGTACTAATGTCTTTTTATAATTGAAAGAAACACTTTCAACATTCACACTTTTATAATAGTATAAATATATATATATATATTGCATTCAGCTGTCAAGGACAGCGGAATGCAATAAAAAAATATATTTATGCCCATTCCGCGCGGGATGTGCAGATATATATATATAAAAGTTTAATTGCATTCCACGCTCGGGTAGCGCGGAATCTGCCCATTCCGTGCTGCCCGAGCACGGAATGTGCTATTTTCTAATTCCGGATTTTTCTTGTATTGTTTTCTTAATTTTTATTTATTTTTGCATTATTTATTTAAAATTCCCGTAATCTAACACAACATTGCTATTAAAAAAAATTGTGATAGTTAAATAGAACAAGTGTCATAACATCTATAATTTTTTTTTCCGTCAAAACACTTAAAGTGTCTATTGCATAAAAAAAAAATATATCACTAAAAAATTATAAGATATTATCACTTTAAACATCTCAAGCACACATATTGATTGAACATATTATTAATCATGTAAAAGATATAACCATATGTCCATATTAATTCAATAACAAATATTAAATAAAGCTACAAATATGAATAGTATTATGAGTAAAATCTATTAAAAGTTCAAATTTTAAAAAAAATAAGAAATATATATATATATATACACTCTCACATAGGCGGTGGCGGTGTGGTTCAATTTTTTTAACACTAATTTTGAAACCAAACCACATAAGGCGTTGCAGTTTTTTTTTTAAATTTTAAACCACGGTTTGCTTGCAAAATTGACAAAAACGGTGCGGTTCGTTGAGGTGGCGTTCCAAACCGCATAAGGCGGTGTGGTGCTGTCAGTTGGGGCGGTATTTTCAAAACTAATGTCCACTCCTAGTTATTTGTATTTACTAGCTAGTACACCTGCACAACTGACTCAATTGGTAAGAAATGAGTCAGTTCTTATTAGAAATTTGTGAGTTCTATTCTTTCTATCTATTTGAGGGTAATGTTGGTGGGTAATATGTAAATCCTTTTATAAGTGACATTTGGTCCCGATCAGTAAGGTACTAGAGCCGACCCTACCCAAATATTTTCGTAAAAAAAAAAAGCCAGTACGGTATTCTTTGTGGGATATCCGTTTCTCACTTTATCTAATTCAAATGAAATAATAAATTCCATAAGGCTTCGTTTGGTTGCCCGCATAGGATTGAATGTGATAAAATTATGCTTGATAGTTATGGTAGAAATGAAGGGATATATTGTCAAAAAATTGTTTGGTTGTGTAGATAAATATGACTGATATCCTACGGATTTATTTTCAAATTGTTTGGTTAGCATTTTATATAAAGATGGATTCAATAGAAAAACCCCGAAATATCCTATTAATTTTTTTGGATTACCAAAATTACCCATATGTTTTTTAACTTAATAGCAAGGCAAGAGAGACTTGGAATATCATATTCAATATATAACTAAAAGTCATCTTGTCACTTTTCACAAATCTAGAAAATAAAATATAATTCAACTTTTTGTTCTTCAATTTTTCTATTGCTTCATTTTAGGAAGTAATCAATTTTAAAAAATATTCATTATCTTTCCATAACACAAGTTTATCTTTCAAATTGATTCTTAGCCCTAGAATATGATTGTAAATAATTCTATTTACGGTTTATAAATCAAATAAAATCATCTCGAATATCATAATAAAATCGATGAATTATAAATATATTTTACTTTGCAAAAACATGGTTTAATACCAAAGAAACTAGGTTATATATATATAATATATATATTTTATTATAGGGGTAAACTAGTATTTACCGTATTTAAAGAGGTTTGGATATAATCTTGTGATAATGGATACCACCTATTAGGTGGTATCCAGTATCCTAGAATAAGTGTGATAAAAAATCGGGCCTACTATGTCTCGTAGGCCGAGTTAATTGAACTAAATTAAAAAATTAAGAGTGATAATAGGTATATCACCTCTGTAAACCCCGACCAAATGAAGCCCGACCAAATGAAGCCTAAATGGATTCGCTTTCATAGGATATCAATCAGAAAATCAATTTGCTGACTTCTGTTGTATGTGGGGGACAAAATATTCTTACTTTAGTTCCAATTCTTGGAAAAAAGGTGTACCTAGCTCGCCAATAGAGATGAGTGATTGATGCTATCAATTCAACTATTTTTTTCTTTGCCGGAATTTTTATATTTCGTTGGGGTTAATTTTTTTTTTTTACTTCGTAGTTTATATAAGTTTTATTTTACAAAACAATAGATCAACTATGTCTTAGCTGATTGGTTCTTCACTTATCTTCTTCTTTCTATTTATTTATCAAATTATGATAATGAGCATGAAGATATATATATATATAAAAGCATATCATGTTACCACAACTAGCTAGTTATATGCCAACACCCTTTTCTTGAAAGTTAATGGTTGGATCTAGATCACATAATCATCTATAAAGGGTTAACGCTATAGCGTTTTGAGCGCTTTTGCGCTCCGAGCTTGAGAGCTTCGCTCTATGACGCTTTTAAAATTCTTAATTCTCGAACTAAAATTTAAGAACTACACTTGACAAAATAAGAATGATTTTTCATTAATAATTGATATTTCATATGCATTCAATAAAAATTGTTTTGGTAATCAAAATAAATAAAAGATTTGCCCTAAAAAAAAAAAAACTGAAACAAATATAGATTCTGTAAAAAAACAATACCTATAATTTGTAATGTTAAATTTGAATCTTTAGTGTCTTTTCCGGTCAAAAGTTGCTACCTAAAACTGATGTTATTTTAATAATCTTAATCTTCTCTGTTTCATCGTATATTATATTTTTTAAGCGTGCTAAAAAAGACAATCACATCATTTTATTTTTAAAATTCAAGTTAACAAATACTGATTTTAATATGAGATAATCTTATCAAAATAATACCTAAAGATAATTTGGCTGAACAATTTACAATAACATGTGAGATATATGATAAGATAAATTTTAAAATATATTTATATTGCATACGCTCTAAGGAGCTCCTGCTCCCAATTTTTTTTAAATTTTATTGCTCTACGCTTCCGCTCCCGCTCTATGTGACTTAGGGTTGGATAAGTCGTAAGTGCGTCACAGCTATTATGTAATTGAGCTCGTAATACTTGTTTGAGCTGTTATTGACATAATTAAATTGCCATATATAACAACTGATGATAAATTATAGCATGGCCAAATTAAAGTTGTTGCAGAAAAATTACAAGTTAAGGCTAATTATTCTAATTAGATGGGATCATGAATGAAACGCTTATAAGATTATGAATGATTATTAATTCCACTCTCTATGAGCTTACCACTCCTAAATATGTATTCATCAAATTGATTTTTGGTTACTGAACCATATATATTTATATATATATCATAGTTCAACACATGTTGGCTCGATTGGTAAGGAACGAGTCATTTCTCTTTAAAAATTTTTGAGTTCAATTTCCCTTGTCGATGTATTGATTGTTGGTGGGCGATCTATAACTAGCATTGTACGTGACCTTTTAATTTCTGGTGCCGTAAGCTCATTATATGTTTTAACCAATTATTGGAATATGCTTGTGACATAAGAATTGCTACTGTATGTAGTAGGCAATCTGTCATCAGAGTAGATGAACCACTGTCATTATTTTTTATTAAAAAAGGCGTAAGAGTTAAAGATCACAAATCAAATGTTGACCTACTTTTAAGGTTTCTTCTAAACATGCATGTTTATTATTAATTGATGAATTTCAAGCAAACATTTTGTGGGACACAGATTTCAAATTATTTGTGTTGTTAGGCACTTTTGTTATGCTTCAAGTTGTTCCAATCTCTTATTTTATTTTTTATTGTTTTCTTTATATAAGCAGATGTTTGGGGACTGGTGGGATCAAATATGTGAATGATCTCATCAATTTCCATTATTATTGGTAGATAATATTATCTTTCTTGGATTAGTGGGCCCCAGTTTCTGAAGAGACGTTAATTTTATTTAGGTGAATTGAAATGATAGGTAATCGCATTTTCGATTTCAACTTTCAAGTACTATTGAAATAAATACTGATGAGCATTGTCACATCAATTAAAGAATTTTGTTATAATGTTATGTACTCCCTCCGTCCCAAAAAGGATGTCCACTATTCCATATTTATCTGTTCCAAAATGATTGTTCCTTACTATTTATGTGTGTATTTATTGTCTAATCTGACAATATTACCCTTCATTGTAATTGAGAATTATATAATTAATTCATTTTTACTATAAAACTGCAATCGTATTTAAGGAAAATAGTTCTATACATGGATAATAGAAAATACTCATAAATTAAATTAAAATCATGCATGTTTTAGAAGGTAATATTATCATTTGTCTTTTGTTTTATGGAAAGAGTAATTTAGGGAAACAATGAATTTTTGATAAATACTAAGAAAAATCAAAGGGGACATCCTTTTTGGAACGGAGGGAGTAATACTTTGCTATTACATGTACAAGTTATCACTTCGAACGTATACACTAATGATTCAAATAAGAAAGGAGAAATTTCATTTTTTCCTCTCCTTTGTGTACATGCATGCCCCCCAGCATAGAGTATCGATATTAAGGAAAGGAAATCTTATTTCAAATTATACATCAATAGTTCGAAGTCACCTTATTTTCTTCCTACCGATGATATCATGCATGACCAAAACATCTTGATGTTGAAGTTATTAAATATTTTAGTAGAACTCGCAAATATTTCAGTCTTGGCGGCTTCTAGTGATGTAACCCCTAGTCTAAAACTCATGTTGCTATTTGAGTAAAATCCAATTTACCCTGGTCATTATTCTTCAAAAGCTCTCAATAAAAAAATTATCAACTTACCTCCTCGTATTTTTAAGAAATATACTTAATAACTCCTTAAACATATTTTGCCTTTGAATTTTCTTTTAAGACGAAAATACCCTTATACTTTGAAAATATTTACACTATATTTAATTAATTTTATTTTATAATTATTTATAATTTAATTTTTTATTTCCTTTTTCTTTTTTCTAACCTTCTTCTTCCCCTACCATCTTCTTCTTCAAAACCTCCACCTTCCACCACCACCACCATCTTCTTCCCCAGTAACCTCCCATCACCGCCGACCTCTACAACAACCAAGTTATCGCATCGCCGCCATCACCGTCCCGACACCATCGCTGTCACCAGTCAACACCACCACCATCCATCACTTCTCAATTGGGGCTGTCGTACATAAGCAACCAGCTGGTGCTTTGGAAAAGACAGACGTATATGGAGAGAAAGACTAGAGGATATATATATATATATATGTATGTATATATCAAATTTGCAAATTTAATTTCAGATTTGCATTTTCAGATTTGCAATGCAAATCTGTAAATATGCAAATTTGAGATCTCCATTGAAGCTTGGGAGTGATTTGCAGAGGGGTGGCGGTCGGGTGTGGCTTCCGGTGGTGGTCGGCGTGGTGGCTTCCGGTGGAGGCCCGACGAAATGAATAAGTGGTGGTGTGAGGGTGGTAGCATGTTGCAGATATACATACATATAGTTATGTGTATATATGTACATATATATTATTACTATATCTTTATAAATTATAAATTAAAAATATATATTTATATATAAAATATGTTTTTAAATAAAATAAATAATTAAATATAATATGTTTAGGCTGCTGATATAGCCAGAGCAAAATCCATAATGCCAGAGCAAAATCCGTCAAATTCCAAGTTTACCCTCCACCAGTTCTTTAACCAAATCTTGCATTCTCCATTTTCTTAATTACCGTGCCGTAACAAGCGGGATTCTTGCGGAATGATGAATCCAATTTTGGAATCTCATTTAGCTGGAGCCGCAATCATTGTAGAAAACAGAATTATCCACCTTTCTTCCTCATAAATTGACATAAATTTTGTGAAAAGTGTATAATAAAAATAATTTCAAATTCATTAATTTTGATAAATTAGCATGATTATTTATGGTGCACATGTTTATGATTGAAATATTAAATAGAACATGAAATAGATAAGTTCATGTAAAAAATGTCTATAAACCAATATTTCATGTTAAAGAGAGGAAACATAGGCAAATAATCAAATAAATTATGTTGCAAACTGGAGAAATTAAAGATCTAAATGATTAAAGTTATTAGAAGACAATGTGAAAAAATGATTATGATCTTCGAGAGGTATTGGAAAAGAATTTTTTTACCTTGCTTTTTATGTACAATCATCAAAGCCTATTATGTCATTTTTTAATTGATTTTGTTAGGCTAATATATATATATATACATACACATGTAGTATATGCTATACATATATATAATATAATAACTGAGATTATTGGATCATTTGTTCAATTCTTGCTATTGAAGTCAACATATTCATTATGTAGTATTTGATTTGCTAATTCTCTTATCATTTAATTTTGTTGAAACATCCGTTTGACCTAATTTCCACAAATTCAACACCTTCACTATTAGTTAGCACGATTTAATAATCTTATTTCTGGTTGTTTTGTGACATCTGTTTTGACAAAAACAAAACTAAAAATTAAGTGATGATACATTACAAAACTTTCCTACGATCATTTTGAAGACACTATGTTTCTTTGTCTAATTCCGATCGACCTAAGTCACCCAATTTTGTGATTAAAATTATTCGTTTAATTGTTTCAATTGCTATATGTTCTTTAAAGAAATTTAAGTCAAATTTAGACGGAAGAGAAGGTGGATAATAGTCTTTTGCAGTTATTGGAGCCCCATGCTAAAACAGACTCCAAAATTAGATATATTATTCCTCAAGAATCCGCTGGTTTTAATTAAGAAAATGATTAATGCAGGATTTGGTCAAAACACTGTTCGAGGGCAAACTTGGAATTTGATGGATTATGCTCTGGCATTATGGATTTTGCTCTGGCTACATCAGCAGCCATATGTTTAATATGGACCGTTGATATCTTTTAAATCTATGGATATGATTAATCAAATTTAAACAATATATAGATATTAATTTGGACCGTCAATTTTTATTCTATTTGATCCAATGGTTGTTAATTAGGGGCAAAATTGTCCAAAAATGTCAAAAAAAATTCAACCAGTCGCACTACGCGCGAGTGAGGCGCGTGGGGAGTTAAATTGTACCTTTATTTTTTTTAATAGGGGATTTTCTGTGAATTTTTTTATGGGACTTTTGAATAATTCCATACATCAGTTTGGGGGGGGGGGGGGGGGGGTTACGGACGATTTTACTCGTTGCTATTTGCAAAATCTTGGCCGCGTTTTGTGACATTCCTATATTCCAATTTTAATGGACTCCAACAAGAAGAAAAGAAATGAAACCGGGTATGGATTTTGTTGCACAAAAAGTGGGACGAGATAATCAAACAAAAGAAGAAAAAAGACGCGTTATATAACCTTGATCATGCTTATTAAAATCATTCCTAAAATACTATGTTGACTGGTCTATGGGACGTGAGAGGTTTATAGCACCCCCATACCACTTCATAAGATATAAATAGATCATAATGATATAATATATGTCAGTCTTGTTAAGGTAATCTCAGAAAACGAAATCCTTTCTCTTAAGTCAGGGGTGTGGAGGTTTGCTTTCAAGAACTACAATATAGTAACTAAAGATAATAAATTCGTGCGAAATTACTTCATACCAAATTTATAGATCTTAGTAAGAGATTACTCAGGTACTAATCATGTACCGAAAATTAAAATAACGCACATATATTATTTCTTGATGGATATTTCATGGTTATAAGAAATTTCATACCAATAAAACATAGCGAAAATGTAATATACTGATAATGGTGAACTCCTCAAGTACGATACATGTGTACTTTTGATATTAGTGGATCATTTGGGTCGAATTCGTAGTTGTGTGCATAATCACTAATTTTTTATTTTTTTTGGTGTAAACCACGGGTATTCCTTAATTATATTAGGTTAGGGCAATCCTGTTCGCACCGTGTCGACATATAAAGGGGTAAAGTGTTCCCAACAAGTAAAACTTCATCCATAAAGAATCGAATACTGGACTTTTGCTTAAGGGATGAGAGTGCCAAACCACTTACACTAACCACTTGTTGGTCATAATCACTAAATGATACAGTTAGAATTGAAGAAAAAAAGATAAAAAATGAGATCAAGAAAAACATGAAATGGGCCTTTTATTTATTAAAGTTTTTTTTTTTAAAAAGGTGGAGCCCTATATTAAATGGGTCTTGATTTATAGAAAGCCCAAAGTAAGCAAATGGGTTCACGGGTATTAAATGAGTCCGAGAAAATTGGAGCCTGATCCATATTTCGTATCAACATCTTCAGGTGCGCCACGTGTACGGTAACGGCGAAAGTAATAAACTACAAACGCCTAGCCGTTTTCAATTGTCACTCCCCCTAGTTTCAAAAACAGAAAAGGAATATATATATACATATACATATATATATATATAGAAACCCCTCTTATTTTCAGGAGCTCTCTCCTTTTTCAATCTTTGCAAAAATTCTCCTGAAATGAGAGATTTGTATCAATGTTGTCGCTGATTTTCAAGATTTCTGAGGATTTCTTTTGATTGTAAGTGGTTAAAACCGTCGAATGTTTGACTTGGTTTGATGCACTGTACATTATGCTGTTTCTTGTTGTTGATGTTATTATTTCACGTAAACTGTAAATAGCTTTAATCTGAGGTGAATTGGGGCCTTGAATATCGTTAACTTTCAAGAATCATAATCTACTTTTACAGTATCAGTTAAAATTATTGTGTTTCTATATTTTCATTTTACAACTCCTTCTGATTTTTGTTTACTTAATTTCATTTCACAAAGTGTTGTGAAAATTGGAGGCTATGTTTGTTTGTGTTTTCTGGCCCATATTTTAATTTTCAATCTCATTTGAAAATAAAAATACACATTTTACATTATTCTCATATGAAAATACACTTATTTTCATTTTCACTTTTACATTCTCAATAATTACGTTTCACTTTATCAAATCACACTCACATTTTTCTTTCTCTCACATTTCCTTACAAAAATCCATATTTTCAGCAACAATTGTGGTATTATAGTAGAATAAAATACATGATTTTAATCTTCATAGGCATGTGCACATTTTAAGACCTATTCTGAATACTTTTAATGTTTTTTTTGGGATTAATTTTTATTATTTTTACTTATAAATATATTTAATCAATATATTATTACCTATTATATTATATATATTATTCACATAATCATTACTTTTAAGTAACTCAATCATTTCACACATCATCAAATCATCAATTCCGATAATTTTCAGAAACACAACCAAACATACCGTCATTTTCACACGAAAATAAAAAAACTCGTTCTCCCATACATTTTAGGAAATAACAGTTGAAAATGAAATGAAAATACATCCAAACAAAGCCTAAGTTTTCTGTTTGATGTTATATATTAATTGAAGATAGCCCACAATAGTTATTGTCTCCTGATGAGTATCTAAATAAAGAATGCATTTCATTTTGGACTATTTCTTTGCCTTTTAAGTTTTTAAACTCCAGGACTTCATTGTGCTCATTATGGATATCTTCATTGCTCAATATTTCGACCTGCATGTTGGTTGGAAAAACAACAACAATTTGAGCAATAATAATTGGTTCTTTTGAATTAATTGTTTCCAGTTAACTTGATGTATTCAGAATCTGGCGTCCCGTGGTTCTTTGTGATAAATGCCTATGTTTTGACTATCATTTATGTTGGACAAAGATGACAATGAGGGCACCAGTGACACCATCATCGAAGATCAGGAGAACTCCAGCATGTACTCCTGGTGGTACAAAGGTCCGGGAGGAGAATATTTTAGTGACCGTTCGGATGAGGCCACTAAGTTTGAAAGAAGTAGCTGCCTATGACCTTGTCGCATGGGACATCTCTGATGAAAACACCATTGTTTCAAAGAATCTATACCATGATAGGCATGGTGGATCATATACATTTGGTATATTAACTACTCTATACAAGATTTAGGCCGCATGCTGGATACTTTTATCATAATTTTGTCAGTGAACTACATATTGCTAGTGCTAGTTAAAAAAAATAGCATTTGTGTCTGTGTTTACGTCTCCCAGATAAAGTTTTTGATCCAACTTGCTCTACATGGAAAGTTTATGAAGAAGGTGCCAGGGATGTTGCTCTATCTAGTCTTAGTGGAATTAATGGTAAAAGATACATTGTCTATTATTAATTGATCTAAATAGTTGTCATTGTATGTCCGGGAATTCTTTTGCCTTTCTGATTAGCTTTTAGTGTTTCTCTGCAGCAACAATCTTTGCATACGGGCAGACTAGCAGTGGGAAGACATTCACCATGAGGGGCGTGACAGAACATGCTGTCAAAGACATTTATGAGCACATAAGATTTGTAAGAAATAATGGTTTTAAATCCATTTCAGATTATTGCTTTGGTTGTAAATTTTCTGTTAAATTCAATGTATCTCCTGACAGACTCCGGAGAGGGAATTTGTGCTCAAGTTTTCTGCCTTAGAAATCTATAATGAAACTGTTGTGGATCTCTTGAACAGAGAATCTGGCTTCCTTCGCCTGTTGGATGATCCTGAGGTAAAGGCATTATCATTATGATATTGAATTTGTTTCTAACGATTTCTGTCTTGAAATGTTTCTTATGTGTGTGCAGAGAGGAACAATTGTGGATAAGTTAATAGAAGAGGTCATCACTGATGGTCAACACTTGAGACACCTAATAAGTATTTGTGAAGGTAACACAGAGCTAAAATTTAGAGAATGCATTAGATTGTTTCTCTCACCATAATTGCCTTTTTCGGTGAAAAGAGTTATCCCACCATTTTAACTACTGTTTCTGAAGAAAATTTATATACATTTTCATTACGGAGCAAATTGAAGCCCAATAGTTACCTCATAAATTACTGTTCTTGCAGCCCAAAGGCAGGTGGGTGAAACTGCTCTAAATGATAAAAGCTCAAGGTCACATCAGATAATTAGGCTGGTAAGGTCAATGTTTTGTTGTACCTGTTTTTTCTTTCAAACTTCATCAATTAAAGGTCATTTTAACACATCAATTTTCATAACATTTTAACATCTTCGAATTATATAAATCAATACTGTTGTATCTGAACATTTCTTCACATTTTTCACTTTAATTTTCAGACCATTGAGAGTAGTCTCCGAGAAGACACAGGATGTGTTAAATCCTTTTTAGCAAGTTTGGTGCGTATCTATTTTACACACCAGATCTTTCTTTGGTTTAGGATTATTTGATCACACATTGTTAAATGCCAGAGTTATTGCAGAACCTTGTAGATCTTGCTGGGAGTGAGCGTGTCAGTCAAACAAATACAGATGGTGCAAGATTGAAGGAAGGCAGCCATATTAACAGAAGCCTGCTCACATTGACCACTGTGATCAGAAAGCTAAGGTTTGAAGCATGAATAAATGTTGATCTTAAGCTAAATAATAAATGTGTGATCTAAAAACAGCACCTGATGGACGGTTTTTCTTCCCCTTCTCTTCAAGTTTATGGAAAATAATAGTAACTGTTTCAATTAGATGCTAACCAATAGAACTCACAATTATTGCTATATGGATTATCTTGAAATTCTCTTTATGATAATTATCCTTCTATTTTAATACCAAAAATAAAAAAGGGGCCACGAAAGTGCCCCCTCATTTTGCTAGCATTTTATGGTTATTTTATGAGCTATTGAGCTTCCTGTCCCATATCCAAAAAAAAAAACCTATCAGAAAATGTTCAATCCTCATGGTTTACGGTTAAATATAGAGATAAATGGATATGATCTTTTCTTTTTGTTCATTTTGCAGTGGTGGAAAGAGAAGTGGTCACATTCCTTACAGAAATTCAAAACTCACAAGGATACTGCAGACTTCACTTGGTGGAAATGCACGAACAGCAATAATTTGCACAATGAGTCCTGCTTTGAGCCATGTAGAACAATCAAGAAACACACTTTTATTTGCAACAAGTGCAAAGGATGTCGCAAACACTGCCCAAGTGAACATGGTATGGGAAAAAATATGGTTAGTTCATGTAAAGTGCATTATTGTTTCCAAATGCAAAACATTCTAGTTTCTGGTAATTAGAGACACTCTTTGAGCAGAACTTGCGGGTGGACATTCCTCTATTTTTCTTCTCTTGAAGTTGTAGGGTTATGTGAAGCATCAACTTCAGTATAACCAAACCAATAAGTGTTGTCTAAAAAAATTGTCAATATAAATTTGGTATTTATAATGCAAAGCATAATATAGAGGAGTAACCTGTATGGATATTTTGATATCAAGCAAATGGAACTGTGCCTTCTGATAGTCAATTTCATTATAAGTTCAATTTCCTGTGTGTTGAGCTGAGTTCTTCTGGACAGGGTTAAATTTTATAGTTTGATTCTTTTCTGCTGCAATTATCCTATCTTTTGCACTTAAGTAAAAGGATCCTAATAATAAACACTAGGTATGCTTTATGCAATATGCGAGTTCAGACTACAGAGTTTCTGTAGCCTGTGCAAATGATCTTTATCTTCAGCATATTAAATTGGTATCTTCCAACTTGGTTTATTTGCATTAGTGCACTGAGGGTAGGAATTCAAATTTGAATTTACTTTGTCCTGCAATTTCTGTACTATGATTGTCGTCCAAGCTGAGAGCCAATTGTAAATTGTAGATTGTTGAAAAGAAGGAATTAGTAAAGCAATTGCAAGAGGAAGTTGCTAGACTTGAAGCAGAGCTCCGTAGTCCTGAGCCGTCTTCATCTACATCTTTGAGGTCTTTGCTGAGGGAAAAGGACTTTAAAATTCAGCAGGTACTATAAACTGTCTTCACTTAAGAAAACATTTGAGCACCTCGCAAATGTACCAAGAGAAAAAACAATTAACAGAAAATAGCTGGTAGTGAGGTTAGATATTCTTTAGCTTGGCAATAAGTTACTCATTTTTAATATCCTCAGTAATCAGCATTTAGTTGATCAATTGTAGCTCTGCTTTTGTGAAAATATTTTTTATGCATCCATACCCTTGAACTCTGCTTCATTGTTATGTAACCCTGATATCTTTCGGTCTTTGGTGTTAAAATAATTTGTGTTAAAAGTTTACTCAAAGAATCAGTTGGCTTAGAGGGTAGTATATGGTCTTCTTGTCGTCTGAGTGTCGCCTGGAATAGAAGTAAAATGATTTTAATAAGCTTTTAAGCACCTATATTTGTGCTTGACGTTGACTGGATAAAATTGAGCTTGAGTTGAGCCACACTCCAACCACCTTATTAGGCTCGTGAGCAGACTCAACTCACCTCGCAATCCTACTTAAATTGATGGTTGAATTTGGGTTGTGTTGATATTGAGTAATTAGGGTAATTAGGGGGCAATTCAAAGATATCACAAATTCTTTTAAACTTTAATTGTTTAACTACTTGTATATTGGATAAACTCTATTGATAGGCCATATTTGTTATTAAACTGCAAACAACGAAAGTGTCCTTGCCTAGCCACGCATACAGAAACATTCACAAGATCCTCGTGTTTTTAGTTGGGTCGGGTCGACCGACAACCCAATACCTCACAACCGTCGATTCGAAGACACATGGCACAATTGGAGAGGTCCAAATGTCTTGTCATGAACAGTACAGTCAGGGTCCAGCATTTATTACTTAAACTTTCTCCATATAGCACTGTATAATGTATACGACCCTATGGTATTTGATCCTTAGTTCGTATTTTAAATCCTACTCGAGCTATTACAAGACTAATTACTATAGCAACTACTCATATAATTGAACTATGTTAGACTTTATCCTATAACATAGGTACGTAGGCAGCTCGATCCCTGGTTGAGTGCAGTCTACTATGAGAAATAAGAATATTTTGCTCTTCAACAATTATCTTAGTTTTTGATGGAGTCCGAGTGTAGATAGGTAGATTTGATGGAGTACATGTAAGTTTGCCATGGTGAGTGGAATGGCAATAAGGATTACATTCCAAAATATTACGAAAATCCAGGTGCCTTTTTGTTAGAGGTGTGTGCGATAGCCAGACATCTTATGTTACAAAGGTATTTCAAGGAAACAAAGTTAAGGGCTGATTTATTCAAAATTTTTGTGAAATTCGGTAAGGTTTTAGACCACAGTGTCATGAATGAGTATGCACTTCATATATGAGTCGGCTGAATTGGTTTCTAGAGTATGTTGTGGTTGCATCTGTCCATGATTAACTTTGTCTGGAGAGAAACCAATTTGAGATGATCATAATGACTATCTACATGTTCTCATCACAGCTTTTCACATGCAGATGGAGAAGGAAATTTATGAGCTAAAGCGTCAGAGAGACATTGCTCAATCCCAGCTTGAGTTAGAAAGAAGCTCGCACAAAGAAAAGAAGGTATGTTTATTTGCAATTCGATGCGCTCTCTCTCTCTCTCTCTCTATATATATATATATATATATATCCATGCATTTATATTTCTATTTCTAATTCTCTTTATTTGTATTTACCTCTCCCCTCTCTTGGTGACTATCTATTTTGTGTGAAATCTCTCTTTTCAGGCTTCAGACCATCAAGGACCATCTTGTCAAGTTGTTAAACGTCTCTCTTTTACGAATGACTCACCACTTCCTGGCAAATCTGATTCTAAAGTGAAAATAAGGACGGGAAGAAAAACAGCAGCTTCGACAGACGTTTTAGTTAACGAAATAAGAAAGCTAGAGACGAGGCAAAGACAGCTTGGTGAAGAAGCTAATCGTGCGTTAGAGCTACTTCACAAGGAGGTCTCTTCTCAGAGACTTGGAAGTCGTGATACTGCTGAAACAATTGCAAATATGCTTTCAGAAATTAAAGTCATACATGAAACAAGTTGCACTCCAGAAGTTGAGTTAAAAGATAAGGCTACTTTGAGAGAAGAGATTGCTCGATTGAACTCCCAGGAAAGCAATATCATAGTTTTAGAAGAGAAACTTGAGAATGTTCAGAGATCCATAGAAAAATTAGTGATGCATCTTCCAACTGGCGAGGAGACTCCGAATTTAAAGACTTCCTCAAAAAAGATAAAGGGCATCCCTTTCATGTTGAGTAACACAGCCAATATGCCAAATATAATACGATCACCTTGCTCATTGATGTCCTCTTCTTGCAAATTAATGGAAAATGAAATTGAAAACAGAGCCCCAGAGAGAAATATTGTTGTTTCGGGCACCGCTAATAGTGGAGAAACTTGTAGTATCTCATCAAGGGAGAAAATTTCTGCACAAAAGCAATCTAGCTCTATCAATGTCAAGAAAATGCAGAAGATGTTTAAAAAGGCAACTGAGGATAACATACAAAGCATTAAAGCTTATGTTACTGAGCTGAAAGAACGGGTTGCCAAACTACAATACCAAAAGCAGCTTCTTGTTTGCCAGGTGAGAAATTTTTCATATTGTGCTCTTTCTAGCTGTTGGATAAAATGCTACATAATATATGTCATGATTTAGCTCATCTTTTCATTTGTATGAGAAATTCGTTCCATAGTGCAAGATAATGTGACTATGAGGGAAGAAGCTTGTTTCATAAATTTTGTTTGATCTTAGGTTTTGGAGTTAGAGGCTAATGAAGCTTCAAGTGATGAAACAGAGATAATTGATCAATCTCCCATGCCATGGAACGTGGTTTTTGAGGCACAAAGGAAAGATATTATCATGTTGTGGCATGTATGCCATGTTTCGATTGTGCACCGGACTCAATTTTACCTGTTATTTAGAGGAGACCCTTCTGATCAGATATACATGGAAGTCGAACTTAGAAGGTTGAAATGGTTGGAGCAGCATTTGGATGACCTTGGTAACGCCAGCCCCGCCCTCTTAGGTGATGACCCTGCCAGTTCAGTATCATCAAGGTAACACTTCCAAATGTTTATATAGGATTGTTACAAACAAATTGCTTAGAAGTGATTATAAGTGGGAAATAGTTAGAATTGAGAAAAGTATCAGTGAATAGTGTTTGCGAACATAAATAAAAAGTGGAAAAAAGTTGCAGGAATTTTTTTTTTTAAAAAAGCAGTGAATTGAAAGTGATAAGTTTGTCTAAAATAACTTTAAATTAAATACAAAAATATCATACTCAGTTTTAAACAATCCTTAGTTATAAATTATAGATTATATCACTTAAGTTTAGAGATTAGATGCATAAGATGTATTTGCACACACTCCTAAATGACTTAGTTTTAGCCTTAAGTTAGATTAATACTTAAAATTAGAGTCTGCTAACACTTAACTTATTCTACTGTATTATTATTCTCTGGAGTTCCTGCCACAATTGTGATCGTCCATATGGGTCGGACCCACTTAGGGTCTATGTAATGGACCTTGAATTCTTAGACTCCCTGAGAATCACTATATATGTGACTTTGGTTCATTGTTGTACTCTTTTGAATGATGCAGCATCAAAGCCCTTAAACAGGAGAGAGAGTATCTAGCGAAGAGGGTGTGTTCGAAACTAAGCACGGACGAAAGAGAGATTCTATACTTGAAATGGGATATCCCAGCAGAAGGGAAACAAAGGAGGAGACTACAGCTAGTGAATAAACTATGGACAGATCCATTAAATATGGAACATGTGAAGGAAAGTGCAGAAGTGGTGGCTAAACTAGTTGGATTCTGTGAGTCAGGACAGCAGCAGCAGCAACAACCAATTTCAAGAGAAATGTTTGAGCTTATTTTTGCTCCTCTATCTGACAAGAAGACATGGATGGGTTGGAATTTAATTTCCAATATTTTACACTTGTAAATATAAAATGAATTTTTTACACCTAAGTTTTGATTGGTGCTAAATTCGGAAGTGAGTGTTCATTTATCTTATTAAGTGGGAACGCGTTTGCAACAGATAAGTTCGGTATAGATAACAAAGATAAGAAATGTTGCTAGGCTAGATATCGATGACAAATCATTTTTTAATAATCTCCTCGGAGTAATGACAGAAAAATGCCCACAGGGTGCCTCCTCTATCCTAACCCGACCCGGCCGCAGACCCGATCCGAGGACTATATACGTTTGTTTGTTCACTGTAGATCAACCATTATTTATAGAAGTAAATATATACAAGTAAGAAGTCTCTAAAATTGTGGTTACTAGTGACAAAAAAAAACAGGAAAAATAAAATAAAAGCAGATAAAAATACAAAAGTGAAAAGATTGAAAAGTAAAGGATAAGATCGGGTATACTACCATCGGGTCGGGTCTCAGACCCAAATAATCGGGGTTTGGACAGGGTCTAATGACTAATGCCTAGTACTCGGAGTAATTGACGTCACGAAATAAAGTATATACAAGTAGAAGTCGTATGTTGGTAGTGTACTAATGTGCAATTGAAGATATTCAGTACTTAAAATGTGTAAGTAGAAGTGTATTGGAGAAGTAATTGACTATCACAATATACGTGCCTATTTAGTGTACTTATGTGCAATTGTAGAAATTCGGTAGTTACCTATGCACGTAATACATTCTTTAGTTACGCTGCATATCAACATAAAGAATAATACTATGATTTGACGAAAAAATTCAGTATACATTTGATACTACATTAGTAATCATGAAATGGCTAAAAAAAATTGCAAAAGTGAATTTAAGATTCAATTGTCTAAAAATAAGTAACATTATAACATTATCCAATTATATATTTTATATATATATATATATATATATATATTATTAAACCGCATTCATGTCTATGCGGGAGGTATTATGGGATATCGAATAATCTCCAAAACACAACACAAGAATTGTTGAGGAACAAACCAAGGAGTATGAAATGATGGAAATTGTAATCCATAAAGTTCTGAAGGTAATGAATTTCGTAGAAACATAATAATTAAATTCCGATCGCAAGCAATATTAACCATATTATCCGTTGGTTGGTTCTGCTCCCGAAATACATGATTAAACATTATATCAATTTTTTCCATCGGTTCAACATTTCTAGACAACAAGTGTTGAATGCTCCAATTACCTTGTCTCCATCCTTGGAGTAGGACTAATACCATTTCATCAACAACCTCAATTTGTAACATTGATATATTTCTTTCCACGCATGATTCCAGTCCATGTGCCACTCCATCCAATTCCACATAGATGTTCATTTGTGTTGTTGGGGTTCGTCGCACCATGCACAGTGGAAATAAAATAGAGACAAATCCCAATCCATGGACCACTCCGGGGATTTATGAGTTTTGGACGAAAACAAAGAAGAAAATGCTAAAAACCATTTATTGTTCTTCTTTGGTGGGAATTTTCGTTCTTCGTGCTGTAGCAACTCTAAGCTCCTGAGATAACGCGCGGATGAAAGATTGGAAAAACTCCACTTCTTTTTCTTAAAAAACTACAACTAGTCCGAGTAGAAAGGGAGAGATTTTCACGTATGTTTTATGTAGGGGTCTCCAGAGAGTGATTGTCAGAGATAAGCTTAGGTATTTATAAAATCCCAATCCCACCTTTCACTACCACATGCCTATGGGCTCTATAATTTGGCTAAATTTACTTTCAAGTCAGTCCAAATGTTTAATTAATCACTTAGCCTAACTAGACAATTAATTAAATGATTAAATAATTAATCTAATTAATTATTTGCCATTTAGACAATCAAATAATTAATTATTTATATATTAATTTAATTAATTAATCCAATTAATTAAATAAAATAAATTTTAATTAATTAATTAAACCTTTAGATGTTGTAATTCGTTTATCAAATAACGAATTACCAAAACATTCTTTCAGAAAACAACTAAAGTTCTTTCTTCTTTCATCCTTAAAAGCGTGACTCTCTAGATTCGTCTCAATTGGTAATGTGAAGAAACCAAGGATGTGGGTGTCACCTAACTAGTCCCATGGACCCACATGAAAACCCAATAGAGAATGAAATGATAAGATCATTACGAACCTTTCCAGTCATGAATGCCAAGTGAGTATAAGCCCTTCACTGTTATACCAAATCGAGTAAGAGTCATGGAAAGTGTCAAACTCACAGGACTCGACGTTCAACCATAGTACTATGAAATTATCAAACTACCCTTCGTGTTCCACAAGAGATAGTTTGTATGCTTTGGTCAAAAACTTGTCAATTCATAAACTCATGGTCTCATAGGACATAAACTTGTTTACTACTCGAGACAGTGAATTCCATCTTGGTAATCACTGAACAACTGCTATTGCACTTCGAGGTCAACCCCACCAACGGGTGAATTGGATCTAACTACTCTAATAACAAGTTCAGTGTCACATGTACATTGTTCGTGAATCCTCAGGTCTAAGGCTCACGCATATTATCATGATCAATACCATTGACTGTCACCGAGTAAATACCCATGTGAGAGAGAGTGAAAGAGAATTTATTTTCTCTATGTTGTATTTCTGGTGGAGGAATTTTACGTAATGTAACTTGTGTTCTCTAGAGCTCTATTGGAGGATTAAATAAATCTTCCAACTTAAGCCCACTTAGATACAAGCTCATCAAGGCTTAATTGGACACTCATTTGGGCTATGTTGATCCAGTCAACTTAACCCAATTAATTTAATCCTCTAATATTTAATCCAATTAAATATACACGAATTAAATTAATATTTAATCAATTAATTAACTAAATAATTAATTAATTAATATTCATAGTTGACCTAGTCAACATAATTAATTTAATTATCTATGTTTAATCCAATTAAACAACTAATTAAATTAATTCGTCATTCCAAAGGACAAATTACCAAAACGCCCTCCAAATACAAATAACGATTTCCCCATCTATTCCTATATCACGACTCTCTATGTTCGTATAGATTGGCAATGGGAGGATGTCAAAGGATGTGAGTGACACCTAGCCAGCACCGTGGCCTCACATAGTAGCCCAACCGAGTACGGAATGACTTGTCATTACGAACCTCTAGATTATGAATACTATATGAGTATAAGCCTTTCACTGACGTATCCTGATCGAGTGAGAGTTATGAAATATGTCTAACTCACAGGACTCGATGCTATGCTCAATTATCATAGTAATACGAGATTACCGAACTACCCTCAATGTCCAACACATGTTAGTTCATAAGCTCTGGCTAGAGACTTTAATCTCATTTACCTATAATTGCATAAGATACTTCTCTACTTTCAAGATGGTGAATTCCATTTTGCTAACCAGTTAAGACTGCTACTTGCCCATCAAGCCGCACTTCAAGGTTGACCTCACCAACGGGTGAATTGGATCTAACTACTCTAATGATAGACTTGATGTCACAAACACATCTTCAACTTGATTACTGAGTTCAAAGGCTCACACATTCTATCATAATCAGTAATCCGATCATTGACAGTCACTGAGTAAAAACCCATGTGATCGGATTACTATGAGCCGTTGTTAGGAATTTCATGTTAGAAGTTTTGATGATGACAATTAAGTTTTTGTTAGACCTCAAAAAAGTTGTAAGTTTATTTTCGTAGAAAACTTGTATAGGCTTTGAAGCGTTAGACTTGTAATAGATTTATTAGGCTTCGTTATCTTACTTTAGAGTGTTAGGCAAAATAGTCTTAGGCTGAGCGTCTGATGATTTCTGAGTGAGTTTATCAGTGGTAAAGTTCGAAGACTCAAGCGCCTGATCTCAGAAGATAGATACAGTCTCCAAGCGTCCACTTTGGCCAGCTATATCAAGCGTTACCTTATGGGACAGAAGTGATTTCACCTGAATTTACTTCTAAGTCCAGAAGGAGTTTAATGCAAATATTCTCAAAGCATTAAATACCAACGGGTATTAATTTCAAATGCATTAAATGTTGATAAGAGCATTTAATATGATAAGCAATGTCAGACGTACGGAGAAGCCACCCTATTGGACTGTCAACTATCTCAGACTGCAGCACCAACTTTCGTGCAGCAGATTTTCAGGAAAAAGGACAAAAGCTGTTCACTCGCGAAAGTGAGAGACACGCGCCAGTGCATGTGTCAAACGGACACTTTCTCCAAGAATACCTATAAATAGGACTTCAACAACAAACAAAAAAAAGGGCAACAATTTTATCAAAGCCAAATTGCTGTTGCATTAAAATCTCATTCCTTAAATTCTCAGAAAAGCCAGAAACTTCAAGAAACATCCAAATTGCTTTTCTTATATTCCTGAGACAGTCAACAAATATCTCAAACATTCTTTTTGAAGAAACCAGATTCCTACTGAGATATTACCAAGTTGTTTGAACTTCATCAAAATCAAACAAACCTTTTAGAAAATCCCATCCAAGCCTCGCGATCTGTGTGAAGTCGAAGTTGGATACTTGCATCATTTCTGGGTGAAAGAAGCAAGAGGGTTGAAGTGATTTGAAGCAGAAATCTGTGTGATCAAGGAGCTCAAGTCATCGACATCCATCTCTCCCTAATTTGTAGAAGATTCTGTGTGATTCTTTGAGAATCATTTTAGTGGATTGCCTCCAAGTGCAAAGGAGAAGAAGGACGTAGTTGGGATTACACCACCCAACGAACCTTACAAATATTGTGTTATTTACTTTTCAGTCATTTCATTCATCTATCATATCATTGCATAAGTAAAACACAATCAAAAGCTAAGCACCTAAGAAACATCTTGTGACGCTAAAACTTTCAAAGAGAAGACTCCAAAATCATTCCGCTGTGCTAACCCTGATTAAAAGAACTGAACGCTTAACCTACAAGGTCAAAGTATTCAATTCCTGAAGTCTAAGTTAACTTTATAAAACAGTCTTCATTAGACGCTTCACAAAGTCTCAAATATCTTATGTGAACGCTAAGGTGAAGCGTCACACTCTTCAAGCGCCTATCATTTCAAGCGTCCAAATACGTTTAATACGAAATCCTTTTTTAAGTTGAAAAAGACTTAAGGGTCTATTCAACCCCCCCCCTTCTAGACCCTTTCGTATGCCACTTGGGACCAACAAGTGGTATCAGAGCGGTTAATTTTGAAATTTTAAAATTTCCAAGCATAACTGCTTGTTTAGATCTTTTTTTTAAAATCTAGTTGCTTTTTAAAGCTTAGATATGGCATTTGCTAAAGTTCCCAAATTGACAGAATCAAATTTTGACACATGGAAAGTCAAAGCATTTACGTATTTATGTTCATGCGATGATGACATGTGCGATATTATTTCAGATGGGCCAATCAAAATATACAAAGTTATCACAAGAGCGCCTGGAGCCACAGAAGAAACCCCTGATGGTTACGTTGAAAAACCAAAACAAGAATGGTCTCCAGATGAGCGTCGAAGAGCTAACTTGGACAATGTTGGTCGCAACGCTCTGTATACGGCTATTGGTGATAATGATAACTTATTCAATAAAATCAAATCTTGCAAAACGACTAAAGAAATATGGGATAAGCTGGCTACAATCTGTGGTGGTTCAGCTCAAATCAAAGAAAACAAACTTTCCATTGCTAAGGAAAAGTTTAACGGATTTAAGATGCTACCCAATGAAACACTAGAGCAATTGGATATAAGATTCACAGCTCTTGTTACAGAACTTACGTCGTTGGGAATGGACTTACAGAATCGAGAAATGGTGGTTAAGATCTTTAGAAGTCTACCAAGTAAATTCTTGATGAAGACAACAGCTATGAGAGAATCAAACATGCTGGATCTCTTAACTCCAGAAGACGCCTTTTCAGAGATAAAAGCTTTTGAGTTCGAGTTGAACTCTGCTAGTGACATTGTGAGTAATCCAGTGATTGAATCTGGAGCGCTCATTGCATCAATCAAAGGCAAATCGGGTAACAAAGGAAAGAATTCGGACATTAATGAGGAAGAAGAGTTGGCTTTGCTGAATAGATTCAGGAAGTTCTTGAGATATGAAAAGAAAGGAAAAGGTCCTAATAGTCAAGGACAAAGTTCATATCAAGCGCCTTCTCCCATACAACAACAGTTTCAAGCGCCTCAATATTCTGTTCCTTTACCTCAAGCGCCTGCTCAATATCAAGCGTCTACTCAAAATCTCCCAGCTCCAGTGGTTTCAAAACCACACACTGCAAGGCTAACAAGTGAACAAAAAATGAAAACCAATCTTTGTTATAATTGCAGGAAACCGGGGCACTACCAGGTAAATTGTCCCTATCCAAATGTATCCAAGCCCTCAAGGCAGGATTACTTGGATAGAAACCAATTCAGGAGCAACCTTCGACAACAAGGTTTGCTTGCGGAATCAGAACCAGCATCAGCACCTGAAGATTTAGAATCATCAGACGAAAGTAGTGATGATGATGAGCCGATAGATGACTCAGCGCTCATATGTCTCATGGCCAGAGATGATGAAGCGTCCCCTGAGGTAATCAATGAATTATCAATTCCTCTTTCTTATGATGAATTACTTGACAAAGTCAAAGAATATTACAATGAATGTCAAGAAGCTGCCAAAATATATCAAAATGATCTCGCTATTATTTCATCACTCAAAAACGATAAAGTAACGCTCAGAGCAGAGTTGCAAATTCAGCAACAGTGCATTGAGAAAAACCAATCGCTTGAGAGTGAAGTTATTCAATTGAGAGGTGATCTTGATATAATAGTCAAGAGAGAAGCTGATCTGATGGCTAGACTTGCCAAGTCAGAACAGCTCATCTCATCGTTGTCCAAAGCATCCAGAAAGCTCGACAATGTGACTGAAATAACAAGGTTGTTTGGAGAAAAGACCGGTTTAGGATGCAATGAATTCGGTAAACAACCAAACAAACCTAATGTTACGGCAAACAACAAAGGAAAGGGTGTTTTCTTTGTTGAGAAAGGTTCACAAGGTCAAACTCAAAATGAACCAAGGGACAATGGTAAGAGGCCAAATGAGAAAGTCAAAACTAACTCAGACAAGGGTAAGGCTAAAGCAAATGATCCACAAAGACAGACTCATCCAAACGCTCAAAAAGCTAAGGATAAATCTAGTCACTGTGAATCAAGCGCTAAGCGTCTAGCACCAAACGTGCAACCCAAGCCAGAGCCAAGGAAATACCAGCGTCGATATCCAAAACAGTCAAGATCATATTATCGATACTATGATAATTATGATTATGACTATTATTATAATCGTGGATATTATTATACATCCAAAAATTACACACAGCACAAGGTGAAACCCAAAAAGGCCAATATTCCTACTATGAAGACAAGGCAAATTTGGGTTCCTAAAGTTCTAATTAACACTAACAAGGATACTAATGTTGAAGGACCCAAGCAACAATGGGTACCTAAACAGAAATAGAACTTCCCTTTTGATTGCAGGTACCTAGAGCTAAAGTCAATACATCTGTTTGGTATTTTGATAGTGGATCGTCAAGGCACATGACAGGTTCCAAAGATCTTCTGATCAACTATCAAGCTGCCAATGGTCCTCAGGTTGTATTTGGTGATAACTCCAAAGGTAAAACCAAAGGTATAGGTACTGTGCATAGGGGGAACATCATGATAAGTGATGTTTATTTTGTTGAGGGTCTAAAGCACAATTTATTAAGCATAAGTCAATTCTGCGATAAAGGCTTTGAAGTCATATTCTCAAGTGACTATTGCTATATAAACGACGCTAAGACTAAATCTACTAAACTAAAAGGAAAAAGGAATAACAACGTATATTTGGTAGATTGGGGTTCAACACTTGATAACAACCCAACATGCTTTGTTGCTAAAAATGAATCTAAAATGGGTTGGTTATGGCATAGAAAAATGAATCACCTCAACTTTAAGACAATCTCTCAGCTTATAAGTCAAAATCTTGTAGAGGGATTGCCAAATGGACCATTTCATAAGGATCGCCTCTGTGACGCTTGTCAAATGGGTAAACAAGTTAAATCATCTTTCAAGAGAAAACCTCATCTATCTACTTCTAGAATACTTGAACTACTTCACATGGATTTGTTTGGACCTGTTCAAACAATCAGTGTAAGCGGTAAAAAGTATACTTTAGTGGTAGTAGACGATTTCTCTAGATTTACTTGGGTGGAATTTCTTTCATCCAAAGATGAAACATGTGACAAGTTAACAGCGCTTATTCGGCAACTTCAAACATTGAAAAATCTTAAGGTTGCAAGAATAAGAAGCGATCACGGTACTGAGTTTACTAACAAGGTTGTTGAGAAGTTTTGTGCAGAAAATGGAATACATCATGAGTATTCAGCTCCCAGAACTCCCCAACAAAATGGTGTTGCTGAGCGCCGGAACCGAACGCTTAAGGAAGCCGCTAGGACTATGTTAGCTGAATCCAAGCTTGCTCCTAGATTTTGGGCCGAAGCGATCAACACTGCTTGTTACACTCAAAATCGATGCATGATCAACAAACAGCATGGAAAAACTCCATATGAACTGTGGAAGGACGTAAGCCAAATATTTCATACTTTCACGTCTTTGGTTCTAAATGTTTTATCCATAATAATGGATCCCAAAGCCTAAAGACTTTTGATCCTAAAGCGGATGAAGGAATCTTTCTAGGCTACGCCAAAAATGGAAAGAATTTTCGCATTCTCAATAAGATCAAATCGAAGGTTGAGGAATCTATTCATGTTGTGTTTGATGATGCTAACCAAGAGCCGAGTAAGGTAAATGTAAATGATGTAGGAGTTGAAGATCTATGTCATCAAGCGTCCAAATTACTATTGATGAAGATACTGACGATGATGATGAGATCTCAGTGCCTCCTCCTAAGAATACTCGTGAAATCAATCTAAATTATCATGTAAGAAATACGGATGATCATGAAAAGAATGATCATCAAGAGCAAAGAAGGAATCGTGAACTTGAAGCGCCAACGCAGGAGAATGGTCAAGCGAATGATTCTCAAGCGCCTGTTCATTCTCAAAACCCCTTCCAAACAGATAGACTATGGTTACGTGACCATCCACCTGAGCAAATCATTGGAGATATTGAAGCACCAGTTAGAACTAGAGCCGCTACATTTAATGAGGCTATGTTCGCAAGCTTTCTATCTCAAATGGAACCTAAGAAAGTGGATGAAGCGTTAAGTGATCCAAGTTGGATTGAAGCTATGCAAGAAGAGCTCAATCAGTTTGAGCGAAATAAAGTTTGGATGCTAGTACCAAGACCAACTCATCAAGGAGTTATTGGAACTAGATGGGTATATAGAAACAAGATGGATGAGGACGGCATTGTTGTAAGAAACAAGGCCAGACTCGTAGCTCAAGGATACTGCCAAGAGGAGGGCATTGACTTTGATGAGACTTACGCTCCTGTTGCTCGTCTTGAAGCAATCCGCATGTTTCTAGCGTACGCAGCGTTTAACAAGTTTACAGTATTTCAAATGGACGTAAAGAGTGCCTTCCTGAATGGTAAACTCCAAGAAGAAGTGTATGTGGAGCAACCTCCAGGATTCATCAACAATCATGGTAAGGGTATGGTTTACAAGCTAGAAAAAGCACTTTATGGGCTTAAGCAAGCACCTCGAGCATGGTATGACACTCTCTCTATCTTTCTTATTGGTAAAGGTTTTTCAAAAGGCAGCGTTGACACAACGTTATTTAAAATTACCAATGATGAAGATATTCTCTTAGTTCAAATTTACGTTGATGACATTATATTTGGTTCTACTAATAAGCGTCTGTGTGAGAAATTTTCGAAAATGATGCAAGAACAATTTGAAATGAGCATGATGGGTGAATTAACCTTCTTCTTAGGACTACAAGTTAAACAACTCCCTAATGGCATATTTATCAACCAAGCTAAATATACACGAGATATGATTAAGAAATTTGGTATGGAAAATGCATCATATTCAAAAATTCCAATGAGCCAAACGCTTAAGTTAGATAAAGATGAAAGTGGAAAGAAAGTTGATATCACTAATTATAGAGGTATCATAGGATCACTTCTTTATCTCACTGCCAGTAGACCTGATATTATGTTTTCGGTATGTATGTGTGCACGATTCCAAGCTGATCCTAAAGAGTCACACTTGACTGCTGCCAAGAAAATCCTTAAATACCTAAAAGGCACACAACATGTGGGCTTATGGTATCCCAGGGATTCTCCTTTTGAACTAATCGGTTACTCAGATGCAGATTTTGCAGGTTGCAAAATAGATCGTAAAAGCACTAGTGGTACTTGTCAATTCTTAGGTGATAGGTTAGTTTCATGGCATAGCAAGAAACAACAATCCATAGCTACCTCCACAGCCGAAGCTGAGTATGTAGCTGCAGGAAGTTGTTGTGCACAAGTTCTATGGATGAGGCAACAACTTAGAGATTACGGAACAATCTTAGGACCAACTCCCATTCATTGTGATAACCAAAGCGCTTTAGCCATGACTCAAAACCCTGTTCTTCATTCAAGAACCAAACACATTGACATTAGATACCATTTCCTTCGTGACCACGTTCAAAAGAAAGATATCTCCATGCACTTCATTGGAACTGACAAACAACTGGCAGATATCTTCACCAAAGCACTCAATGAACAACGTTTTCTCACTTTGAGAAGTGAACTAGGTATGATTGATTTAAACGCTTGATCATGAAGCATCATATTTTATTAGGCATATAATTTAGGGGGAATCCACTTAAGTTATATCTCACAATATTCTTTAAAAAAAAAAAAAAAATTATATTTTTACTTGATCATAACTGTAAGCGTCAATGATAAAAATTTTCAGATGCATAATCATCAACGCTCAGCTCTATGTTTGCATAAAATATTGAATGCTCAAAATATTGAAAAGTCTTTTGACTTCAAGCGTCCATTTTATCAACTAAGCGCTGAATAGTTTATCAAAAATTTATAAAATATTTTCGTTACAAGCCATGCATAAAATTTTCAAACTTCTTTCAAGGTTTTGGGTAGACTCAAAGGTCTATTTTGTACTCTACTCACACGCCTCTATCACATCAAACTGGCGGGTACTCAAATTTTTTAAAAAATGACGGTTCAGAGATAGCACGTGTTTGTGTACGTGTCAGTGTACAAACATGCGCGTGTGTTACACTCTGAAAATACCAAACGTTAATTTTTCTTTAACTCGGATGTCAAATCTTTATATATGAGAATTACCAAATGTAACTTCTCTCTTTTACACAAAACTCGCGTCCGCAGTTAATAAATTTATGGCTAAGATTCAACAGTTATTACACGTGTTTAAATCCTACTCAGACTACATAACACAAGTTTCAAAACTCTTTACTGTATCATTTAAAACACAAACTCTGCAGAAAAAGTAACTTACTTTCTATTCACGCATATCTGCAAATCTCTCTTTATCTCTCTCAATACAACAGAAAATCTCAGTCCATCTTCTTCGTTTTAAACAAAAAAAAAAAAAAAATGGCACCAAAGAAATCATCATCTACTTCTGCTGAAATTACCATCAAGGTAACTGAAGGTCTTGTTGTCGACTGGAAATTCTATATGAACAAACTCAGATCAACCTGACGGACATAATGGACATGGTCGTCCAAGCTGGGCTCAAACCCTTCTTAACCCAATACTCTTATATGTTTCCTACTGAAGTTGAAACTTTCTGGAAGACTGCTACACTTTCAGAGGACAAGAAGTCCATCTCTTGTCAAATTCCCTTCTCCAAGAAGGAGTCTCCAAAGGAATTCATCCTATCTGCTTCCACCATTGCCAAGAACTTCAATTTGCCTAATGAGGGTGAGGCACTGGATTCTGTTACGTTGAAACAAATTAAGGAAGCATGGGCAATCATGAGTGCGTACGACGATGTTCCTTACACTCAGTACTTCGAGAAGAAAGACCTGGTGTCCAAATACCGGTTATTGGCTGATTTCTGCAGCAAGATCATAGAATGCCGCGTGGGAACCTTTGATAAGGTAAATCCTGTTCAATTTCAGATGATGGTTGCTATACTCTTCAACATCAAAATCAACTGGAGTGAGTACATCTTCGGACGGTTTCGGGACAGTCTAAGCGCTTCAAATAAGCCTTATGGACTCATCCTGAGTGACATCTTGTTTAAATCGAATTGTGTGTACTCGTCTGGACTTCCGTTGAATAAGTCCAAGTTGTTGGGAAAAAGGATTCTGACCAATATGTTCAATCCTCCAAAAGTTAGTGGTGCGGCTAGACCCCTATCTGAGCGGCTGGAAGAACACCAACTGCTTGCTCAAAAGGCTGAGAGACCAGTGCCAGAGGAAGCTGTGAAGCGTCCAGCAGCAACGAAGAAGAGAGCCCCCAGAAAACCCAAAGTTAAAATTGCCGTCCCCTCTCAAAAGATTGATGAGGAAACTGATGAGGATGCCGAGGACAAGTTGCCTCTCAAAAGACGAAAGCTGGAAGGGATCATTAAGCAAATAGACTTTGAAGAACCAACTGTTGATCCTCCCGCTCCTCCGGCTAAACTAGTTGAAGGAGTCAACATTAAGAAAATCTTTAAGCGTTCCAGGACTAGCAAGCGTCAAGCTACTCCTGAAGAGCCTGTTGCAGTTGAGCCAAGCGCTCAAGTTGTCGTTGAGCCAAGCGCTCAAGATGTTGCTGTTGAGCCCAGCGCTCCAGAAACTGCTGTTGAGCTTAGTTCTCAGGCTATAGTTCCAGCTGCTGCTGAAGTGTCCACAGATGTTCTGTTGGATGTTGACCTGACTGGAGTTGTAGCTATCGCTCAAGATGTTGCCGCTGAAGTAGCTGCAATTGAACCTGAGGAACCTGCTACTTTAACAGAGGCACGTTCAGAAGGTCAGAACGCTGCTGAAGACGTTAGAGCTCCTCGTCACTTCTTTCAACTCGATCCGCTGAAGACAATTGATCATTCAATTAACTATATGCCCCCAGCGCTCGACGAAGATTTCATTCCTGCAGGATATAATATAGAAAGATATATTGCTGCAGAAGCTGACGCTGCAAGACTGATTGACTTTGACAGCGCAATCAAAGCAACCGTTCTAGACAGACCAGGAGACAGACCTCCTAGATGTGCCGTGGATGTGGCTTACTATCTTGACAATGGCCACAGCAGACCAACTGGGTTCGCGCTAAGGGATTACACTGTTCGTGTGTATGATCCTCTCCGTCCTAGCTTTCTCAATCCCTCAGAGTCAGTCTTGAACAGAGAAGGTTACACACATTTCCCTCAGACGGCTCACAGCCCTGAAAATCTTGCATCGGTCCGTCCTCTCTGTCTATGGAAAAATAAAGAGATTCATGCTGGTGAGCGCCTTGAATCGTTGACCGATCTGCTCCAGACTGAAGCTGATGCTTACTTTGACAGCGTCTGGAATGCCAACTATCAGCCTGATAAGCACCGCTTTGAAGCCATAAGAGATATTCATCTTGAAGGTATTCGTGCTATGGTGACTGCTGGCACAGACTTCTGTATAAATGAAGTAAATTGGGTTGAAGCGTACATGGGACATAAATACACCTTCCCAGAGTTAGTCCAAGCTCCCCATCTTTTCGGCATAGGCATGCATGACAAGAAGCGTCAATTCGCCAAGTATTGCCTCCTGAAGCGTCAACAAAGACTCGGACCTGTTCTCAAGCTCCCAATTATTAGACATCAAATAGAACAATGTCTACGTCAAGAACTTCAGAGATTATCCCTCACCCCTCTTCGGTTTAATGCTCAAGCGTCCTCCAGTGGTACAGTTGGTGAACGGTGCTTAAATCTTGCTCCAAGCCACTGTGAAGAAAACTTCAATCTGGTGGTAAAGATTCTATCTCCCGTATCTCTCTTTGATAAAATCTTCACTGCCAATCTCAGATCTTGGAACGGCTCAGTGATCAATTCATTCAAAGGATATCCGCTGCTCCCTTCCATTCGCAGTGAGGTACTCAATCACTATGAGTATGTTCTTTCTCTGCTTGAAAGGAATCAAGAGCTCGCTCAAGCCATTTATCCGTATCTTGAAGAGTACTATGCGGACTGTGTGCCTACACATCGACGTCCTGCATCTCTTCCCTCAGATTGCTTGATTGGATTTTCCAGAACTCACTGCACAGATTCACTATTCTCCATCGCTCAAGCGCCGTCCAAAGTTTTCCCAGATCATGTGCTGGATATCATTGGTCCAATGTACATCAGGGCCATTGATAGTCCTCTTCGCACATTTATCTCCGGTACTTGTATGTCCAGGACCAGACTCATTGAACTCTTGGATTCTACATCCACCTCTTATGCCGACTCAGCAAGCTGGAACTTCCAATTCACTGACTTTCACCAGCCTGAGTCAACGCTTGAGGAAGCGCCTGCTGAGACATCTGAAGCGTCCAAATCTGCAGATACCAGTATTCCTGACGCTCCTGAACATGCTACCATTGATAGTGCTGAAGATACTTCCCTGGATATTCGAGGTACTGTTTTTGATCCAGCCTATCAAGTTCCTTTTGACTCTCTCAAACAATCATCACGGTTCAAGCGACCAGCTCCTCAAGCGGTTCAATCAGATGAGAGTCAAGCCTTCGGTCCCCTGCTTAAATCTGTTTTGGAGACAATTAGCGCTCAAGCTACTCAGAGTGAAGAATCTCTCCATTGGATTAAGGAAGACCTGGCAAAGATTGAAACTCACGTAATGAGCGCTCAGATTGCTCATATGCGTAGTTCAGCTCAAGCGGCAGTTGGTGAGTGCAAACAAGACTTTCAAGAAATGCAGGATGCTGCCCACGCAACCCAACTTGCCATGAAAGAAGAACTTGAAAAGCGCCTTGCAACCCTTGAGATCTCTGTGAATGACGCCACAAGCGCTAAGCTTCTTGTTATGCAGGAACGCTTCGACAAGCGTCTGGATGACATCACAGATTCCTTATCTCAGATTGCTCATCAGGTAAGTGTACTCACAAACCACTTCTTAAAATCTGATGATGGCAATAAGGGGGAAGAGAAGAAGAAAGGAGAAAAGCGGAAAGCGTCCAGTTCAAAAGTTGAAGATCCTCCGTCTCCTAAGCGTCAAATGCCTCCTTCTCAAGTCTGCGCTTAATCTCCCGTCTTGGATAACTGTTCTGAAACAAAGTTCATCCGGAGCGCCCAGTAGTACACTAAGGGAACCTCCTAGAGCGTTATATCCAAACCTACCAATTCCTACAAGAGCACTGCTTGAACAGTTTGACATTCCTCTTCAGAGAACATCCATTTCAGAACCTACAGATCCACAGATCTTAGCTGAAGAAAGAAAAATGACTGATTTTAGCCAAGCTTTTCGAATCTGCCTAAGGTACATTGGTATCGACCCAACTGACTGGGATAATCACTTTAAAGTATTCAAAAAGAGACAACAAGAAGAAAACAAGCTTATCATCAACAAAGATCATGAAGCAATGATGATCTTGGAAGACAATCTGACTGAAGCTATCCGAGCTGAAATGTCCAAGCGATACAGAGTTAGACCAAGTCATTAAAGCTTTCTGATTTTACATTATCTATATTCTTGTCTCTTATATCTTTAAATATTCAGCTGTAAAAATGCTTGTAATTCTCGATAAATATGAAATGCATTTTTTTCTTGCTGAAACATCTCGTTGAAGCGTAACTAACTTTAACTAACGTTTACTGATCAAAGCTAACTTTTACTTTTGGCTATCTAACTCTTGAACTATAAAAGAGTAAGTATTGCCATCATCAAAAAGGGGAAATTGTTAGGAATTTCATGTTAAAGTTTTGATGATGACAATTAAGTTTTTGTTAGACCCAAAAAAGTTGTAAGTTTATTTTCGTAGAAAACTTGTATAGGCTTTGAAGCGTTAGACTTGTAATAGATTTATTAGGCTTCGTTATCTTACTTTAGAGTGTTAGGCAAAATAGTCTTAGGCTGAGCGTCTGATGATTTCTGAGTGAGTTTATCAGTGGTAAAGTTCGAAGACTCAAGCGCCTGATCTCAGAAGATAGATACAGTCTCCAAGCGTCCACTTTGGCCAGCTATATCAAGCGTTACCTTATGGGACAGAAGTGATTTCACCTGAATTTACTTCTAAGTCCAGAAGGAGTTTAATGCAAATATTCTCAAAGCATTAAATACCAACGGGTATTAATTTCAAATGCATTAAATGTTGATAAGAGCATTTAATATGATAAGCAATGTCAGACGTACGGAGAAGCCACCCTATTGGACTGTCAACTATCTCAGACTGCAGCACCAACTTTCGTGCAGCAGATTTTCAGGAAAAAGGACAAAAGCTGTTCACTCGCGAAAGTGAGAGACACGCGCCAGTGCATGTGTCAAACGGACACTTTCTCCAAGAATACCTATAAATAGGACTTCAACAACAAACAAAAAAAAGGGCAACAATTTTATCAAAGCCAAATTGCTGTTGCATTAAAATCTCATTCCTTAAATTCTCAGAAAAGCCAGAAACTTCAAGAAACATCCAAATTGCTTTTCTTATATTCCTGAGACAGTCAACAAATATCTCAAACATTCTTTTTGAAGAAACCAGATTCCTACTGAGATATTACCAAGTTGTTTGAACTTCATCAAAATCAAACAAACCTTTTAGAAAATCCCATCCAAGCCTCGCGATCTGTGTGAAGTCGAAGTTGGATACTTGCATCATTTCTGGGTGAAAGAAGCAAGAGGGTTGAAGTGATTTGAAGCAGAAATCTGTGTGATCAAGGAGCTCAAGTCATCGACATCCATCTCTCCCTAATTTGTAGAAGATTCTGTGTGATTCTTTGAGAATCATTTTAGTGGATTGCCTCCAAGTGCAAAGGAGAAGAAGGACGTAGTTGGGATTACACCACCCAACGAACCTTACAAATATTGTGTTATTTACTTTTCAGTCATTTCATTCATCTATCATATCATTGCATAAGTAAAACACAATCAAAAGCTAAGCACCTAAGAAACATCTTGTGACGCTAAAACTTTCAAAGAGAAGACTCCAAAATCATTCCGCTGTGCTAACCCTGATTAAAAGAACTGAACGCTTAACCTACAAGGTCAAAGTATTCAATTCCTGAAGTCTAAGTTAACTTTATAAAACAGTCTTCATTAGACGCTTCACAAAGTCTCAAATATCTTATGTGAACGCTCAGGTGAAGCGTCACACTCTTCAAGCGCCTATCATTTCAAGCGTCCAAATACGTTTAATACGAAATCCTTTTTTAAGTTGAAAAAGACTTAAGGGTCTATTCAACCCCCCCCTTCTAGACCCTTTCGTATGCCACTTGGGACCAACAGCCGTGATCGGATTACTACGAGCCGTGTTCGAATACACTAATCCAATCCAATCAATGTATCCATGACACAAACTCCCAATATCCCATAGTGTTAGACTGACACTCTTTGTCCGAGCATGTGTCATACAAGTCCACACGCATCTCAATGCCCAATTGAGATTCTCCAACTTGCGAACCGTTTAGGGATCAAGTATCAGATTCTTCCAGTGCGCATCTCCTTAACTATTATAAGGAGTGCGAAGGTTTGCCTTGACATACATGAACTAGTTGTTCATTTAAGACTTGTAGATGCCATTAAGAATTATATGAACAACTTATTAATGCCTTTATATAAATTAATAGATTGTACAATATAAACTAGTGTCCTATTCTCCAGGTCCTCGTTGGCAGGGCACAAACCCAACAACTTTTTGCTTTTGCTTGATGTTAGTAGGAATGTCTTTTGGTTGATGAGAAATTGATGTTAGCCTAAAAATTAAATAATATTCTTTTCCTATTTTACTTTACCACTTTTCAATGAAATTTGTATAAATCCAATACAAATAATTGGAAAAATAGTACTAATACGTCATTATGTTTATCAAAGCTAATCACCAAAGGAAAATGACACTCCCCAATGATGTAATCTTCGCTTAGAACCTTGAACATTGCATAGAATGGGTGGAAAGTTTATAGTTATGGGCTCTTCGTTATTCTTTTTGCATTTGAGAGTTAAAAACTGCGTGAAAAATAATAATTTATTTTTCATTTATTCACTTATGATATGTGATTATGAATTTCTAACCTTAATGGTAAAAAAGACATCTTCTTTAATCACTAGTATATTGATTATTATTATTTTTGGTAAATTGTTGTGTAAGAATTTAATATTTAAAAAAATAGGAAATGAGGTGATAGAAGTGATCAGTTATATAAAGAAAAATTCAATCCAAATCCAGCAATTTGTCTCATGAAAATGTTCTTTTTTTAATCATTACTGTTTTATTTATCCTAAGTTTTTTGCCTACGAGTTTCACTATCCATATGGCTTGGATTTGCAAAATGATACAAAAGACCTGACACAAGCATCTTACTGTAGCGTGATTCTTCCTTAGTACAAGTACAACCAAAGTCAAATGAAAAATCGATATACATGTTTTCTTACAAATTTATATGAATATATATATATACACACACCCACACACTAGTGCAAAGCAAGCACCGTGCTATGCGCGATGAATAACGTCCATACTTGTAACTTTCGAAGATAGATCAAATTAATACAAAATAGAAGTTTGCAATATTTCAACCAAAATAAACAGTCTTAGACATCATCTTAACAAAGATTAAAAAAAATATATATAGTTTTAAACCACAACTCAAACACCTTTCATATTAAACTAATTTGATACATAAACAACCATCAGGAATGATCTTCTTGTTTCCCCAGTTATCTCCATCTTACGACCCTTTGCTCCTGATCCGCTAATCTTTAGTCTTGCGGGACGCTTCTTCAACATGTCATGTGCTCGAGAGGCATGTATTGGAATGCACTAAAAATTAAAATATATGCTTTACTTAATAAAATAGAACAATGCAAAATGACAATAATGCTAGAATCTGCAAAATTACCATAGACGCCAATCTTTGGGTATGGTAGTTGCACCCACCACTGCTACGAACCACAACTTCAAAACGTCGGCTGCCGTGTTCATCATTCTCCTCTGGTATGTCTTTATTAGAGTCCTCATCAGTCTTAGAATCATTTTCTTCTTCATTGGAATCTGGAAAATAACAACTTTTTTTAATAAATGAATTAATTTTCAGTGATATATTTATCCAACAAATTCACAAAAAAAATCCTTAGATTACAGTTTCTCACCCCTATCCGAGCAAGCTTCTATGTCATATTTTTTAGCAACCCATGTGGTGCTGGATACAATGGCACCAAATACCTTATTTCCTTCGTGGTTGAAAGCAATTATTTGGCCTTTTTCTAAACTGTGAATAAGAACAAATCGCCTCCATTCCATCCTATCAAAAAACAAACGCCCATTTATGCGCCCAACCCCAATATTAAAACTATCTAATATTGTTTTACAATCAGTTGAGATGATTCTGTCAACCGAGCACGCCAAACAAAAGGAACTGATAATGCCTAATTTCCCATATATAAAAACCAATTAATATAGAAATAAATAAACTATAGTTAAAACAAATGGGCGATCCTCATAGTTAAAAAACATACCACTTCATTTTCCCAGTCTCGAGTATCAAGTATAATAATGAAGCTAAGCCTTGTTTTCTTTGCACTAACCATTTTGATCCCTACAAAAATGCTATGTAATTAAAATTAACAATTTACTTTAACCAATAATAACAAAACACATGAAATTTGGTAAATAATCACCCGATTAGAGACATTTAAGTTTATGTACAAATTCTAACTGTAAGTTATATAAAAAAAGGAAAAACCTTAATTATGAACATTATTTTTTTAATTAACAAGATGTGGGAAGGGATATCCCATAAACACTTCCCAAATTTTTGATGTAAATGAAGATGGTATATATCTTTGGGTTCAATTTAATAATTTCAATTGTAGAATTGCATAATTCTAGATGACTTTTTCTCAACAAAAATTGAACTAACCAATCCATGCAAAGTCCATTAACCTAATCTAAGTTCGCAAAAGTCACAAACCATGATTTTTAACCCGTAAAATAACACCATAAAAAAACACAAAGCCCAAACATGTCAATACTAACTACTCAACTGTAAATATGAAAAAATTTCACAAATATTACGATGTTGAACTATAACTATACGTATATTCGAAAGATATTAGTGAAATTTTTTTTGATGGTTTTTCGAAATAACCCATTAAATAAACCATTTAAAATCGCTATTTAAACAAAAAATCTACACTAATTAAAAAGACGAATTGATTTAGGGTTTAGGGGTTCTTTTTTTGACCTGGAATTGTTGAATCCCTGTTCTGCAGTGGAAAATGACGACAAACCTTGTCAGATTTTTTAATAGATGATGAAAAATAATTAGAAAAATTTAAAGAAATATAATATTTTTTTAAAAAAATTCGGCAAATACCATAAATTTGACCGGAGAATAGAAATTACCATAAAGTGCCTTGGGTCAAGGCGTGACCACTGCAAAAAGTGATGGTCACGCCTCAAGCAAAGGCTGACAGTCACGCTTTGGACCAAGGCGTGACTATCAGCCCCTGACAATCACGCGTTGGTCCAAGGCGTGACCAGTAACACGCCTGACAGTCACGCCTTGGTCCAAGGCGTGACCAGTTACAGGCCTGATAGTCACGCCTTGGTCCAAGGCGTGATGTCAGAATCATCCCTGTTCCCCGGTCAACAACACTGTGTTGTTCCTGTCTCCAGATGTATTTAAATTCCATACGGGGGCTTGGGGTGAGGCATTCCAAACAAACATTTCAAATTGTAATAATCGGGTTTTTTGTATTTCCGTCTTAACATTTAGCATTCAATAATCGAGATTTTTTGCTCTTTTCTCTTCAAATTGTTTAAGGTAAATTTTAATTATATAATTTATTTTTAATATTGTAATTATGGTATTAGTATTTTAGTTAGTCAAAATTTTAATTTAGTGCTTTTAGTATAATTTAGTTGAATAATGTGTTATCATTTTAATATACTTTTGAGGTATGATTTATAAGTATATGAAAAATTTTAGGTTTAATATTGAAATGACTAGGTTTATGTATTTTTTAGTGTAGTTTAGAATTTTCATATAATATTTAGGTATGTTTTTGAATAATTAAATACAATTAATTCATCGTAATGTTGTTATGTGTTATTATAATTGTTGTATAATTTTTAGTTATGATTTTGTATAGTTTAATTATGTGTTATTATCACTTATTTTTCAATTCAGGATGGCGAGTACCAATGGTAGTGGCAATGAGGATATGATATACGGGCCTTTATACAATAGTGTGCTGACCGAGCAAGCCAATCATAGGTGTGAACTGGTTTTCAGCACAGATGATAGTGAGTTATTGCTACGTTCTAGACGAGCAGACTCTCATACATACAATACTGCCTTTCCCAAGGTTCTACATCCGCGTGTCCTTCATAAACTTAATGAGATGGGGTTTTACCGCATTTACAAGTTAAGTAAGATGAAAAATGATTTGGGTCTTATATCTACCCTGGTTGAGAGGTGGCGTTCGGAGACGAACACTTTTCATTTACGAAATAGAGAGGCTACAATTACTCTTCAAGACGTAGCAATTTTATGGGATTTACCAGTCGACGGTCGTCCTGTAATTGCTAATGACGAGTGTACGACCATCGAACAACATCAAGCCAGGATATTCGACATCCTAGGGATTGAGACTAATCGTTCTGATTTTCCGAGTAATGGGTTCAAGATAAAAGCAAAGAAGGTTGTTGATCATGTGAGTGTGGAAAATACCTAAATTACGACAGTTTCCGATGAAGCGGATGTTGATAAAATAACATGTCGTTGGGTATTTCTGTTGATAGGCGTGATGTGTGCGGACAGTAGCGGAGATGTGATTCCATGTGATTGGTTGAAGTTGTTAGAAGACATTCCCGCAGTCGGCACATATAGTTGGGGGAGTGCTATATTAGCGTACTTGTACCGAGAACTCGCAAAGGCATGTGTGAAAACCAAAAAAAGTATTGCAGGTCTATTAAATTTGCTACAGGTGTGATACATTGTGTTTCAGTACATTGTGTTTTTACCTTACTTAGAACTAAGAATGCTTATGAGATTAATGTATTTACTTTTAACAGATTTGGGCATGGTCACGAATAGTGGTTGTTAGGCCTACCAAGCTTCCTCAAAATATTGAGCCGGTAGATGAAAATGGCATTGCACGAGCTCCTTATGGTGCACGGTAAGTTATTTATATATTCACTTTTATTAACAACATCATATTTTCTGTACTTATTTTTGTTTTTCATATTGAAGGTGGTTTCCACCTCGATCACGGAGCTTTGTTGTTGCTAACAATCTTCCTGCATTCAGAGAGCAGCTTGATTTGATGAGCGATCATCACGTGAGTGATAAATTATAGTCACATTATTATATTATATTATGAAGTATTATATGCCTTTGATATTATTATATTGTGTCTTATTTCAGTTTGTTTAGACTCTGTACAATTTTTTGGATGCCGACATTGCTGAACTGCCTCTACAATGTTTGTGTTGGAGAGAGTGGACATCATCTGTCCCATTTATATGCTTTAACATTAAGGAGTGGCACTGTCCCGAGCGTGTTATGCAACAGTTTGGTTACGTACAAACTATTCCGCCGACAGTAGAACGCTTTAGGAGGATTAATCGCAGGGGACGAGATGTGGGAAACATGGTAGGAGAATTCAGTCGGGAAATTGAAATGTGGTATAATCGTGAATATCGCACTGTAAATGGAGTTTCGGGTTTGGGCACGGCACCGTGCTATGAGGAGTGGTATCAGTCCATCACGCGTCGTTTTATATCACAGACCTTTAATTAGTCGAGAAACACATACCAAACAGGAATGGGTCCTCTTCTGTATAATGTGGTTAGTATTTGATTTGATGCATGATATTTTACTACATCTCTTATTTCTTTTATCTGATACTTTTGTTTATTTTTTCAGCATAATGAAGTTCAGAATGCACAAAACCTCCTCCGACAAGTCCCTCAGACCGACAGTGATGCTGACAGAATATTAGGGATAGTGAGATCGAGTCTTTCTCACATTGCTAGTTTGGTAGGAGAGGAGGATGCACGACAAAGATGGACCCACACTAAGGATGCACGACAAAGATGGACTCACACTGAGGATGCATGACAAAGATGGACGCACACTCAACCGCTCCGTCTCGATCCCCCATCACCGGTATATTGTCCCACATTCGATCCGCAATCACAAAATTTACATCCCACACCTGATCAACAGTCACAAGGTTTCTATTATGGAGAAGGCACTTTATATCCCCAATCACAAGGTTTCAATTATGGAGGAAAAGGCACTTCATATGGGAGGTTACAAGGTTTCAATTATGGAGGAGAAGGCACTTCCTATAGGAGGTCAGACTCGTCGGACACATTGATACCTTTAGATATGATTTTTGGCGCAACAGAGTCAACTCCACCACAGAACCAGAGAAATATTTCTCCTGTTCCTTTAACTTGGGATATGAACAGCCCTGCACCTCATGAACAAGAATACGTAACTCAAGAATATCAGCCGGCACTGAGAAATGATTGACGGCGGCGATCCGAAGGGGTGGTGAATCCCACTGCTTGCCTTACAGAGTTGCAACGTCGAAGACAACAATAGAAACCTTTGTAACTAATTTTATTATCCCACTTATTGTATTGTATTAGTATTAGTTTAGTTATTATTCAATAATATTTACTTTTATTATCCCTTAAAGTGTTACAAACTAAAAAATTCACAAGAATTATATTAATTATTAAGGCAATAAGGAAATTCTTTTTTTTATTAAAACAAAAAATATTACAACATAGACATTTAATACTAATTAAACAATAAAATATTAAAAAAAATGCTAAAAAATCTACAAGTCCATCTCAGTTTGAATGCGAGTGCTCACGTTTCTGCCAACAAGTCGTTTCTTCTTCGAATAAGGGTCGTGGACTAGCTCAAAATTTGGGGTATCCCAATAATACTTGTCAGGCAACGGAGAGAACCTTCCTTCATATGTTTTGATATACTCATCAACTCCGTAATATTGTTTAACAAGAATTATCGACCTTAAAACCATTGCTTTGGCCAAGACAACCGCGTGTGAGCATGGAATTCCAATTGCCGTCCAATTTCCACAAGAACAATTTTGATTTTTTAGGTCTACGGAGTACCTTCGACCACGGCTTTCGAATTGGGCGCGACAAAAAACTTGTCCAGTTTGGTTAGAATAAGAAAGTTTTCTAACTTCGTGACTACTGGAAGCGTCCGTCTCTTTCTCATATAGTTTAGTAGCGTTTCTTGTCAAGGGGCCATTGCTCTTCATTTTTAAACCATCTACCGCTCGATCACAAAAAAACATGGCAAGTTTATGGAATGTGAATTCCACAATAGCTGTAGGTGGAAGATGTTGAGCTGTTTTCATCACATTATTAAAGCTCTCTCCCATGTTTGTAGTCATAATGCCTTCACGCACCTCTCCGTCATGTGAAAGTGTCCATTTTTCTTTCTCGATTTTGTCCAACCAAGCTCCCGCCTCTTCATTCAATGCACGGATTTTTTTCATTTCACGTTCAAATTTTTCGATGCTATGTGCATTTCCTACATTAGAGCATAGTTGCTTCAAAGCCTTATTTTTGAACGTGTGGTTAAAGTTCGAAACCACATGACGCAGACAATATCGATGACATCCTAGAGGAGGGTAAAACGCGCGTACAACTTTGGCTCCATTTAATAGGCCTTGATGACAATTAGAAAGAAGGCATACGCCTTCATTGGGTGAAACAAAATAGTGGCTCAGACACCGTAGAAACCAAAGCCAGGATTCATTCGTCTCATTATCGACGATTGCGAACGCAAGAGGTAAAATGTTATTATTTCCATCCAGAGCAGTTGCAATCAACAACTTACCATTGTAGCGTGCATACAGATGTGTTCCATCGACACAAATGACTCTCTGGCTTGAATGCCCAAAACACATACTTCAACACTTTTGGATCTTCATACGCATCTTTGTGTACCCATTCACCAATTGTGCCTGGATTCCATTTCTTGATAGCTCCCAATAACTTAGGTAAGTTTCGCACAGAGTCCTCCCAAGTCCCGTATACAAGTTCATTTGCACGTTGCAAACTGTACCAAGCCTTGTCATAACTTATTTGGCATTTCCATTTCTGTTGTACAAGTACTATTATTTGATTGATCTCAAATGCTGAATTTTGTTCCACATGTGGTATAAGTTCGTTGGCGATCAAATTCATGTCCAAGTTTGGGTGTTTCTGACACGCTAAAAGCTAACGTGCTATGATAGCAAGTGCACTAGACGTATGTAGTAATAAGTGGACAAAAAGTCCGGATTGTCGAACCACGGAAACTTGAATTTTAGTTTATGATTAATGAAAATGAACAAAAGTAGATTGCAATAAAACGAGTAAACAAGTGACGAACTAAAAAGAAACGAACTATAGATTAAATCTCACGTATGATAAAATGACTAAGGCACATGCTACAACCGAATCTACTCGTCAATATAGATGAGCTACTCTTCGAATTATTAGACTCCTATTGCTTTGGTGGAAATTCCTTAGATAATTATTACCCGATGTCTCGGCACATAATAATCCTATGATTAATTGATGGTTCTCTAAATATGTCTATCCGAGAATCTAATCAATAACCACGCATTAACATTCTAGAGTTTCCCCGGATCAATCCGGCTAACCGCACCCGGAAATCTTTACCTATTTCTAGGAGCAATTCCACATTAGTTTCGGATGATGTGTTGATTCATTTGAACCCTAACCTATCTTCTCTCGAATGACTAGAATAGGCAAGAAAGCAAGCATATGGTGATCAAGCACATGATTGTAATAAAAGCTCAAAATCAACACACAAAGCAATATGAGAATTAATACGAAAATTCACTTCACATATATTGATTCATAAATTGGCTTTCACATGGCCTTAGTTCTACAATATTAGCCTCTCATCAAGGCTTTAAGAAAATCTAATACAAACATATACATACTCATGGAAATAAACATGTAAATGCAAATAATTAAAACTCCCTCAATTGATTGATGATGGATCCTTGCTTTTGATCTTCAATCCTTAACTCCTCTCTCTTTGTTCCCCTCCAAAAGTGATGAAGAATGGTGATGAATGATGATGAGTGAAAAGTGATGGCCAAAATGCCTCTCTCTCCCCTCCTCCAAGATGTGATCGGTCAAGTGTGTAGAAAAATGCCTTAAGAAGACCCCAAAAATCTGAGCTCCTAGTGTGTGTCTCCCCTAGTGTGTCCTCCACTACTCTTAAAGTGAGTAGTATAAAATTCCATAAAGTAGATCTACTAAGAAACATACTTATGACATCCCTCCCATACATGTGATGACCTCTTGGCTTTAAATGTTCCATTCCCCCATCAAATGATGATTTTTTGGCTGAAAGGAATCAAAATTCGGGGGGTGGACACGCCTAGGCGTGCCAAGCGCCGTAATCAGAAAGTTGAAATTAAATGCAACGTGTCCTGCGCAGCAATCGTATTTCATTCATAACTTTCTCCACGAAACTCCGATTTGGATGATTCAAGTCCTCATTTGAAGCTAACACATAGTTCTACAACATTGTAGAAGGGAACTTCATCCAATTCGGCCTCTAAACATACGGAAATAGCGCTCGAACATGGAAAGTGGTGTAGATACGGCGCCAGGGCGTGGACAAGATGGCGCCTAGGCGTGGTAAGCAGAATGTTGACGTTATTTCCATCTTGTCCGGCGCCTGGGCATGGGTTTTTAGGCGCTTGGGCATAGGGGTGCGTAGCAATTTGGCCTAAACTTGTTTTATACGTCGTTTTTCATCCCGTTCTTTGATTGTATCCATTTAAGACCTGAAATCACTTAATGCACGAATTAAACGCACATGTGGCAAGAATCAAGCGATAAATGAACCTAAGACATAAACGCAAAGGGGCTTAAAAACACGTAAAAATGCCTCTTATCAGTTTCTCCCTGGTACTGTCGAAGAGACATGAGTGTAACTTATCGAATTTTGAAATTATCCACATGTTTAGTTTCACGTTGAAATGAGCTCGGAGTTCAAATTCGCATTGCTCGTGTTCGTCTTTGTGTTTGCATACCACTTTCCACTTGTTCGGTTCACTGATCGTCACCTTGTACTCACATTTTTGGTGCTTTATGTGGTAATCTTTCACCGCTTTTTGCAAGCTCTTTTTGTTCTCAAATACCAAACCCAAACCAAGATTACCTGTTCGATAATCATAGATCATATCCCTTGTTTCTACTCCTCTTAATAGACCTAATGAGTCTCCTTCTACTTCGGGATCTTGTGTGGAATAAAATGGGAGTACTCTATGAAGTCTTTCTTGAGCCACTGTGGGAGGAACATCTTCCTCCTCAATTTCCTCATCATCATCAGTTGGTATGTAGTTCATTTCTTCATCCATGTCAGTGTCTGAAGGGTAGTAATCCGAATCTGGTGATTGAACATTCTCGTTATCTTCAAACTGATCCAAATGGGGTTCTGCTGAACTGTTCGTCCCTGCGTCGTAAGAAAAATGAGCATTGTAGTTGGCTTTCTCAAAATGCTTAGAAGGGCCTACATGGACAAACAAAAGATTCGAAAGAAGCACGGGTTAAAACATGATGACAAAATATGCATATATAAGAATAATAAAAAAAAGTATTAAAAAATGTGCATTTGGCCACAAAATTCATATTTACCTGCATGCACATCAAGAATTGGAAAATCCTATGAATAATTAGTCCCCAAATTTTTATTATGTACAGTTCCAACACCACCATACGCATTACCCGATGTTGAACATCCTAAAAAATAATCACAAAAAATAAAAATTTAAAATATGTACAAACAAGAAATATTTTCGAAAATAGGATGGCACAATGAAAGATAAAACATAGATTACCTGCTTGTGCATCGGCCATTTGGTTTATACCTATATTTAAATATGGTAAGAAAGGTTGTGAATAAAATGGTGGGAATTGGTTTGGCGTCGGCGTCACTTGTGTTAACAATGACGAAAAGGGATCCTGAGACTGTGTTATTTGTTTCTCAATAAAAAGCTCCAATGTAGAAACTTCATTCATAGAATCCAAGAAAAACCACAAGTCTTCATCGTCTTTGATTTTCATTAAATTCTCCCTAATGGTACCCCTTTCTCCATATGAGTATTTAATAAAGACTTTCAACAAAAATTGATTCACATCAATTTTGGTTCTATCATATAACCTTTTCACCAAATCAACAAATTTGATCTTACGGTCTATTCTCAAGTTAGCGCTCGGACGTATACTACTATATCTCATTGAATGTGATTCTTCTATTATCTCACCATCAGAGAATATAATAAGTTTGACAGTGCTCGGTCTCGACATTTCTGCAAAATATCAATTATTAAATTATAGTTCAAACCGTAGAATACTACTAAATTATATCAAAGTTCAAACTATAAACACTAAAATCAATAACAAGACAAAAGTCAAATTATGCTTACAAATTAAAGACCGTAAAAATTTGAAATTATTCATAATTTCAACTAAAATACTTAAAATTGAACTTACTAATCTGGGTAGGATACATAGATATTATACATACAAATTAGAATACACTAAACTCTACTAAACAAACCAGATAATTAATAATACTAATTTAATATTTTAATTTAAGCCCTAACTCGAGTTCTACATTAAAATTAAAAATCATGGTTTAAATTAACATAAATCCTACGCCATTAACATACACTTTAATTTAATTAAGTCAAAAAATGAATTTAACAACAAATACTAACAGACATAAATTATAATACTAAAAATTACCCCAATTTAACTAACTGCTACTTTGATTCTAAATTATAATCTAAGATTAGGTTTGAATTAGCATAAGTCTTATAATATTTAAATCACAAACTACATGCACTAATAAACTTAGTAAAAAATAAATTTAACTAAATAATAACAATGAATGTAGAAAAATTACCTGTAAATTTTTGAAAGTTTGAATACTCTTGATCCAAATGTAGAAGAATGAATGTAGAAAAATAATGGAAGAATAGACGTAGAAAAATGAAGAATGGATGCAAAGAACCGGGCAGTATAAAAGGATGACTTGTTACGCCTTGGCCGGAGGCGTTACTGTCAAAGGCTGACAGTCACGCCTTTGACCAAGGCGTGGCCATCACTTTTTGCAGTGGTCACGCCTTGGCCTAAGGAACTTTGTGTTAATTTCTATTACCCGGTCAAATTTATGGTATTTTTTGAATTTTTTTGAAAAAATATTATATTTTTTAAAAATTTTCAAAATAATTAACAGCACTAACACTAACCTGTTTTTGGACTTTTCAACTACTTCTTGTTTTATTTTCTTGATCTTCCAGAGAACAACAAGAAAGAACGTCTAGTTTCAGACAAATAGGGTCTCTTTATATTTTGCAATAATATTTTGCTTTAAACCTTTTTCATTTGGGTTCGTCCTCTGAAGTCCATAATAGTAAATTAGAATTAAGCCCCCGGGTATCCACACATACTTAATTAGAACTCCATACTTTATATAAGATGACTTAGGCCCATATAACTTAATTTGATGACTTAAATTAGGCCCCCTTAACTTTAAGATAATGTAGATATATGATTAAATTGCAACGCATACACGTCTGTATGCTCGAATGCTAATACTTATATTATGTAACCGAGTAGGCGATTGATTGAAACATGTTTGCATACATGGAGTAGGGCGCGCCCACATCTTGAATGATCATCAATTCAGGTTCATATTGGGTTAAAACCTGGAAACAATTGCCAATGGAGTGTCTTGCAATACAAACCCTTTCTGCATTGTCTCCACGAGAACTTGGTGCCAACTATTTGCTGATTCCCATTTAGTGGCTGGGATTATTATGACTTCAAAGCTTTCGATTTTTTGACCGATGTGCACAACGTTTATTTGGAGCTCTTTTGGCTCCATGACTGCGCCAAATAATTTGCTGTCCATGAGGATGTTATTTGGTTCGACGCCTACGTCTGCTAAACCTGAAAAAACAAAGAAGATAGTTGGTAAATGTTTGTTCTTTTAGCCAAAAAGGGCAAAAAAAAAAAAAAGGTTGTTGTAGATGTTATAGGATATTTAATGTTGCCCTAATATATAATTGGATAATGACATGCAAAAAGTTCGTTGAATGAACTGGAGTGGCAGAAAAAAATAAGGCTTGATAGATGCCCTAATTTAGAACTTTACAATTTTTTAAGTTTTCTTACTTTCCAAAGAAGATGCCATTAGAATTATCTGTAAGAAGAAAGTTATCACATGTTGGAGTTTAAATAGAAAAAAAATAATGATTGCCTTCATAAATTCACACAGTACCAAATTGATTGCATGAAATTGTGTAGATGTATAATTATTTAATTTTCAAAATTTTGAGAATATATATAAAATAAAATATAATATATATAATTTAATATTATACAATATAATATATGATATATGTATGATATTATATATATGTGAATAAATATATATAGGAATACGTATACATAAATAAAAATATATAATATCAATATGCAAATATATATTCTCCTCATTTGGTAAATAGAGATAAGAGAAAATAGTAGATACCCCCCCAAACTATTAGGTGATGTGCACTTTGCCCCCCCCCCCCCAAAACTATTAAAAGTTGCACTCAACACCCTAAACTATCATATATGTGCACTTTGCCCCCTCGATCAGTTTCGGGCAGCACACAGGGGGCAAAGTGCTACAAACCGCATAGCTAAGGGGGCAAAGTGCACATCATCTCATAGATGAGGGGGCAAAGTGCATATCAGCATATTTTTTTGTTTTTTAAAATTTTTACTAATTTTTTTATTTTTATACTTTTTTTCATTTTTTTTTTATTTATTTTCATGTTTCCGGATTTTTGAATTTTTTTTTGTTTTTGGAAAATTATGAATATTTGAATTTATACTTATTTTCATTGTTTTCTTATTTATTTTCATATTTTATTTTTATTTTTCTTATTTTCATATTTGAAAATTATTTATTTCAAACCTAGAAATAATATTTCAAGAAAAATCCAAATAAATCCCAATATGCATGATTTAAATTGAACGATGAATGGGTAAAAACTTTCCCGAAGCTGACCGAGGGGGGTTAAGTTAATATTAAGAATATTTGAATTTTAAAAAAAAAAATAGCAGATACCCCCCAAACCTATGAAGTGATGTGCGTTTTGCCCCCTCACCTATGCAGTTTGTAGCACTTTGCCCCTGTGTGCTGCTCGAAGCTGACCGAGGGGGCAAAGTGCACATATATGATAGTTTAGGGTGTTGAGTACAACTTTTAATAGTTTGGGGGGCAAAGCGCACACCACCTCATAGTTTGGGGGGGCTCTGCTATATTCTCTAGAGATAAATATAGCAAGATATCTATCCCACACGGACAAAAGGTAAAATAGATACATGTCAATTATTGCATTTATAGTGATTTTGTGTTCTTTTAATGACGGTGGTTGAGCTTGATATAAAAAATAATTTTTACATTTTATTTATGATTTATTCTTTACGTAAAAAAATAAACAACTTTACTGGTTTTACACTTTTCTATATTTAGCATATTCCGATGGAATAAACAAACTTTTTTTTTACAATTTTTATCCAAACTTTATTTTTTGTTTACTTTTTTATCAAAAATTTATTTTTTAACACTTTTTCATCTTACCCCGCCGCATGAGTTGAAATTCTGGTGGAATATTCCGTTGAAATATGCTAATATATAAGAGAGTATGAAACCCGTAAAGTTGAGATAAAAAAGTGCAAAAAAAGAAAAATTGTATAAAAAAGTATCAAAACTCGAAAAGTTCGGGTGGGTTTATTGTCTTTACCTCCAATATATATATATATATATATATAGAAATACATATATAAATAGATATAAATTATGAAAATTATATTTTATATATATAATATCAAACAAAACTAATGGTTGGACTCTAAACTTAAACGCCAAAGTTAATATTCATGTTTTTTTCTTTTAAAATTGCATATATACTTACAAAAGAACGAGATATATTTAATAAACTGATATTGAGTAATTATTTAGATAACATAATAATTAAATATTATATATTATCTTATCTATAGGATAGCTGATTGTTCAGGATCAATTTGGAAAAGGAAAATAATGGGAGATGGAAGGAAAAGCGGATCCCAAAATTGGATAAATTCTATTTTTGAGCTTTTGAAGTTTGCCCAACTATCTGGTTGATATGCCTCTACTTCATAACTTGCTTATAGGCCTGCTGATATATATCTTGAAAGATATGTTGAAAGATTTTGAAAGATATTCCTGCCAAAAAAATATATTCAAAGCCTGCGATATGGGTTTAAGTCTTGTCAACATATTCAATGCATGAGAGTAGTTGGTAGTTGGGCGTTGGGCATATTCAATTCACATAAATGTTAGGTTGGTCTTCATAAATTATTATTATTGAATGGTATATATATATATAAAAAAAATAGATAAATATATATATCACAGATTTTGAAAAAATAAATACATTTATAAAAATTTAGATATAAAAAAAATCATGTTTTGCATAATATTACTATATATTTCTATATTTATCTATTTCTATATTTATATATTTTTTATAAAAAAATACCGAAACGGCACACCACTGCCAATGTGCAACCATTGCCCCTAAGACGATTGTCCACAGTTATAAGTCCCACATGCGCTAAAACCTAAAAACCTAGAAGAAATTTGTGCTACATCCAACTGTAAATTACCAGACCGGTTACCCCCAACACCTCCAACATTCAAAACATTTGACTGATTAACTGCCATGGAGCCACCAACAATGTCCGCACCACTGGTAGAAGCCAACATGTTATTATTTCTCATACGAGCCAATCTACGACGTTTTAAATATTCTTCCCTTTGTTGGGGAGTTTTATTTGCATGAACAACTCTATGAATATTCAAATTTTCATTTTACATTTGAGTATCTTTCTTAGAAAAAGCATACCCGCTCAATTTTGTTTTCGCATTTCCATCCATAAGAACAATGACACTAAGCTCACCTAAATATTAAAACAGCCAAAACCCTAAAACAAACCAATCTAAATAGATAGCCAACAATACCAATCAATTAATATTATGGGTACAGATAAAAAATTCAAATTTAAATCACATGAGGAAAAATATAAGAGCATCAAAATAAAAAATGTAAAAAATAATATATAAATTTTTTGCTAAATCCATACAACCCAACAAATGAACATGGGCGAATACTTATAAAGGGTACATTCAGTCAGGATAAGATTTAGTCATAAGCCGTCGTTTCCAACAAGCAAGGGGAATAATTTATTTATTTAATTTAAGTTTGCAGTGGATTAATTTGATTTCATAATGGAACATAAGTATTCCAGAAAGCTTTTAAGTTTTTTAAGTGAACGATAATTAAGTAAACTAAAAAATTATATTTTAAATCGAGGTTCTCATATTTTACAATTCTAAACCGAACACGACCGACCAAGAATTCTTTAAAATTTTAATTGCATGAAAATTAAGATAAACTAAATGATTTAATTTAAATTATTAATCCCAAACAAGTATTCGCCTCCATTAGCAAAACGACACCAAAACACAATATAAAATATTTTTAATTGTAAATTATTTTTTCAAATCCAATAAAGTGAGTAACAATGGAACAAAATCAATCAAAAATAAAAAAAAACCAAAGAAACTAATAACATAACTAACTAAATTGCAAGGTAAGAAGGAAACTTTATTATGGAAAGAGAGATGAAAGCTGCTCTTGGGAATGTTTAGAAAAAGGAATGTGAAGAAAGGCAATAGACCAACATATTTATAGGTAAAAGCTGGTAGAAAAACTGCACAAGAATTAAATGCAAGGGCAAGACGCGAAATTGGGTATTAAATGCACATGGGGCAAAAAATTCAAAACATAAGAATAATTCCTTAAAAAATCAATAGCATGAAGAAACGAATTGAAAATGTCAAACATAAATGGAAATCAATTTGACAACCATCCGGCACTATAGCTAATCCAACACGCGTATAAGATATGGTAATATAAATATATATATATATATATATATATCTTATATACATTGTATTATATTATATATTATATATATATATATTTATAGAAAAGTCTTATCGGAATACATCCGGTTGGTGGAGGCATTTAATAAAGGTTTGTATGTATATATTAATTTGTATGTGTATATTATACGTATATTAATTTGTGTATATATCATGGTGCATATTATATATTATATTTATATATTCATATATTATATATAAGCACACAAAGTCTTGTCAAATTAATACTGGTTGGTGGGGGCTTTAATAAATGTTCATTTATTGAGGAAAAATTAAATAAATAATACAAAAATAAATATTAATTATTAAAATAATATGACTTTTATTAGACATCAGAAAATAGAACATTCCGCTGTACCGAATCAGTTAGATTCCGCTGTACTCGACAGCGGAAGGAATAATATATAAATATTTTTTAATAATTAATGTATTCCATTGTCGGGTACAGTGGAATAAAATATATATTTTTTTCTTTTTTTATTAAATAATGATTTGTTTTTTAATTTTTGGTTCATTTTTCTCCCTTTTTCTTGCATTTTTGGATTTCGACTTGACTTATAGATTGTAGACTTTCTTATAGACTTTGTAACCGCATAAAAATGGATTCATTTTGATGCCCGGGTGAAGGAATACGGCAAGTAAAAAGGAAACATTAGAACAATTTTTCAAAGAAAATAATGACATTGTCTATATTTCTAGCTCAGTTTCCCCCCTTTTTTGTTCATTTTTGGGTTTCAACTTGAAGACGTAAATTGTAAATTTTCATATAAGCTTTGTAACCGCACAAGAATGGACTCATTTCGATGCCCGGGTGAAGGAATACGACAAGCAAAAAAGTAACATTTGTTCAAGTCCATTCTTGCCGTATTTTTCACCCGGGCATCGAAATGAGTCCATTCTTGTACGGTTACTAAATTTATATGAAAATCTACAATTTATATGTTTAAGTAGAAACACAAATATGCACGAAAAAGGGAAGAAAAATAAGCTGAAAACAAGGAAAATATCATTAATTTCATAAAACAATTGCTTAAATGTTGCTTTTTTACTTGTCATCTTCCTTCACCTGGGCATCAAAATGATTCTATTCTTGTGCGGTTGCAAATTTTATATAAAAATTTACAATTTATGTGTTCAAGTCGAAACCCAAAAATGAACGAAAAATTGAGAAAATGGGCCGGAAATATAGACAAAGTCATTAATATTTTTTAAAAAAAGTGCTCTAATATTTTCTTTTTACTTGCCGTATTCCTTCACCCGGGCATCGAAATTAGTCCATTCTTGTGCGGTTACAAATTTTATATAAAAATCTACAATTTATATGTTCAATTCATTATTTTCTTAAAACAATTGCTCAAATGCTGCTTTTTTGCTTGCCGTATTCCTCACCTGGGCATTAAAATGAGTCCATTCTTGTGGGGTTACAAAGTTTATATGAAAATTTACAATTTATGTATTCAAGTCGAAACCCAAAAATAAACAAAAAAGGGAGAAAAATGAGCCGGAAACATAGACAAAGTCATTATTTTCTCTAAAAAATTGCTCCAATGTTTCCTTTCTACTTGTCGTATTCCTTCACCCAGGCATTGAAATGAGTCTGTTCTTGTGCGGTTAAAAAATTTATATGAAAGTCTACAATTTATATGTTCAAGTCGAAACCTAAAAATGCATAAAAAAGGGAGAAAAATGAGTCGAAAAAAAAAACATTATTTAATAATATATATATATTGCGTTCCGTTGTACCTGATACCGGAATGCATTAACTATTAAAATATATATATATATATATATATATATATATATATAGATTTTATTCATTCCGTTCTGATTTTGCTGTACCCGACAGCGGAATGTGCTACTTTCTGATGTCTAATAAAAGTTATATTATTTTAATAATTAATATTTATTTAATTTCCCCCATTTATTGGGTTGGTTGAGAGTGTTTGTATGACCAAAAAAAGGTCCGTTGTTGGTTGGGGGGGGGGGACTATAAAGGTTCAAAACAAAATTGACAATTGGACATGTTTTAACATACAAATTTATTTACATATATATCTTATTTACATTATACTATATACTTTATGTATATATTTATATTAAGCATACAAAGTCTTATCACATTACTACCGGTTGATGGAGGCCTTAACAAATAGTTCATTTATTAGGTTGGTTGAGAGTGTATGTATAACAAAAAAGATGGTAGTATAAAGACAAAATTATAAGATTGATTTTCATGGTCTGAGAGCTTGCCTTGATTGATAACACGAAGGATAAATGCTAATTAACAATGTATTCATTTATTTTTTCTTTTTTTAGGGGGAGGGGGTTGATTAATTTAGTTGAGCAACAGTTTGATATAGTATTTTGAAATCGTTGCATGTGGTAAATAAATAAAGATGGTAGAGAGAAAAATTAATAATTCCACTTACTCGATCTGCCATCTTTTGAATTTATTAATTTCTTCTCATAGAAATCCTTTGCTCTAACAGTAACTACAGTTAAGTGTAAGATCTTTAGAGATCCATCTCCCCCTCTCACTCAACTTGCAGCAGCCCTCCCAAAAGGTAAGGTGCCATGTTATATTCCTTTCCTTTTTTCCATATGAAATGACAGCCTGCTACGATCTGATGCAATGCGTGCAAAAGTGAATAAATTCTCAAAAAATAGCAGATGAAATTTGATTCGTATCCTAGAAGACATTAATGCTTTGGTTGTTTTGCTATATTACCCTTGAAATGTCTAAATTTTGAGTTACAATCAAACTCATCCTCCATTTTTTAGAATGAGTTTCAATTTAATCTATGGTTCAGACACACAAAGCATCCGCAACTTTTGAGGATGAATTTTAATTTAGTCTCTGGTATTGACAATGTCTATTGGTTTCGTATATATTGTGGCATACAAGACATATTCAAATTGATTAAAGAAACTCAAACATGTATAAACTAAACTTCTAGCATTTTGTTGTGTTCAAAAAGGATCAGGTACTTACTACCTAAGGAAGGTTGAAAAACTTGTATCGTACTTTTTGACTAAATTAACATTTGATCTGCAGACTAGAGTGAAACTTGCTCATTCATCTAGACCCCACAAAAGTACATGACACACAAAAACCTAACAAGTGCACTAGATCGTGTAAGTAAAATAGTGGATGTTTAAGTCCGATTTATCGTACCCAAGGGACAACATATTTAAGTATTGAAATTGTTGTATTACCTAATTCTAAGTTAAATCAAATATTTAAGGTGTGACTATTTAAATAAACTAAAGAAAATCAATTATGTAAAACACGTAGAGATTGAAAAATCAGAGGGAGAGAGATAACTAAGACACATGATCCAACCAAACTACTCGTTATTGATTATAAAGCGTGTTATTCAATTATTACTTATCATGCTATGGTGAAACTCCAAAATTATACACTACCCAGTCTCTTGGTATAGTGCATCTATGTTAATTAATGATTCCCTATATCCCTATATGAGAATCCAATTAATACACATGCATTAACAAGATTTATGAGATTTCCTGTTACCGGAAGGCTACACGAATGAATCGAATCTATCCCTGGTCAATTCTAAGACGTGATGTTCAATTGTTCAAGCATCCTTAACCTATAGCCTCTCGGAATCTAAGTTAAGCAATTTATCAAACAAGTGGTGATCAAGCACTCATAAGCATTAAACACAACAAATTGAACACATAGCATACCAAACAATAATCAAAAACACAAATTTTATAAACGATAATCCATAGTTTGTCCTTCACACGACCTTAGTCAAACAAATTTAGTTCATGATTGAAAAGAAAGAGAAATAACAATCTCTAAAAGACATGTTCAATCAACAAATCTCAAAAGAAAGTGAAAACCTCATTACAATTTTGATTTCCTTGTTGTTGCTTGAATTCTCCATTTTCGTGGACAAATTCGGAGTCTTCAAGCTTTTTCCTTGATTCCTATGGTTTTCTCTTGCTTCCCTAGGTTTTCTCTCAATCCTTGTGTTGTAAAAAGTGTTTCCTCCTCCAAAACTGACGTAAAACGCTATTTATAGATGGATGTACGTGGACAGGACGCCGCGACATCGAAATGTCAATCCTGCAGCCGTTTTACCCTGTGATGTTGCGGCATCAATGAGATGTCAATCTTTTCTTTATTTTTTCTCCCATCTTTTGGATCCAATGATGCTCTATACTTGATATACATAAATAAAACAAATCAAGGTATAATGTAGGATAAAATTTACTAGAAAACGAGCCAATCTAAGAAAAGAGACGCCCGAAAAGACGTAAAATACGAGCTTATCAACACCTCCAAACTTGAATTTGATCGTCATCGAGCAAAGAAAATAGAATCCACCCATAAGCTCGTTGAATTGTTTTTACAACTCCAACACATAAACGCAAGATACTACCCCTTAAAACAAGATTTATGAAAAAATATTCATTCATCAAAAAACATTCAAGATTCATAGGTCTCAAAATATCTTCATCATTACCCCCAAGTCATGATTCCCATGTCTTTTCTATGTCAAAAATCCAAATTATGCAAAATTAAGCAAACCAATTCAAACTTATTGACATAAATCAACTTCGAAATTGTAAACTTATTTGAATGCACAATACACGATAACCATGATCAAAAGGTCTTTTCGGCTTGTAATGTAGGGCTCGATTGTTGGCTAGGTTGGAAATTTATAGATAAAAGTGACTAAAGGTTTAGAGAGCCTAAAACTCGATATCCTCAAGTTATACTTACTAAATAAACTTCATACTCAAAATTCTCACCACTTTTCCTCTCTCTCTCTCTCTCTCTCTCTCTCTCTCTCTCTCTCTCTCTCTCTTTTTTTTCTTTCTCTCTCCTTTTTTTTTCAAACTCACAACCCCAAAACTTATTTCTTGTCGATATTGGGTTGTGTACGAGTGACAATACCTAACCAATGATCATTGAAGCATCACATATATAGCCTAACCGAGATTTTTTTTTCGATGATCATTTTTTTTTTCTGACTATTTCGGCTCAACTTTTTTCAAGTGCTTCTCACATCCTTCTCATTCATCTTGTATACCTCAAAAACCTTCATCAATTTTCAAAATAAACCAACTCAATCTTCCTACTCTTATGTGCACGAGACAACAAATGCATGCCCAATCATAGCTAAAAGATATCAAGTTCTATGTTCTCCTAACCGGGTAATTCAGTCTTTATTTTTCTTCTGGGCTAAAGGGTAGTTGATGTGGTTCATGAAAAAAAGTCAAATGGTGGTCTATGGTGTGCTTAGCACACCCCATTCTTATCATTAAGGCTCAAATAAAGGTCTAGATGCAATGAATATAGTGCAAGCTAATGTAAGGCTAAGGACAAATCAAAGATGGCCTAAATCATGTCATCGTCACGCAATATCAATACACTCATCAAAGTGAAACAAACGTAGAATTTTTATGTCTCAAGCCCTCTCAAATTCACATAATATTGACTAACACGAATGTCAAGACACGAACTAAACATGGTGATCACAATTTCGGGGTTTTGTCTCAGAACAATCCGAGACAACAAATTTTTCATGCTTTATCAAAGCAAATAATTGGTCATAAAAGAGTATTCACAAGGTTTCACTTGCGAACATGTATATAAATTGTAAAAAAATTCGGGCACAAAAAATATAAGACATGCATATGCAATTCATGTATCCCACCCCCAAACTTAAAAATTAACATTGTCCTCAATGTTAAACAAGAAAATGTGAAGAGAGTGAAGATACTGCCCTGATTGGAGAATTTAAAATCGGAAGTTGTGTGTAGTGCATCTGACAAATCCTAGGTGATGCGTGGCCACCCCCAAACTTATTTGCAACCTATACAAAAACATAGAAACCACATAAAAGAACAAGGGAGAAAAACTTACTCAACAATGAAAGAAAAAGAAAACAAACACGACCAAAAAAACTAAACTAATAGAAATAAAAAGCAAGCAAAAAGATAAAAAATATTGGGTTGCCTCCCAAGAAGCGCTTGTTTTAAGTCATTAGCTCAACTCCCTTGCACTGCTCATGGTGGATCATAAGGAGCAATGCCAACTTTGTATGGACGAGCCTTTTTGTGCTTTTTTCAGTTGCATAAGGGCTTCTCCCCTCCAATCTCTATCACACAACTTAAAAGAATTAAAAGTGAGCATAAGGTCTCTTTCAAAAATACATAATTGAAGTGTAAAGATGAAAGTTTAATTGGAAGTGAGAAAGAGTCCTCAATGGATGATTGCAACTCATATGTGGCTGTCCCATACTCCCCTAGCCTTGGTTTTGACAACTCAAATGGTGGTACATCCAAGTGATTTATATATCCTCTGATTTTCTCATTCTCGACTGTAGTATCACTTGGGTTCTCAAAATATGCATCGAATGGATCACTAGAGTTGTAAACCTTGACTTCAACCTCCTCCACTCCGTCTCTCTGGTTATTGATACATTTTTGTAAAAATTCGAGAGATATGGTGGTAGGAGGTGTTGAGTTCTTGAAAGTTTTTAATGTCTTTTCTTGGTCATCTGATCGGATGGATTTCCGAGAATCAGTGTTGAATTGTGAGTCCTCTAGTGATATTGTTTTTGGACTCTCATCATTCTCTTCTGTGCTAATATACGTGTCTGTTGACCTCTCTACCAAAAAGTTGGAGATTTGATTCAGTTGTGCTTGGACGTTCATGATGCATTTTTCTATGTTTTGACCCGCTCATCAAGTCGTGATATCATGGTGTCATTTTGCTTCATCCATTGGATCATCAACTCTTCAAAACTCGAGATCATATCATATTGCTGATATGTTGACAAAGCTCTCCTTGCATAATAACTCAATGGCAAGTCCTGTTGATTTCTCCATCCTTGCTGACAGTCGTCACTCTGATGAATCCCTCCACACAACGAATAAAAATCTTGAATATGACTCTTTTAAGCTTTTGCACTCCATCCTCGTTGTGACCAATTAAAGTTATAATCATTCATCTCATCAAGATTCAATTAAAAAAATGAAAAAAAAAAGACTTAAGCTTAGAACAGATAATTCATAGTTTGGTCTTCACACGACCTTAGAAAAAAAAATGACCTCGTTTTTAAATAAAAAAATTGTCCCCGGCAACGGCGCCAAAAACTTGACACACAAAAACCTAACAAGTGCACTAGATCGTGCAAGTAATATAGTGGATATTTAAGTCCAGATTATCGTACCCAAGGAACAATATATTTAAGTATTGAAATTACTGTATTACCTAATTCCAAGTTAAATCAAATATTTAAGGTGTGATAGTTTAAATAAACTAAAGAAAATTAATTATGTAAAACACGTAGAGATTGAAAAATCAGAGGGAGGGAGATAACTAAGACAAGTGATCTAACCAAACTACTCGTTATCTATTATAAAGCGTGTTATTCAATTATTACTTAATATGCTATGGCGGAAACTCCAAAATTATACACTACCCAATCTCTTGGTATAGTGCGTCTAAGTTAATTAATGATTCCCTATATGAGAATCCAATTAATACACATGCATTAACAAGATTCATGAGATTCCCCATTACCGGAAGGCTACATGAATGAATCGAATCTATCCCTAGTCAATTCTAAGGCATGATGTTCAATTGCTCAAGCATCCTTAACCTATATCCTCTCAGAATCTAAGCTAAACAATTTATCAAACAAGTGGTGATCAAGCACTCATAAGCATTAAACACAACAAATTGAACACATAGCATGCCAAGCAATAATCAAAAAACACAAATTTTATAAACGATAATTCATAGTTTGGCCTTCACACTACCATAGTCAAACGAATTTAGTTCATGATTGAAAAGAAAGAGAAATAACAATCTCTAAAAGACATGTTCAATGAACAAATCTCAAAAGAAAGTGAAAACCTCCCTATTACAATCTTGATTTCCTTGTTGTTGCTTGAATTCTCTGTTTTCGTAGACAAATTCGGAGTCTTCAAGCTTTTTCCTTGATTCCTATGGTTTTCTCTTACTTCCCTAGATTTTTCTCTCAATCCTTGTGTTGTAAAAAGTGTTTCCTCCTCCAAAACTGACCTAAAACTCTATTTATAGGTTGTTGTACGCAGACGAGATGCTGTGGCATTGATATGTGATACTGCAGCATTGAAATGTCAATCCTGCAGCCGTTTTACCTCGTGATGTTGTGGCATCGACTTATGATGCTGCGACATCAATGAGATGTCAACTTTTTTTATTTTTTCTCTCATCTTTTGGATCCAATGATGCTTTATACCTGAGACACATAAATACAACAAATCAAGGTATAATGTGAGATAAAATTTACTAGAAAACGAGTCAATCCAAGAAAAGAGGCATCCGAAAAGGAGTAAAATACGAGCTTATCAGTACGCTTTCAAAAGTTTCAATAGACGCTCATCCAAACAAAATTAAAGGTCTGGTTAACCGCCAAATTTGATTAATTAATTTCTCCTTGATATTTTACCTAATTCCAATGATAGTAATTAGTTATTCTACTAATTACGTAATTTGATCCACCAAGTCAGCTAATAAAAGAGCCTTAATTAATTTATTCTAGTTCGACTTTAATAAATTTGTCCGAGTGTATATGATCAATTTATGTTCAAAATAAATTAGTAGTAGGTTCACAACTCTATTGTGATCCCTTCGACCCAACTACCGCGACTAATCAAAGCTCTAGCCTCTAAGTAACAAAGCAATCTTGAGTTCATTCTTTTAATTCCAAAACATCTATATATCATAGTTCATGTCTAGTAACGTTTTATGAAAACCTAGATATAAGTGAAGTAGTAGACAATCTCAATTATGATCTTCGTGTAAGTATTATACTTTCATGAATTCTCCCAAGTAGGACTAATGTATATAATGTCAGTCTAAACTTTAATAGCCTAATAACTATGATATTACTAAAACTAATCTTGACTTTACTTTTCAAAGATTGACGATAGGGACTATATTAATATAAAATAAAAACTTGAGGAATACCCTTAGGACAAAGCTCAAGGACTCAATGAGTTTCACCCAAAATGGGCAATACATATTTTTTTTTCCAAATTTAATTATTAAAGGATAAAAGTACAAGAATGCCCTTTAATTACCTGGAAAACGATGTTGGAGATTAACCGAAGAGGGATTGGATTGAGACAAAGTAAGAAAATGAGGACTAATTTGAAACCGATAGTAAAACTCAAGGACTAAAATGAAATTTACTCATTATAAACCCTAACTCAAGAGCATTTGTACCTCTCTTCTGTCCATCTCATCCACGGTTCATCTCTTAGCGATTTTCTTCACATTGATTTTCCACAAGCAGCACTCGTACGCGAACGAATTTGAAGTTGAAGAAGAAGGAATGGGAAGAGAGATTACTACTAATACTAATACTAATACGAATACGAATCAAAAGCCGCAGCCGCAGTCGGCGATGTCGTACACGGTGGAGCAGCTCGTCGCCGTCAATCCCTACAACCCCGACATCCTCCCCGATCTCGAAAACTACGTCAATGAACAAGTACGTCTCTCAATTCGTTATTTTTGTTTGTTTGTGTTATTGATTCGTTTTTGTTTATTGAATGAATGATTTTTAAATTGGTTTGGTTATGTAACTGTAGGTTTCGTCGCAGACCTACAGTTTGAATGCAAATCTGTGCCTTCTGCGTCTCTACCAGGTTTCTTTTTTTTTATAGAAACTCTACCAGGTTTCTTTTATATATATATATATATATATATATATATAATATTTTTACATTAATTGTTTTCTTTTTCTCAATTGAGATTATTTGATTATTGAAATTTTAGTTGTTATGTGTCTTTTTTAAAAATTGCAGTTTGAGCCTGAGAGAATGAGTACTCAAATTGTTGCTCGCATTTTGATCAAGGTAAATGAAGTATATATGATTCATAAACAGAAAAGTTCTCTACTTTTCGTTCTTTCTTCTTTTTGTTTTGGAATTTCCATTAGTCTAGTTTATGTGATGGTTTACTTTTTCTATAATTGCATTTTGCAGGCTCTAATGGCAATGCCGGCCCCTGATTTCAGCCTTTGCCTTTTTCTAATTCCTGAAAGAGTGGTATTGATTATGCTTTTTATTCTCAAATTTAGTTCATGTTTTCTGATCTAATTTGGAACTGCTAATTTAGTTGTAATTATTTGGTAGTCATCTGCAATTAAATCTGTACCCATGGATGACTGGTTGTTTTCGTAGGACTTTTGAATTTTCAGCTGTTTTACTTGAGGTATTACTTGCTTGATATAAGTTGCTTTGTTATAAATGAAGTTTCTATATTATTTCGATGTTATTGGTCCAATTGCTGGATAGTTCTTTTTTGGGCTATTGCCTTCCAGATAGAATAAAAGTGATGGTCGCGGAGAATGCTAGGGATATTTGTGAAGTTCATTCATTTGGACCATGGCATAGGTGTTTTTAGTAGACAATATGCCTGTTTTTAACTGTGGATGAGCAGTTCATATCCACTACTGCTAGTTGAGAATGGGAAATGAGGATTGATGCACAATCGAGTTTTATGAGGGTAGTCTATTGTGCCTACACCTAATAAACCTCTTACTATGATGTAGGATGGGATATCTTTTCTCCCTTGGCAATGTTATCTGTCTAAATCAAGATGCCTGTTTTCTTTTAATGACTGTTTAGTCATGTTCTATGTTTTGGTTACAATGTACATCTGTTGTCCCTTTTACCATATGTACATGCTAGGGACTTTCGTCATTTTTCGAGCACCAATATTATGAACCTTTCATGTCATTAACTTTTTATTGGATCTCCATTCTGCTGCCGAGAATTTAGACATACAACATATTCTGATTGGTTGTCACTTCACAGCAAATGGAGGAACAATTCAAGACACTCATTGTTCTCTCGCACTACTTGGAGGTATTTAGCCTTCTCTTTCCTTAATGTCAAGAAACACGGTGCCTTTTGTTCACTACCTTGATGAGTTACATTTATACAGTACAGATCTCATTCTGCCTCTTTTCGTGTACAGACCGCCAGATTCCGTCAGTTTTGGGATGAGGCTGCTAAGAGCCGCCACATATTAGAGGTTGTACCAGGTATGTGGAATTGGCCGCACTTGCTTCGATTGTTTCCCACCTTGTGCATATGGACCTTTTATTTCCTTTAACGTGTCCACTTCCATGTATGTGTGTGTAGGACCACTCCTAGACATAGCAGTTGTGAGGACGGAAAGCTCTGATTTGCTAGAACTATATAATACATACACTCGTACATATAATCAGTACTAGGCTTGCATATCTTAACATATGTTTTCATGAGATATTTTATGATACCGCACTGAGTGCTTTTTCCTTATATCCTGTCGACTAAAATACAAGTTCATTGGCAACTACTTTGGATAAAATAGTTTACCAGCTGTTCATAATACAGCAGTATCGTCATCTTCGTCAACTTCTCATTAACTAGGAGGGTGGGTTTTCGTTTTCATTTGAATAACTATTGTTGAAAGTATAGCCACTTAAGGCATAAATATCTGAAGCACGCTAGGCTGGAGATACCTTTGAAGATTTTTTGATAATGAAAAAAAAAAAAGGAAAAAACCAAATTTATAATGTTACATTGTTTTTTTTTTTTTTTGGGTTACAAATTTTTTTTGTCTTATGTGAAGGAAAACTTTACTTCATTATGTCTGTTATATAGATGGTGTGTGCATTCTCATTGTTAGTTTCTCCTTCCATTTTCGGTTCATAATGCATGTGTATATAGATAACCAAGTGCATATCTTGTTCAGGTTTTGAGCAAGCAATTCAAGCATATGCAGTTCATGTCCTTTCACTGACTTACCAAAAAGTTCCAAGATCTGTTCTTGCTGAGGTATGCTTCTCTGCTCCCTTTGTGCAGTAAAACTATTTACCAGCTTAGGTGCCTAAAGAAAATGCTTGTTGCAGTATCAGTTCATAAATGTAAATAAGACTTTCGAACACTAAACGTTGGGTCATTTCACAGGCCATCAACATTGAAGGTCTGTCTCTGGACAAGTTCCTAGAGCACCATGTTGCCAACTCTGGTTGGGTCACAGAGAAGACTCAGAACAAGGGCCAACTCATCATCCTTCCTTCTACTGAATTTAACCATCCCGAGCTTAAGAAAAATACTGCAGATGGCATCCCATTGGAGCATATTACCCGAATCCTCCCTATCCTCGGCTGACCGCTACAGAAGAAATTCAAAATTGAGCTATAGGTGATTCAGCAAATGACGGAATTGAAATTACATTTTGATTTTTATCTTTATGGAGCACATGTTTAGATTTTAATTATCAACTGTATGCACCATGGTAGCAGTTTTGATATGCAAATATTTATGATGCAGACCTGTTTGAGCGCGCAATTTTTAGTTGATGTGTTGTAACTTTCACAATGTCATCTGAGTTAGACTCAAAATTCGTGGCTCCCCCCGTCCCACAAACACACCTTCCATTCTTTGTGTGATTTAAAAAGTTTCATTGCGTTGCACTGTTTTAGGGTAAAGTAGATATCCCCAGTATAGGTAAATTGCATCTGGCTTTTGGCTGTGTAAAAGTGTGAAAAACGATGCTTGTACTAAATGTGTCGCAACACTCCACTCTTTTCAAGTAGGATATTTTGGCCATGTTGCAGCGTGCCCCCTGATGTTACAAACGTAACATTTAATAGTCTAAAAGCATTTTGAAAGTGTCACTTTATCATGAAATAGTGTTCATCTTAAAAGAATGAGGAGGAATATCTTATCGTGCTACTCAGCTTCCAAGTGCCAGTATAGCCATTGGAACCATCTTATTATTTCAATCCTTAGTTATCAGACTCGTACCAAACCAACTTTAATAAATTGCTTGCACCCAGTTTAAATGTTTGGGAGCGGATTGTCTATAACCCAGTTCATTCATCCGTCCCAACAACAGGAGCTAGAGTAAGAGAAAAATAAGTGTTCATTCTCTATTTGAGCCCCTCTGCAAGTTCAAATGTCTAGAATAGAGGTGGCAAATTGGCGGTTCAGGTTAAGTTCTAGTTGGTCCCAATTATTCCAATTGGGTTGGTTCAGGATGGTGCCAAGGTGGTTCTAGGACCAACTCAAGATGGAACCAAGTTCAACCTGAGGAGGAACCAAACTCAAATCCACCTAAAAAATATTTTGAATTCATATTACACTGTCGGTCAATACAATTATTTTGCTCAGAACCAATTCAAATTCATTTTGTTTATGCACTGCTTCTTTCTCTCTTCACCTTTTAAACTAACAAAAGCTGCTTTACCTTTATACACACACACACACACACACACACACACACATATATATATATGGGTTGACTTATAATAAAATTTAATTTGTTAGGACGAAAGAAGCAGCACAAAAAGTGATCGTGGATAATTTAAACTGGTTTGCCTAGCTTCCTCATCCATGATTTTGAATTTGTCTAGTTTTTGGGCTGATATTGGTGAATAGTTGATATCGTAGGTAAAAAACAAATCAATACAGTAAAAATAGCGTTCTGTTCATATTATTATTTTTCTTTTGTTTTTTGAGTGTTAAATTTTTCATTTTCATTTGTTTATAATTATTTAAGAATTATATATTTAAATTAATTATAGAGTTAAAAAAGGGATTGAACCAAATTGGACCCAATTTGTATTCATGTCAAAACAAATTTGGAACTAAGTTGCGTATTGTACCCAAAACAAAATCTTTAGGACCCAACCCAACCCAAAACTAGTTGGGTTGGGACCATGGATTTGGAACCATGTTGCCACCCAGAGTTCTCTATCCCTAAATAAATCTGATTTTCCATTTTCATAGGTACAAAGTAGCTCCATAACACAGATAGATCAAGGGAAACAATTTTATCATGGATCATATCTCATAGATATCAAGGATCATAAACATAGCTCCATAGCTCATAGTCATACATAGATCAAGGATCACCTCAAGCTGCATTGGCACAAACATATACATACATCAAGCCCAATCTGAAAACAACGAAAATCCCCAACTTCTCCCAGGAGCATAGAACCCACATACCATGAACAAGAAAGCTTACATGTTAAATGTAGAGTCCGAATAATCACTTATGAGTTTTATGTTCGAAAACTTATTTTGCAATGTCAATTTTGTTTCCACAAAGTTTAAACCACAAACAAATTTGAAGAATCATTGGCCGAGTCCTACAAGAGTGGATCTCCTTGAGTTGCTTATATACATACATACAGGACCAAGGAATCCGTTAACTAGATCACATTAGGTAAAAAAAACATAAGGACTAAATTAAAGAAAAATAACAAAAGAAGCCGAGCGGAAGGGAGGAAAGAAGAGATCCTGAAAGAATCTTAACACTGTAGTCTATTTACTCTTTAAAGCTAATATGTCAGGGTCCGATCGAGGTTTCCCAGATCGTACTACTGAGAATACCGAACCAAATAATGCTTGAACATCTTGTCTTCTCCTGACTTGCCAGATTTTCTGATCACCCTAGTATCAGTCTAGTGTGAGTATAAGTAACTAAACTCCTCAATGACAGAGCGCTTCTCCATGTGTCACCCAACGCACAAAACTATCTGAGAATTCCTCAGAAACTTTATAACTCGAGTCGGTTATGTTCTGCTCTCTTCCCTACAAATGTAGAATATTACCAAGAATGCATTAAATATAATTATCAAAACAAAAGAACTAAGAATATCTGCCGAACCCCATTAAGTAATCTAAAAATATCGTTTCAACTATTATGCAGTAGTTAGGACACCAAGAATATGAAAACTAAAGCAGCATTAAAAGGTGACATGTAGCATAGAACACCATCTACATATATGACTGAATGTCCTTTCAATCTCTTCTTTTTCTGTTCAGCATTCTATCGGTTTGTACATACAAGTTCATAATGTTTGAAATAGAAGTGATTTATCTGAAGGATGTATGTATGGTCAAAAAATTGTTAACATTGACAGGTGTGACTTTCTAATAAATGCAACTTTTCTGACGCGTATGTTTTTACACATTGCTGTCACATGCACTTTAAATTTGTAGTTGAAAAAAAGACGGATTGAAAAATATACTAACCCTCGTACTGGATTCACATTCACTTCTGGATGGGGTTGTTTCCCCAACTGGTTCATTGACGAAATTTTCTGACGACAGCCCAGTAATCGGAGAGGCTATCAGCATCGCCCTGGCCATGAAACAGAGTAAACATTTAGCTCCCTCAGATAAATTACTAACCCCAATTTCAACCCCAAGGAAGGAAATATTTTAAGGTCTTTTCTACAAAAATGCTAATAACGAATATGTAAACCAAATAACTCAGGCTCAGAGACCTTTAACATGATTTCCGTAAAAATGTCTAAAGACTCGAGACAGTGGCAATACAAGATCACTAGAATATATTATAAAAGATCCACAAAAAGTGTCAGGCAAGATGTTCTATGCAAGTCCAGGACACAGTATATGTAGCAACTAGCAATATGAAAATTTTCTCTCGTTCTCTATAGCCACTTCAGTTGCAATTTACTTATTTACCGTGCCTAGGGATCAATCTCCTAGACATCTTGAGCATACAAAGATTAGTAGGATAATTGGTATATAAATAATAATAAATAAAAAAACTGATACAAAAAGGGATCAGTTGCTGAGTTGCTCAAATGGCTATAAATTCAAACCAAACTTAAGTGATTATTGTTGTTTGTACTTTAGGCATCCGTATGAGCACTATCCAGCGTGAGGTCTCACAGGATATTGAACATGGTTAAACATTCATAAATGAAGAAGTAAAACATCTGAATATAAGAAATAAACTTCAACAAATATTTACTCAAATGACTGTTGTCGAATTCAGGACTGTTGTCGAATATAAGAAATAAACTTCAAGAAAACTTTACTCAAATGACTGTTGTCGAATTCAGGTACAAGGTCTACTACATTATAAAAAATTTCATCACCCGGCATAATTTTTGCAACAGTTGCAGAGCCGGCGCATGTATGAAAATCACCCGAGAATCTTATCATGGAACTATGAGGAAATGATTATGACACTTATCCAAGTTGAACAACTAAATATAAAATATCCCTGAGTATGTAATCCGAGAGCAAAACTACTAAGATCAGCAGTAAGAAGGATAAACTAGAGACCATTCCATTGCCATGCACAAGAAAATGGTAAGAACGGATACTTAGACCACTCAGTGAAAACATTTAATTGATTCATTTTCAACTACTAGTGAAGAAGCAAGCGAAGAAGCAAAGACAAATGCAGGCCTCAAAACGAAACAAGACAAAACCATGAAAAACAGAGTCTAAGAAAAAATCTAAAGATCCAACTATAAGGTCCAGGAAACTCGAATAAAAAGTGTTTTATCATTCCGTACATGTCATGTGAAAGAGAAGAAATAAAAAGATTCCAAGTAAGAATAAGTAGAAAGAAGCAAAAAGATACCACATTTTCCAAATAACAGAAAGAGCAATGACATCCATACATCCCTCACAGAGTTCAATGGCAACAAAAGAACCAGATTCTTGATTTATCTTGCTAAGTCCAAACACCTAGGTATTCAACTGCATCTCTTGCATGCGGAATGAAAACTTAGGACCATTTCAATTACCAACAAAGATACGCTTGTGCTAATTTCTTTAAAGTTATTGTTCCACCTTAATAAATAATGTAAACGAAAGAGCCATGTAAATTTCAGTTGAGGAATTACCTTTCTACTGACTCTTCCTCGCATGAATTTCCAGATGAAGAGAGCCAATCCAAATCAACAAAGTTTGAGAAGTCAATTGTCTCACCATTTTCACGTTCGAGTTTGACGTATTGGATTTCATGGAAAAGCTCCCCAGTAGGCAATGGAGAAGCATATCTGTGGACACAGAAGTTGAGACATATAAGAACAAGAATAACTTCTGTAATAATGAAGGGAGTCTTTATAATCTGATTATGCAAAAACTTCAGATGACATTGTACAAATAAGTATCATAGACATAGTATAATAAGTGAACTATATATGTTGATATCTATTGAAGACATTAGAATGATATTCAGTATTAAAACAGCAGATGTTCAAAACCAATATGAATTTTCCCAAAAGGAATGTGGGTCGAACCCTAACCTCATCATCTTCATCATAGTTGGCACTAGACACCAAGCCCACATTTGGCAAGTAATAGCAACACGAGCTTCCAAGCGGATTACAATAGTCTCAGTAAACCATGCAAGGACAGACTAACAACAATGTTCTCACAGCTCAAGATCTGCTGTGCAAGGCCACTACACGAGTAAAGAAAATCCTACTAGAGTTCATTGCCTGGTATTGTTTTAGAAATCAAGTGTACTCATCCTAAATATTAAAACCCACTTTTGGTAAGTTATCCTAGGTTCTATGAATCAACCACGCTATTCTCACACCTGAAGTCTACTGCTTAGTCAAGCTTGTGGAACTTGGCTATGGAAAATGTTACCTAGTAAAAGGCCAAATCTACACTTAAAATTAAACTCCTCGAGGCATCTCAGTTGAGGATAAATTTTGAGTGTAACCAAGCTGCTCGATCCTATGATGTAAGCAAACATCTTTTACTCCTGGTTCACCTAATTATGCGAAGCAGAGACATCTTAGTTTCCCTATCATTAAGTCCACATGGTATAAGAATGCACAAGAACTATTAGGGGGTAACTCAGGAAAAAAGGATCCGGAAACAATTCAACAGGCTCATATTTCGTACTCTCGCAGACATAGGAATTCATCCTCTAGAAACTGAAAGATAGAAAAACAAAAAGAACTGCATATCGAAATGTCACATCCAACATGAACACATAGTACTCATCCTTACTTGGTGCAAGAAAGTGGAGAACCTTGTACTTGGATATGAAAACTTGCACAAGTGACTTCATAATTAGGATATTAAATCTAAGATTGTCTATGGACAAAGCAATAACCAGGAAGTTCAGAACATAATTGGGAGATATAAAAGATCTTCAAATCAAATTGAAAACACAAATAGTACTGGTCACAGTCACGTTTAAAGAAAATCCTGAACCTGTACAGTTGAAAATGTTTAAGTGTAGCATGTGCATAAAAGTGCATATAAAAGGCAAATTGGCCAAAAATGTTTATAAACTGCGCAAGTGTGAAAATAAGATATTATTTTAGCCTAAAGATGAGCAGATCCATGATACTTGATCAATGTCGAATGGGCTCGCTTTGATTTGATTTTCAGGCTTACCTCACAGCCGGATAATGATAACTCAGAGAGACTACTTACATCTGGAAAGATGAAGGCTGTAAATGAAAATCTGAACCAGAAGGGCTGTAAATGAAAATCTGAACCAGAAGGTAACTCTTGTGCATGTTTAGTATGGCAAACATGGAGTTCAAAAACAAACCTATGAATGGAAAACCAAGAGGAGATCTTTTCACATTTGGCCAATGGCAGGCCTGTAAACGGGCTGGGTGAAGACCCAGACCCGCATCCAGACTGTTCTATCCAGATCAAGGCCAGGAGCCAGGTCCACTAAAATTCATAAGATAGCCGGATAGGTCTGGCTCTGTGGGGCAGGTATTTGTGGATTCAGGCAAGATACCTAACTTTTCTGGTAGTGAAATATGGAAACTAAACCAAACCGAATTAACAAAGGTACTCAACATATTGTGTGTTGTTACCTCTTTTTCAAAAATAAATACATAATAATTTTAAGCATTTTGTACGTTCTCATAAAACTCTCAGCATTTTGAGTTAAACTTCCAAATTAAATTTCCCCTCCACATAAAATTCCAGAGATAATTATTCATGATCTTAGAGTCACTTAATTAATTAACAAAAGGTACAAAATTGTTACAACATCCACGGATAGGAAAACTTGTATCATTAATCAAAATATCCATTGAGTAAACGGAAAATTTGTTGTTCACCAGTATTAATCAATCTTACTGAAGCAAAATAAACCTATTCTTCAAATTAGAGCTAAAAACAATTTAAAACAGAAAAGGCACATCTAATCGGTAGACGAAGAACGGATGGGACAAAAGCTATATGATCCACTGCAACTAGGGATTCCTTTGGAGCAAAACCTTGCCGTCTTTATCGAGCTTCATCTTACTGATGACCGCCTTGGAGGGATAAAAAGGAAACGGTGAGAAGAGCCAGCAATGGTTGAAGTAGGAAGCGGACACTGATGGGGAGCCAGCTATGGGGCAGTGGAGCTGGCTCAGACGAGGGGGCGGCCAGAGTCTGTGTGGACAACTGAAGCACTGGAAACAATGGGTGGGGGTTACTCACTTACGGGCCTAATTTATAAGTATTTATTTCGTTATAAAAGTCAGGTATTGGATAGGAAATATCCTAAATCAACTTGGACTAACATTAAGGAAATATTCTCAGCTAATGTGAACTCTAATCTGATGCTTGATTACTAGACCAAATCTACCTGAATCCAATAAGGCTTGTTTCTGACAAGACGAAACCCAACCCGAGCATGACGCCCGGAACTGGTAGTGTGGATTGCTATGATACACGGATACTTCAAAAATTGAAGCCGTGAAGTATCGATACTCGTCGGATACTTGTTCGATACGTATCGGATACTTATTTGACATATCCAATAATTAAAATAAATAAAAAAGATTGGACACCGTATCCGATACTTCCGAATGCCGTATCTCATACAGATTTTGAAGTATCTGATACACATTAGAGTATTTTTTGAATATTATATAATATTTTTTATGTTAAAATAGAAATATAATAATGACTTTTATCGTATGTTAAAGAGTTAAACAAATAAAAAAAACTTAAAAGAGGAAAACCACTTTGGTTTCACTTCTTAAATATATGTTTTTTTCTTCTCTTACCTCACGTGATATCTATCATTTATACTTTATCACCAAAGATTTTGGATAAGAATGTAGTTGTTGGTACTGATGGAATAACGTTCGTACACTGGAAATGATGAAGTTTTTTTGTTACCTTCAAAGATTTTTCAACTTATAAACAATAAAATGGTGTCAGTATTGCAATTTTATTTATTTTAGTAAATATATTGACTCAAATTTATTTTTAAATATTATATATATATATATATGTGTGTATCCCCAACGTATCGTACCCTATAATTTTGAAATTTGTTGTATCTCGTATTTGTATCGTACCATACCCATATCCCCGTATCCGTATCCGTATCCATGCATCATAGGTGGATTGTTAACAATTCAACCAACCATATAAAGTCACTTTGACGTCAAATCTCATTCTCTCTTATTTCCATCTTCTCAAACAAACAATAAAAGGGAAAAATCAAGTCCTTTCATGTCAAGTTCTATCCACCATTATCCACATCCTTCACTCAAACACAAGGTTCCATTATGATTACTACATCACATTCAATGAATTATATTTTGTAGTACTGGTATTATAACCTCACCGCCTTAAATGAAAACTAAATAAAGCATCCAATAATAGAAAAAGTAAAGCACCTTGAATACGCTAACTCGCTTCCAGAAGCAGACATTTCTGGTGTTGACTCAGAAAACATTTTGCTTCCTACTTTTGACCCGTTACAGAAGTCAGCACTAGGAAAAACTTTATGGATGTTCGGCGTAGACGTAGGTGAGCAACTTTCATGAAGAATGTTCCCATCTGACCATGATCTTTTGAAAAATGAACTGACATGCAAAACAAGAGTGTGAGCATTTAGATGAAGTTACCAGCAACATATTGCACGCAATTATAAACCTCAGAAGAACATTATGCAAAGTATATTTTGCAATATTTGATAAATAATTGGGTAAATTGGCAACTCAGACTTGTGCCTTTTATTTTGGAGCAGATCAGGTCCCATGTGGCTCAGACAAATATGCATCATTCCCTTGTGATGTCAAAACCACTGATTAATGTCATGCTATTTACACTAAATAAATGGAAATACATCTTTAATACAAAGAATATAAACAAAAACAGTATTGGTCTAACTGACTTTAAGCTATTATCACAGGCATGAATAAGCCCCTTTTTTAACATGAAAAAACAAAACGAAATCAATTACTGTATGCAGGCCTATAACATCGGATATTATCAATCCTGACAAATAACAGTATTTTCGAGGAGGCACCTCCATCGTCCTATGGTTAGTACTTTTACTACCCAAGTATCAGTATCGTATTAGAGAAAATATCCTGATATACTTAATACAAATACATGAACTCAGTAATGTGTACCAATGCCTAGAGATCTAAACTCATCTTACCAAATGTTAACATGAAATGGAATAAAGCATAAACTATGTCGTGGAACTTTGATTCAGTAGACCATGTTGACATCACAATATTCTAAGAGGAGCTTGATTTGAGAAATTGCAGCACTACATTTATGAATCAGGGAACTCGAAATAATTATAAATTCCAACAATGAGGAATGCGTTCATGAAACATTGTAACAGACCAAGCTACCAGTGATTGTCATTTATAGAGGAGTGGTGTCGTATGAACATTACTCCCATCTTTGGAAAATGTAAACTGAAAGGGGAAACCAACAAGTTTCAGACTGTCAACTTTCATATCATTATATCAACTAAATAACCTTTCACATAAACTAATCCAAACACAATTCATTTTCAGACATTTCCCAACAGAACTTTATTTCCAAATCTTGACAAGAAAAGATTGAGGATGAAAAAAATCAACACAAAAATGAAGCAAAGATAGTCTTAGTTTGTGCCTTCAGTACTAAGAAGCTTCCAAAATCATTTTGCAAATCCTATAAAGTTGGGCTTCATATGCTTCATCGACTCTTAGATGTGTTTGCAATTTTCTCAAAGTCAAAGAAATCATGTCCTAATTACTTACCAACGTGAAATCACCAGCTCAATCAAGTCCCTCTTTTACACACACAGTTTCTGCCACTGCTCAGTCACATCAATTCACTTTCCCCTATCATTTTAGTTTTTCTCTAAAATTTAAACAGGACATGGCCAACGACATTGATCAATCAGATTTTTTTTCATTAACTTTAGCACACGGGGAAAGCAAGAGAGTGGGAAAGATATTAGGACATTTTAGTGCCGCTATATGTGGATATTGGGCCAACTTTAATGGTCAAAGCCTCTCAAGCCAGGAAGGTGTGGCGGTGGATGTATCGGATTCGGATACCGTGCTACTGCATTACAGATTTTGGATTGAGTTGTATTAGCAACAAACCTGAGCTGTACTCTCAAAGGTGCATGCTTGTAGCAGCTGAAGGTGGTGAAAGCAAGGAGTTAGCGAGCAAAGAATGGGGTCTAAGGAAGTAAAACTCTTCACTTTTCTTTTTCTTCTCCAGAGAAGGGTAGCTTTAATTGTGGCCACTTGTGACACTCTTGGTGAAGGTTTAAATTTTTTTTACAATCTTTCATTGCCTGTAAGCCATGCACACAGCCAGGGATCCGCAAGAGTGGGTAATTAGCTGGTTTTAGGATCCATGAGAGGCTATGAGCATAATGTTGAAGGCGGTCATTTGCCATGTATCCAAATAATAACACCCCCACCTAATGGGAATACCTAGAGGCCCTAGATAAATTTTCAGCAATTGAATGGGCCTACAGTTCAATTGAAATACAAGATACTTAGCTATAACTCAGGCAATACCTTTCATTTTTATCAATATTGGGTTGCCCATTCCTTCCCACATTGTAATGCTGGTCTGCGTCAAGCTCCCACACATCAGGTTTACCTGGTTGAGGTTGAAAATCTCCCAAAAATCTGTTCAAAATATTTTCACAAACTGTTAAATAAGGTGAATATTTTATAAGACTAGAGAAACAAGTATCACATTTTTGAAAAGGATGGAATCGATTGTTAACTCCTGACGATGCATGTCAGGGAGGGGAGCAAATTACATAGCCTACTACTGAAGAGAGATGCCACATTTCTCCTGTCTTCATTACGTATTTACTCTCCACCTATACGTAAAATTTCAAAAAGTGCACGTATAATTGTAACAACTACCAACTCACATGTTAATCGCGTTTTGTTTCTGTGCGTCCATGTACGCATTGCTGTAATATCTTTGTAGTGTACGAAAAAATTCCTGTGACTGCGTTGCAGCTTTCCACTGACCTCGTCTCTCTGAGAAGATCTATGACAATTAAAATTCAGAAATGTTAAAAGATACACCATAAACGTCCTAATTTTGAAATATGTTTGGCTACAAAGAAAGAATGGCCATGAGATTCCTGTTTTGTTTCTTTAGCTGACAAGACCATAGAATAATTTGGATTCGAAGAACACCAGGTTGAAGGGAATAACAAACTTCAATTCAAATCAAGTGGCAAGAGGTTCCATCGGGAAAAAGTTTTAATTAAGCAAGTACCACTTTTAAACTAGCATATGCCTGAGTATCACATTGTATCTAAAATTTTATATAGAAAATGTCCCAGATGGTTGAAGGAACTCATATGATGGAATACTTCTGGCACCTTGATACATTTCTTTTAGGAAAAAAAGCTAAAAACCGCATTGGTGTAATTGATATATAACTCAAGGTTGTCGACACGTACAACTTTTTAGCATACACCGACAATATTTATTAAATATAGAGAACATACTCCCTCACTTATGAGTTGAAATCACTAATTATCATGCTTTCTGCAAGTAATAAATATTTAGACAGACCCTTCAATTGTAATACTATATGATCACTTCCAACCAGATTTTCTAAATTTTCAAGATAACAGCTTCTGTGATTGCACTAAATGACTTAAAACTTTACCAATAACCAGGTAACAGAGAAAAGCAAATTTACCTAATTTAGCCAGACCTAAAAGGGAATCACACATAAACTTACTTTGTTGTGAGCAGCCGAGCCACCATACTGATGAGCAAGAGTATCACCCATTCTCTCATAAAAAGCCATCAATTCTTCAGCTAAAGGATCGTCAAGGTCTACCTTTGTCGACGTTGTTACTCCTAAGGCATGCAGCTGATATCCCAAAGCAGCTAAGCCATATGCATACTGTGCCACATTAGTGCGATCCAAACAGTCTATGCAATTAGTCCGGAGCACTCCCTTTTGGACCATTGGTGGCTTGACAGAAGGATTACTGCTAGTAATGCTACAACCTCCACTAGACACTCTCTCTGAGTTATCCGAATCCTCATTCTCATCATTGTTATGCTTTTCATTGTCGATATGAGAAAATGTTGAGGTGGACATGCCAGGTGCAACAAAGGTCCTGTGCCAGAGAAGCATTAAAACTCCACTTTAGCTGCTATAAACATTCATAATGAGACAATTACTTGACATTTCTGTTTGTTAGTGATCACTGAAAACATAAAGTTTTGTTGTGACATATTCATTTCATCGTGTTAGTAACAGAATTTTCATTGTTCTTGGTTGCAAAACAGTTATTAAACATTCAATGAAAATAAGGAAAACATTCATGAGTATTTTGATAAATTGAGTAGTCCAAACCAAAATCATAAATTAATTTCTATTTGGTTCTTATACAGCCTTAACAAAAATATGTGGAGACTATCAAAACCAACAAGCTTCACAAACGGAAGATACCCTGAACATGTACTATTATGATGTTTCAATAATATGCAACTCAGTTGCTATGAATAAAATAAATTGTCAAAGAGAACAGTTTTAACATGGTTCGAAATAGATAAGCAACTCACTCCAAACTGGGCCCTTTAAGATGTCCTCCTGACAGCATCTCTGGTGTCACTTGACAATACAAGAAACCTGTCAGCGTCAAAGCATATGCAGCCACCTTTCCCAAGAGAAGTAAAACATTTGTGGCTTTGCTGATGAAAAATCCAGAAAAAGGGAATATGAGTTGGACTGTCCACAAAACATAAGGGGTAGAAGAAAAAATGAACATTAGATACCTTCGAGAATGTTTATTCAAATCCCAGTGGAGAAATTTAAGCCGGTTCTCCTCGGATAGATCTTTATTGATGACTTCAATGGCGTTGGCAAACTCTGCACGAAGAATGGATTCTCGAGGCTTCTTCTCATTTGTCTGTCAAATTGATCAAGTGGGTCAGCCAGGAAATGACAGCAGCGGCTTACCCCTCAGTACAGGAGATGATATGGAAGTAATGCAGAGTTCAAAATGATGGTTTTTTTAAGGACAAATTTTAAAAGGCAAGACTAGTAAAGAACCTTCAATTGATTGTGGCAGTTCCTTTATGCTTCTTTTAGGGTAAATATATTTTTCACAAAACAAAATGAGCACTCTAAAATGCTCAATGGAAAAGCCAGAATACAAAATCCTCTTACCTTAATCAAGTTCAAAATAATGATAGGGTTCCCATATCTCTCGACAAGATTTTCAAAATGAAGTCTGGTAGCCTCATATGTTCGGTCCCTCTTTGACACTGAAAAATAGTACAGACTCTTAATGTAGATCAAACAATGAAAAAGAAATAATTATGTAGTTGCTCAAACATACACATAATATCCGGCTTGATATTAAGGCGGGAGGTTTCCTGTGACCAGAACAGTGGGATTGAACCACGAATTTGCACCACAGAACTAATTTGCATGGGCAATCCTTCAGCAAGATCCTCAACTAAAATCTGCTCAGTCTCGACATCATTTGCAACTCTGCCCTCCTCGTTGACACCTCTTTTCAGATATCTACATTTATAGATATTTAAAATTCATAGGCACTTATAAAGAAAGGGAGAAAAACGCACCGGAACTCTCTGCTCATCAATTTAGAAAACGAACAAACAAAAAAGATAAACTAAAACAAATAATGAATGGAAGACAACCACCATCTAATCTACACCAAAACATGGATTTAAGTAGATAGCACATGAGTAATGCAACAAAATAAATAAGGATTATTAATGTAGGTTTGAACATGAGACTACTTCCCAAAATTCATTATGCTCCATAGCATCTCTACATTACACTAGCCCACTATATATATTTCCCCCATCTTATATATGACCTCCACACATTTTAAGACTTTTAAGCAATCACTAGCAATAAAATAGAATCAATATTCTTAGATAATTTATGAAATATTGTAAGAGCTCAAATCACAACCTAACGACAATAGAAGTCTCACAGATATTAACATCAAATTAAATATTCGAGCAGCAGATGCATATAACATCTTTATCTATTTCTTCTTTTGGCAAACCTAAGACGAGATTTCCAAGCCAAAACAGAAATTCATGGGCAAGATCATTTAGAGAACAATCATTAAGGTTTTAATTCCCAACAGCTAGCAGAGATCGTCACCAAATAGATTTCATAGTAAAAGCCAACCACAATTCACCTTTCTCGAATACTCGTAAAAATTCCTAGGTCAACCCTTGCATAAGCATTTAAGCACTTCATTAACTTAGGCGACTAGGCATTCACCCAACATTGTTTTCAAAGAAAATAAAGAAAAGAGGAACAGAGTAAGATTGGAATATCTTTTATATGTTGTTTATTCTATATTCATTCCCTTTTTTCCCTATCTACAAGTTCATACCATTGCAAACATTAGGTGATATATAGTGTTTTCTTCTGCCTGGCCTGTGTACCCACTGCACGAAAGCTGCATTAGACTCACTGTATTTTATATATAGCATTTCTAGAGCATGCATTAATAAATAAAAAGGTACTATATATGACAAGCAGCCTACGCCAGTAACAATTATGTTTTTTTGGATAAAAGTGCATGTAGCAACAGTTACTCTATAATACAGAAGTCTCAAAGACAAATAGGTTCTCTGACCCAATGCCTTCTTAGTTCTTGTGAATCAGAAACTGGTAATGCAATGTGAATCATATTTTAATCAACAATCAAAAGATATCATATTTTAATCACCCAGAATTGGTTGAAGTCTCACTACTATAATCTAACTTAAAGACAAGTGATCATGTCATATATTCAAACATGCTGAACCTTGCAAAGGGAGTTCCAAGCTTAAAACTTAAAAGGCAAGCTTGCTTCACGAAACAAAATCCTCTCATTTATCATTTCAAAGCAAATCCCTGAATTTACAAATGATCACGTACAATTTATATAATACAACACAATAACACTTGAGATAGGCATTACATTCTCCTTCCCTTCAATATAGAGGGGCTGGTTTGAATTGGATTAATTTACTGGATAAAGTTGAACGGTTAAAGCTATTCAAGCTTAGCTCAACGAAAAAAGAAGCTCAAATTCAATCTTTCCAAAGCTGAGTGACAGAACTTATTTTTTTATAAAAACGATAAACCAACAAGAATAAATCTTGCCCTACAAACCCAAGTTTGTCCCAAGCTTAAAGCTCGATTCTCCAATAAAATTCTCAATGAATAAAAATAAACCCTAAGGACCCCTATTTATAAACATAAGGTAACTTGCTATGCAAGTCACTAACTCCTAATAGAAAAGAAATAACTAGACTCCTCAATAAACTAGGAATGAAATAATGAGTTACCTAAACCAACTAGGAAACTTAATTAAATAAGGACTCAAACTAAGGACATAAAAATAATAAAACATAAATAACTAAATCTAATTCTTCCAGCGCCTCACGTAATCCTTTCACGGAGTTTCCTCCGTTCTGTCATACATCGTTTCGTAACAATTCCTCCCCCTTTAAAAACAGCCTTGTCCCCAAGGCTGAACTTTGGAAATTGCTGCATATTCTTGTTCCAAGCCTTGTTTTTAGTTTGACTATTAACAAGAAGGCTACCGCTTTGGGTAAGAGATGCTACCTTCACAGACACATTCTCATGTGCTTTTGATGGTGAAAGCTGAATAGTAGCATCTTTTACTCCAAAGAGTTGGCTGCTTCAATAGATTTAACCTCACTAGGAGAGACATGCACCTCTTTGCCGTAGATCTTAGAGTTTGGCACCTGTTGGCCTTCTTCATGTTTTGGTTTAGCTTCTAATTTCACTGGTTCTTGAGAACTCAAATCTTCAGACTTGGTTTCTGTTGGTTATAGGTCAGGGGAGGTGGTTTGCGGAGTAGTTTTGACGGGGACAGATTTGTGTCTAAGGTTTGAATATGGGGATTGTGGCAGGCAAAGTTGCGGTTGGGGCAGCAGCCGAAGGGACGGTGAAGCTGTCTGTTGGTAGCTGCGTGTTGGACGCCGCCGGGGAGACGGCGAACGGAGCCTCCTGTTTCAACACGACGAGGGCGACCAAGTCTTGCTTAGTTGGTTTCGGATGACCGCTTGTCCTTCCTTTCAAACTCTAAACGCCTCCTCAACTTTGTCAGCGCAATGTTCACAAACAGATCTCATGTTTGTCATTTTCATGGGAGGGAATCCGGCAAGTCGAACTTATTTTTTTTTATAAAAACGATAAACCAACAAGAATAAATCTTGCCCTACAAACCGAAGTTTGTCCCAAGCGTAAAGCTCGATTTTCCATTAAATTCTCAACGAACAAAAATAAACCCTAAAGACACATATACAAACATAAGGTAACTTGTTATGCAAGTCACTGACTCCTAATAGAAAAGAAATAACTCGACTCCTCAAAAAACTCGGAATGAAATAACGAGTTACCTAAACCAACTAGAAAACTTAATTAAACAATAATAAAACATAACTAACTAAATCTAATCCTTCCAGACCTCACGTAATCCTTTCACAGAGTCTCCTCCGTTTGGTCATAATTTGTTTCGTAACACTGAGGTTTAAGGGAACTAACTTTAAACTTGTTATCCAGCTAGCATGATATTAATTGAATGTTTATAATGTTCTGTTGAATTGTTTTGATTCAAATGTTTAATTAGTTTATCCATATCTTATGCATGACATTCCATTTTTTTTTTTTTTTTTTTGGGATTTTGTACAAGCTAAAATATTAAGGAAGAATATTCCACCACAAATTGAAGCTCAAACTGGAAACAACTCCAGCCTAAATTAAAGCTGGGCTAGAGACTCAAACTGATAAGCTCAATCCATGTTCTTTTTACTGGAGCTCGAGCTCAAAGATTCTCTCTCTTCACCTCGTTTGGAGCCCAACACTGTTTATAGCTTTTCAACAATATTTAAAAATGGCCCAATCTCTACATATTACTGCAGAAAAGTAACCCTATCTCTAATTTTCCTTCATACTAAAGCAACAGAAAACTAACTCCGCCAAACATAGAACTAGGTTTATAGTTTGGGGGAAAGAAAGATATGTAAAAAGGTAACATTAGTACCCAAGAAAAGTTTTGAAAGACAATGGTAAAATTAAAATTTCCAAATACATGCTATATGGACTTGTTTCCAAGTCGGGGTGGCAGCCTCTTCTCGCCTCTATCCAACATATTCCCAAATCAGCATACATTCATCAACATTACCATCAGGAAACTATACCCAGTTAAATACACTTGCCTACAAGCCAATATCTCGACCCCACAAGTGGAAGAAAGAAGAACGAGAGAAACAGAGAGAAATACTGCCAGAAAAATCTCACTTTCCAGTCTCCAGAGATGATTACGACAACAAATCATTTCTAAAGAAGCACCACCCACAATGAGTTCCATTCCATCACATTCAAAATGGATCTCTAAATCATATATGCGTTATCCGTGTTGCCATTTGGAACTCATAGCATGGTAATGATTTTTGACCTCGTATACTTGGCAAATTTGTGGTTCACTGTTGGAAGTTGTGGCAGCTTTTATAGGATAGCGGAATGTGTTGCCCGGGCAACAGGTTGGAGACACGAATTACCGAGAAGGCGATGGTTAAACTGATATCTCCAAAAAGGTCATGATACATTGTCATGGTGCTCCATGTTACTGCAACAACGGGCACTTTGATTGTATATGGCTATTGGCTGTGGATGGTGGCACAGATTGCCACTGATATTGATGGTTATCGGTGGATATCGAATCCATTAATGAGAACAGGAAAAAAGAGAAACATGAAAAACATAATGCTATTTTTCTCTGTAAGACTGAAGTGGATGGTTGAACAAGGCCTAAGTTTAGGATAAAAACTCTCTAAGTCATTAGAGAAGACATTATGGCGCAGCACTAGATGAAAGAAGCAATCAAATTGGCATGGTAAAACAAGAAAATAACAATCCCAGTATCACATAGAGGATATGCATAGCACCATAAGTTAATGTAATACATAAACCTATAAACAGATAAGATCACTCATTGACCAAGCAATCTCTTTGTTGGATCCTATAGCGAAGCCTTGAGCATAAATTAATATATTTAAAACAAAAAGACATCCGAAAAGAACGTGCAACTAAGAGTTGATTAGTAACAGGTACCCTCCAAATTTTTATCATATATGAACAATTGTGTTCTACCTGGTACCAGCATAATGCCGTGAACGCCTAGCAATTAGAGTCAACTTGAGATCCCTCCCTGATATAGAAAGTGTAGCCTGGATTCATAAAAATAAAGAAATCAAGATCACATCAAATTCTTAATGCTCACAGACATCTTCCAGCTGGCAATAATTCAATCATTTAACAAGTACTAGAACTTAGCTAATCGGAGAAAAAGAAATATGGAACAACTACAATAGATAACTTTGGTAAAGCATAAGAGTCAAAACACTAAGTCTTGAGGGTAGAGCAGAACCTCACCTGCTTAAAAAAGCCATACACCAAGGCGACAGTCCATATAGTATTCTGAAGAAGATTCCGTATTCCACGAGTAAGAAACTCATTCCAGACAAACATAGTTTCATACAAGACCTGGCCTGTCTCGTCATCATACATGTTTTTCTGGAGACTCCTCATCACATTGTAGGAGTAACTGAAGTAGAAGTCCTTTGTGAGATCCACCATGCACAAGAGCCTCTTGTATCTATGTGAACAAAGTAGTAAAACTTAATAAAACATTCAAGCATAGATTTCATGGAAACCAGATTGGAAGTAAATTTGAAAAAAACAATTTATAAAGTCCAGGACTGCCACGTTTACTAAAAAGCTTTGCGTGGCAAATAATTTACTTAACTCTAGAAAGTAAAATACAACACTTGGGCTAAAGTTGAAAAGGAATGAACAAAATTTTACTCAAGTCCCCACGTAATATGAAATGGCAAATCTCCACTCATAGATTACCACGCATAAACTAATGCCGGAAGTCATAAAAGAACATATTTACTTATGAGACTTTCAAGTTTATATGAGACATGTTCAACTTATACCATTATATCTCAACTCAAACCAAACTAAACTTTTAGCAGACATATCTGCATAGGCCTGACCGCCAGAGTAGTGATCCCACAATTAAAGGTAATAAATGGTACTCTCACGTTCCGGAAAGGATGTCCACTAGTCCACTTTTGTCTGTCCCTAAATATTTGTCCCTTACTATAAAAGTATAAAGTTACTTTCTACTCTGACCATATATCTTCCATTTTATTTTGGGGAATATATAATTAATTCATTTTGACTATAAAACTGCAATCGCATTTAAAGAAAGATAGTTCCATACATGGATAATAGACAATGCTCGTAAATTAAATTAAAATCATGACATGTTTTAAAAGGTAATATTATTTGTTGTCTTTTGTTTTATGAAAAAGGTATTTTTGGGAAACAATAGACTTTTGATAATTTCTATGAAAAGTCAACGGGGACATCATTTTTGGCACGGAGGAGTAAAGTTTTTGTTATTGTTTCTTTTCCGGGCTATGCGAACTTAATTGGAATAATGAGAATTGAATATCATATCTTAATATATTACTATTCTTAACGGAAGCTGCACCACAGTGAGAAGTGAGAAGTAGAGAGAGGGCAGTGCTATAATTAGACATTACTTTAGAGGAAATCAGGACTTAAGAAGTCGGTCGGACTCTATCGCATTTGGTTGCCCACCATTCAAGCATTGCAAACATTTTAGACATTCAGGGACCATCTCGCCTAACTCGCTTATTTGCTTCTAAGATTTGTGAATATTAGCCAAAGATGTTTCCAAACTATTAAAGCAGCCATATTAAATACAAAAAAATGAGAGCCCAAAACTCCCAATATTCTTTCTCATATCCATTCCCACTGTAGCACATCATTTCCGTCCCTCTCTCAATCCCAACCCCAATCCTAATCTGCTAATTCAATTTTATTAGACGTCATACTATCATCACATCAGCACAATGTCATGTCAGAACCAACTATCCGATATTAAATAAGGTTCAATGAGACAAAATCATCGTCTAACTTACTTGTATGAGAATCAATCATAGTTTTTTTCTGCAATATTAGTTGCTTAGAGATCCATGATTAAGTAATTGGATAAACCAGCATTTGGATAGTCATATGAATTGATGTCATGGTGTGACTTGGATAGAAGATGATTCATTTTACCGCTTGACAAAAATGTGCATATATACCATAAATCAGCCATATAGTTATTCACAAATGAAGTTTAAAAAGAAATGCATTTCCTCTTTGAGAAAGAGAAGGCCCATAGTAATAACATTAATTCTTAAAAACAGAAAACACAATGGATTTAGTTAATAAATGAACCTTTTAGCACAAAATGTTCAGACATTTGAACTTTGAAGTAAAGGTGATCAGAAAACGTAAAAAGGGTTACACAAACAGTGCACCAGTTTCCCTTCGAACTCAAGAAATGGCATGTGAACAAGCACAATTCTTAAGTGGGGAAACTATTACCTGTTCTCATTCTTATAATTAACCGTGGTGGAACTAACTGCTACATTTGGCAGGGGAATTATCTCACTTTTTGAGATAGCATATATATTGTGACCACCTATTGCACCAATCCGCCTCCTTTTTGTAATTAGCAGCATGTAATAGGGACCTAGAAATTTAACAAATCCTGACAAAAAGAAAGGAGAGAGAATAAGATGAACACAGAAACCAGCCTTTCTCTATACATGCACAATTGACAACCAATATACACACCAACAATGCCATAACATGTAGTAACAAACTTAAGTCCTCCTGTAGCCCTGTTCCCTTCGTGTATCCTTCTTAGTATATCAGAGCACTCCCTTTCAGTGTATGTGGTAGAATCTTCACGAATGTTAAGCTCTGAGGGTTCTGACCTGTCAATTTTCAAAATTTTCCAGAATGTTCTGTTTTTGTCTCTTCCTACCATATAAAATTTCTGCAACAAGATCAGATAAACAATCAGATAAAAACAAAACACTAGTCCATAAAAACGTAAGATAACAAGTTCTCAAATTTGTGAACACAAGCATACATCAAAACGTGCATACTATAGACGTACTATATTTGACGTGTACAAGCAGACAATAAATTGAATATCCTTTGAAATAAGTGCATAATTATTAATCTTTACCATACAGGACACATTAGTTTTCAAAATCCAGCAGATGCCAACAGTGAGAGGGTTATAAATCTGATGGGAAGTGGATATAGTGAATATGCAATCAAAACGTGCACCCGTGGTGTCCTTTTTACAGCACACGGCAGTAATCACACCATGATGAAAGCAATAGACACTGAGTAGGTCATTAAACCACATTGTTCAAAAGGGCTTTATACATTTACACCTCGAACACAGTAAAAGCGAAGTACGGAAAGTTCATTATCCAACTCTTAAATACCTAGCACGTGGAACGTATAATGCACTTTCACCTCATTTATTAAACAAGGCTCCAGCTGAAGGCTTTTGAGTAAGACAAAAAAAAAGTTCAATTCCGTAAAAACCAAATGTTCATGATTTTATTCATCAAGCATTCGTTTGAATTTTAAATTGATCGCTGCATATCCAATTCGAACTTGCCACGTTTTAGAACCCAAGAACTCAAGCAACCAAAATCAAATTTCAGGCATCTTCTTGAATTAATGAAGTAAGCAATTACAGATTTTAAGTATATCGAACATCAAAGCTTTAATATCGTCGCAGGTTAATCTAGAAAAATCCTAGTAACTGTGACATTTAGCATTCAATGAAAGAAGGATCACATATTTTACTGGCTACGACACTAATCAATAATCATTCAGAACGAAAAAATTTATACCGATCGAGTCTCGTAGAGTCTGAATTTCTGCATAAATCCTTCAGTAGGCGGCAAAAGAGAACAAGGTGGAGAATCATGCTGTACTTCATGCTGTTGTTGCTTCACATTTTCTGACACATCCGCCATTGATTTTGATTACGCTTCCCGATTCCCGAGCCTCGGGCTCGGGAATCAATCACTTTGGCATTCAGTTTTAAATCACAATTCTTTTTTACGTTCTCTCACAACTACTAAACAACAAAGCCACCTCCATAGGTTGCTTCAGATATAGCATTCCCCGATAAAATCAAAATTCATAAACTCTGAAAACGCAGCGTTTGACTTTTTTTTTTTTTTTTTTTTTTGCGCTTCTCTGATTTCCAAACCCTAAATTCAACAACTGTAGGTTCGGAAATTACAAAACGCAGAAGCTGATCTTCGATCGAGTTGTGAGAGATGAAAGTTAGAGACGAAATTCAACGAAGTTTAAGACTGTTTTCTCTAAAGAAAAGAAAAAGTGTAGAAACAACAATTAGCTAAATTATATAAAGCTGAAATAATTGAATATATATATATATATATGTGCCTGTGATGATTGAGATGTACAACAGAGGTTTCCAGAAGAAAGTTGGAGAGAAAAATGGAAATTTGAGACAGAGAAAGAGCTGGAGATGTGAGGTTGATGGAAATGGTGATGATTATAATGATGATGATGTAAAGAGACTTGGAGAGATTTGTATATAGATTTTGATTGATTTTATTAAATATTACATATATATATATATATATATATATATTTAGAGAAAGAAAGAAAGAAAGAGAGACAGCTTGGATCTGCAGAGGTAAAATGAAAACCACAACTTATTTTTAGTTGAACAAAAGAATATGCCTATGCATATATCCTTGGAAACTTTAATTGTTTACTATATTTTCCTAAATCCCTCAATTTTGTTTATCTATTTTCAGCAAAACAATGTCAAAAAAATGCATTATATGATTGAAATTAATTAAATATATCATTAACATGTGTGAAAGTACAAAAAAAATTGGTATTATATCATTTACCTACTTTATAAAAATATTTATGTCGATTAAACTTAATTTTTAAAATTAGGCTATCGGATTTATAAATAACAGATAAGCCACAACCTTCAGGGTTTGCAGGGTGAAGTCACAATTTTGTTGATCATGTTTTTTATAGCAGGGATGGAGACAGAATTTGAAGCTCGGGGCTAATACAAAAAGAGGGAGAAAATCGGGTGTCCCCCCCCCCCCCCCCAATTCCCTGGCTCCGTCTCTGATCGTTAGGTGGTTTGCTCAAAACTTTGTTGATCATGAGTTTGAGTCATCTGATCGTGCACTATCAATTTCGTTGATCATGGGTTTTAATTCTTGTGACGAAAAATGGAAAAATCGACTTTGATTGGTCTTAAAAAGAAAACTTTAACTCATTTTACTTTATCTTATAATTAAAAAAACTAAAAGATTCAAGCTGTTTTAGACATTGAGTTGGATTGAATATTTTGGAAAGTTATTTATGATAAGATATAGGGAATATAAATGGTTTTTAAGGATTGATGAAAATAAGCTTGAGATGTAGCACTTGCAATGACATTCATTGATTAACTATTACATAATACAATGTTTATAGCCAATGTGGGGGGCTTATTGGATTCCTTATTATTATTATTTACAGATAGACTCGATTCGATGTGTGTATAGAAAATATTTGTAAGAGAGGTTTTTAGCTTTTTATAATTGAGTCTGACAATATTCAAAAAATTAGTTTAGGTTTGAGTTATTGGTCCCAAGGAATGTCAAGAACCAAAAAAGATAAAAAGAATATTAGTCGACTTAACTTCGGAAAAGTTTAAGATAAATAAGAATTAGAGATGAGCCAATTAATAATAAACACCATGGATTTACCATTGTCGTTATTTTAATTAGTGTAATTATTTTGCTCCTTTACTATGGAAAGGCCTTCAGACAGGCACTACACTACATAAACATCCAAACACCTCATTCATTTGCGAAAAAACCCTTCAAACACCCATCATCACCGATAATATTAATGGATAAAAATGCCTTTGATTTCTGTAAAATAATAATTCACTTCGCATCATGCATTACAATCCACATTACTTTGCCCTTTCTACAATTAAATTTTAATTTTGTTGCACCCCAAAATTAATTCAATGCTAACCTCATTAAATATATCAATCTTCAAATAAAATAAGCAGTAAAATACAATTATAGCATTATAAATAAGATCAAACTTAAAATCATATAAATAAGATCAAACCTAAAATCATATCAAGTAAATTATGTGATTATCAATATAACATTATTATCTATTATATACCAGATTTCTATTAATACATTAATTTTTATTTTAAATAACTAGTGATGCATCATATTAATCGTCGCTAGAATAATATTTCTCTTTAATAAAATTACTGGTTTCTTTTTTAAGTTTTCATTATTTATTAAGATAAAGTGACAAAAATAGTTATATCACCTTTATTATATAATTTTTACACGCCTATTTATTAGAACGACTTTTTGAATGTTAATTACTCATCAACACTTCTTTTGTTGCTCTTTTTGTAATGGTATAAATAATGCTACTATGTGAATAAGGCGTGTTCCATATATATTAAATAAATGGTTTCAATATTTAGTTACTTACTTTTATGAAAGTACACCCAACATTAGAAATCACAAAATAACAATTTTTTTTATCTAATGTCTATTAGTGAAACTAAGTTGTTCAAGTCAAAATGAGAGTAAATCCATTAAATTCTTTCTAAAGGTAATAATATAGTAGTTATATAAACTCACACGAAATAATTTTTTTTTCTTCATACTATTGCAATCGTATTTTTATTTAATTAATTGTAGGGTTATTTATTTGAAAAACTTACTGTTAAATAAAGTTTGGGCTGAAGTTAATTAAAATTTTATTACAGAGCAAAGTACTAATAGAGGTGCAAAGTGCTATCACCACGCATTAAGGATATTTTTGTCCATATATAAATATACTTATGTGGGTGTTTGAAGTGTTTTCCGCATATGCGCGGATGTTTAAAAGTTTTTGTCGTACATAAGGTGTTTTGATTGCTATAATATAGAGGGCAAAATGAAATTTCACTCTTATAATTATGATCATAAATCGATTTATATCTTATTTATTGTTATACATATAAAGCAATTTTATGTTTGAGCAATTGGTTAAGTTACAAATTCTCCGTAATTACTGATGTCATACTTCAAAGTATAACCATAAATTCATGTTTTACTTATTGATACATACAAAAAATCCCACATCAACATGCTGAGTAATTACTTATCATCAAAAAACTTATAAAATGTTATCTTCGTCGATTAATCAAGAAGACTGAATTAAACTTATTATCGTTATTCATATAATTTGGTTATTTTGTCATTCATTTTGGGATTCAAACTCTATTTCCACCAAACTAGGATAAATATAAGTAGACTCCTAGATTATTTTATCTTGCAATTTAGTGAAAAATAACCCAAAAATATCTCCTACTATTGAAATATTCATGTTCATTTTTTTTATTGGCAGAAATGTCAAAACGTTCTCATGCTTACACCAAGTCTCATTTGATCTCATTCACATTGAATTGGTCAATTTAATCTTATATCTTATAATTGATGTCAATTGAGTCCTGTTGTCAATCTCTAGAATTAAAACCCTAATAGAATTTAAATAATAAAAGAAAAGGAAAAAAATAAAAACTATTTGATAAAAACAATTATGTAACTAGAAGCGTGCTATGCAGAACTATTTAATTGTTTTTATTAAATAGTTTTTGTTCTTTTTTATTATTATTATTTAAATTCTATTAGAGCTTTAAATTTGGAGAGAATATCCGGTAAGATTTTTGCCGGAAATTGGAAATGGGGTTAAATTGGTATCGATTATAAAGATATGGGACTAAATTAACCAATTCAATGTGAATGAGGCCAAAACAGGACTAGGCATAAGTTACGGGACCAGTCCCGTTTTGACATTTTTGCCTTTTTTATTAGTCGTTATTCCATTTATTGGTAAGAATTAGTCTCTAAAAATATAATCAAATAATTTATGAAAACGTGTTAATTGCTCCAATTGATAATTGACCATCCAACTATTTTTTGAAATTAAATCAAGCAAAAGAAATAAATAAAAAATAGAGATCAAGGGCCGACATTTGCATCAGTGATCCACGTACAGCATAAAACAGAGGGGAAAATTCAGGGTTTATTAGGTCAGACCTTATCAAATGAAAAGTGATCTGTTTGTTTTGTTCAGGTTTGAAATAATTAAAAAACCTTTCAATGATTGAGATTTATTTATTTGGTAATGGGAATAGAACAAAGTGTGAACTTGAGCCCACGTCTACATAGCTATGAACATATTAGAAAATCCTAACCAAAGTCCATTTGACCAACAAAATTATCTTCGAATTAAGCGAGTAAATTATTGAGATTATGTGACTAATACATATTTTAGAGAGATAATTACATGGCAAATGATAAATAATATTTATGGTAAGATTAATTAGTTCGATCATATCAAATCAAAGGAAATTGATTAAGCTATTTCACATTTTGTTAGAGGTACTCCACTTTTATTTAAATTTAATCACATAAACAAAAATGACTTCTAATCTATTAAAGTAATTCTTATTATTTTCATTGACAAACTAGTTTTATACCACTTTTCTAACTAAATGTAGAATAAGTATTCAAAATTTGATAGTTCATAATTTTAAATTTTAAAGTGACGGATATCTACCGTAAATAATAAATAAAAAAAATTCGTAGATATGATTAAAATTTTATTTATTTATTTAGAACCAAATTAGGATAGATATTATTATTTTTTTGGATAAAAGTAACAATTATATTTTCATTAAACAAAAAATAAAATTAGCTATTATTTTAGGTGGTTATATTGAGTTTACCAATACTAACTTAGTGTTATATGATCTATGATTATTTTTACTTTTTGGTAGTTTTTAGGCCTTTGATGTTACATTAATTTCCAATATTCAAAAAAGAATTTCTGATATTTACTATGGAGCAAATGAGCAACAGATATTTACTATGAAGCAAATGAGCAACACATATCATTTAACGCGCTTGATAAAATCATACTGAGGTTTGAATATCTATTGCAAGATGATTAGTCTTATTGTACGGATGAAAAATATATATTTTTATTTCCAAAAGGATGCTTGAGAAAAACACAATTTTATTTGGTATTATTTTACAAAAAAAATAAAAATTATTTTTCAAAGTTTATTTGGAAGGAAATATTCAGTTCACATTTTAATATGAATAAGAATTCTATATGATACATTGAGGATCATTATAATTAACTTAATTAATTTAAAAAGAATATTGATTACCTTTAACAAAATGTGAAGTGCCTTTATCAACTCCCCAAATTAAATTCAGACAAGGAATTTGGATATGTATTAGGCTAGTTTCCTGCTGTAGTCATGCTGATTGGAGCAAGTTATTCATGATTCTTGACTTTCACCAATATTTGTCCAATTATTGTCATTTGCCACTTGAGGCATTTCTTAAGAGGTTAGTGATGGTGACCAAAGCATCCCCGCTACTCAATGTTCGGGTTCTTGTGTTTACTAGCGAATATATCAGACCAATTGAACAACCAGCGGAAGCACTGGCCCGTCAGAGTAGCACCACCAAGAACAAGTATAATTCCAGAAGCCGACTGCTCCAGTTAAGATTTGAACTCATGATCTCGACAATATCAAATCACTTGGGAGTAAGTTTAGAACTATTTAACCACCACCCTCGGTGGTAAGGCGTTTTTTAATATTCTATAAAGACTTTGACTATATTATGCCCTAAAAAATTCTGATGTCTCATTGTAAGATATAAATAATTTAAAATATAGATGGCCATTCATGTCAGATATTTGGATTCCCACCAGATCTGATTGATTTCAAGGGAAATTCACGAGGAATTTGTCGAGAAAAATAAGTTTTGGGTACATAGGAAATTGAAATTTTGGGTTGGGTGTCAGGTATGAATAATTTACTTGGTGGGTACTTGGGAAAAAAATACGGGATTTTGAGACTGTATTGTAATTGTATTTTGGTGCTTGTTTTTACATAATAGGCAATTTTTTGCTAATTTTGCTACTGTTTATTACATAATCGCCTTTGTCTCTAGCATTTGTATTGATTTTTTAACAGGTAAATGAACATGATAATATTGTACTCAAAAGTCGGGCACCCAAAGTATGTCGAGTTTGGATGGTGTAGTAGAAAAAACTACTTACATTGGAATATCTCGAACTTGGGTCACCTAATAAGTGTCGTAGCTTAAGGCCCTCTCGATGCTTGTGCTGAACAGGTGACACGTGTCACCTCTTTATTTCTCTTCTTTTTTTTTTCTTTTGAGTTTTTATTTTTTTTCTTTTTCCATTTTGTGTTTTTTTGTTTCAATTTTATATTTTAAAAGTTCAAGAAATTGTGTCTTGCTTATCTATATTTTAATAGTTGGTGTGTTTATGCGGTTGGACTCGGATAGTTTAATATAATAAATTCAACCGACACGACATGTATAATCAGTAGGCTAAAATTAATCCAATACCAAATAATTATATCTTCAAATCAAGCGGTTCGTGTAGGTCGAATTGGATTATATTTTAATTAGAAACGCTCACAACTCAAATTATTTGACTAGATAATGATAGTAAAATATTAAATAGATTAATATTATCCACTCACAACTCAATTTATTTGATGTTGTGAATAATATAGGTAATTTTACACTTTATTATCAATTTGTTTTTTGGTTAAAATATGAAATAATTTAAGTTGTTAACGAGTATAAGAAAAATATAATAAAATATTTTTTTTGGTGACACATAAAATTAAGACAAAAAAAAACACAAAATGGAAAAAGAAAAAATACAAAAACTCAAAAGAAACAAAAAATAAAAAAAGATGGAAATAAAGAGGTGACACATGTCACCTCCGCAACAACACAAAAACTCAAAAGAAACAAAAAATAAAAAAAGTTGGAAATAAAGAGGTGACACATGTCACCTCTGCAGCACCTGGTGCATACGCACCAGGTGCAGCATCGAGCAAACCCTAGTTTAAAGCTATATTTGCATCTTGAATTTCAATGATGAAAATATTGAGGAATTATTTTTTGTTTTCTTGCTTTAAACTAGTTATAACCCCGTGCCAAGACACATGATACTAATTATGCAAATATTAATTATATATATACATATATATATATATATCATTACATAGATTATTTATTTCTAATCTACAAAAGTGAAAGAGTTTATTCAATTTTGATAATTATCACAGACAAATATTTTTATATGAATGTTAACTTAAATCATATTAATTTAATTTTAACTTTAAAAATATAATGCATTATGAACTTAGTAAAACAAATGTTTTAAAAACAAATGATTGACAACTATCATTAATTTTTATATAATAAATGATTTACCTTTTCTAATATTATAATGGAAAATCAATCACAACTATTATAAGAATGCATTAGAATATTTTTTCCAACATTTATAGGAAATGACCCACTCCAATATTGAAATAATGATCTTGCTAGTTAATTATAAGAACGAATGATTCTTTAGGGTGTTTGGAATATTCACAAATTGGCAGCAAAAAAACAATTAGGTATCTTCGCCCAAATTTATAGAAAACATATTAACATGATTTTGGGGCCTAACTATTTGTACTTAATTTTTTATTAGGTCGTGATCAGAGAAAAAAAAAATCAATTTACAGACCGAAGAATTATCATTTTATGATTCTTCTACAATAAAATAAAAGTTTAATTATTTGTAATGCATAACAAGCAGACATATATATGTACACCTTTCCCTCTATCAATTCTATCAATACGTGTGAAGTTCAATTTGACTTGGTAAATTAGTAAGTAGTAACACAATGAAAATGCATAAAATTTCAAATTGCGAGGTTGACTCTTGTTTAATTAGATTAAACCATGTTCAAAAGTCGTCTTCTTTAATAACCAACCAAATTTATAAGCAAATTCAATCTCGACTTAATTCCTTCAATTCATACCCCTTTCTGAGGTTGTTACATGACTAAAAAACAAAATCAAATACACAATCATTTTATGCAGAATCATTATTTTAAAAATTAGATTGCGAGAAAAGTAATAATTATAGTGTTATGGATAATAAGTCAAATTATGAATGAGTTAAATTATTTTTTTTTTTTGAAGAAAAATCGGTCTTATATATCATTCAATCGAAAGTTTACAACGCCTGAAACAATACAATTCATATCGACTCAAATGATGTAGTAATAACATCTGAAACACCAACTATCAAGTTCTTGAAGATAACAAATCTTAAGAACTTTCAAACGAACACAAGAAAATTCTTGTGCAACTCCTATTCAAGGAGAGATGAAACTCTCATTCGAGAAAGAGGGCAAACTCTCATACGAGAGAGAAAATAAAATACTAAACAAAATATCTAAAACGCTAAAAATTAAAAACTTAAGAATCACCCGTCTTCATCTCGTCAGGTTTGTCTCTGTTTCTGTCTCTTTAGATCCATATCCGTCTCGTCAGATTTAGAGATGTACCTTTAGATCCATATTCGTCTCGTCAGATTTGAAGATGTGATGTACAACTTGAAGAAGGATGGTCCAACCCAACCTACCGACGATGATGGTGATAACAGTGGTGAAGTAGACGACTGCTTCACCAAGCTATCGCCGGAGGAGGAAAAGAGAAAAAAAAAAGAAGGGTAGGATTTAGAGAAAGATTAGGAGACAGAGAGCTGGTTCCAGTATCTTGAACCGCAATATAATATCAAAGAATTTTATAAACAGTAAATAGTGTCACTTTTGCGTTAGAAATAAAAATATGCACAATTGACATGAATGAGTTAAATTACTTTCACTTTCATTTCCACGGGATCATGTTGTGTAGAGCAGATTAAAATATCGAAGACTGTTAAATTTAATTAGATAATAAATTATGTAAAATCATTCCTCCTTCTTATCATCATCTTTTATTTCACATTTGTATTCATATTATTGCAATACCCATAATGGATCTTTTATTACACAATAGTGTCACATCAATAATAAAGTGACAAGTGTTATATAATTGTGTAATATCATTATATGATATATAGAATATCCGCTCATCTATTATCGTATTCCAAAATGTATCTTAGTTCATATATAACTTGTAAATGATACAAGAGTACATATTAATGTATATATTACATTAATTAGAACGATGTCTCATATGCTTGTTTTATTATGAAATTCTTCAGTTTAATGCTAACACGCGCACACACATATATAAAATAAATTGGCACTACCATCAGTCATAATAAAAATAGAATATTAGTGATAAAGTAAAAACTATAACTAATAATAGGTATTAATTGATTGATAAATAAGTATTGTTTCACAATAACCGTGACAACATTTTTTGTCGCTCAATAGTGATGACTATTGTCATAATTAAATTTATGTACAAGTTAAGTAATTATTGCCGCAATTAAACTTGTGTAACTCTTAATTATGAGAAAATGGAGTTTTTTATCACTTAACATATGTAACTAGTAACAACTTTTTGTTATTGTCGCCTAAAATCTCGTCACTCATTATCTTTTTCTTGTAATACACTTTAAGAAAATAGGGTATTAGAGACAGATTTTAGAGACCGAAATAAATTGGTTGCTAATTAGTGACGGATTTAGCGACGAAATTGAGTTTCGTCTCTAATTAGCAACGGATTAGCGACAGACATGGAGAACCGTCTCTCTATTATAAACAGCGACCAATTTAACGACGAAAATAAAGACTATCCGGTGACCGTCGCTAAATGATTATTCTAGCTTACTTAGGTTAGAGATCGAAATTTCTGTCTCTAAATTACAAGTTTTCGATTGAATTAGAAATGGCCATTCAAATGGATTCTCAAAATCACAATAGCGACGGAAATAGAGACGAAATCGCTAATTTGCAAATTATATTGTAAAATAAAATCAATTTTCCATTGATGTTAGCGACTGTTTAGCGACGGAAATAAAGACGGAATTTTTCGGCTAATTTGCATATTATATTATAAAATAAAAATCAATTTTCCATGGCCTTTAGCGACTATTTATGTTTAGCGACCGAAAATCAAATTAGGAAATAGAAACGGAATTTTTCGTCACTAATTTGCACATCATATTATAATATATAAATCAATGTTCCATTAACTTTAATATTTTTTTTTGGGTATTACTTAACTTTATGTACTATATGTTATATTTATTATCTTATGCTTTACTAAAAATAATTTTTGCATTTTTAAGATTCTAACCTACGACCTCCCGCTTCTAAATGGACAAAAATGCAAACACGAGGTTTCTCGAGTAAGTAATGTTACATAATATTTTATTATAATCTAGAAGTTTATTTATTATCTTAATTAATTTTTAATTTAGCTAGAAGGCTAAGGGTGATTATTAAGTCATACATTCATTTACCCAAAATATTGAGTTTTTGGATTAAAAAGTTTATTTTTTCTTTAATAATATATATTATAACTAAATGAACAAAAATTGCTATTATTATCCAGGCTCGCGAGCCTACAAACAAGTAGTCTTTTTGCTCAACCAATTCTTGTTAGTTTCGGCTCGAACTCAAAAATTTTCGAATCGGTTCGACTCGATGCCCACCCCGGCCCTACCCTAAACCCTAAAATAACCCAAAACTTTAAACTAACCTAAAACCCATATAAAATGATGATTTATACCTAAGTTGAGGTGAAGTTGTGCATTTTTTGGTGCATTTATTATATGTTATAGTATTTATTATTTTATACTTTACTAAAAATATTTTTTGCATTTTTAATATTCTAACCTACGACCTCCCACTTCTAAATGGACAAAGATGTCACCACGGTGTTTCTTGAGTAAGTAATATTACACAATATTGTATTATAATCTAGAAACTTATTTATTATCTTAATTAATTTTTAATTTAGCTAGAAAACTAAGGGTAATTATTAAGTCCACAAATTCAATAAGCTGAAATATTGAGTTTTTTTAATTATAAAATTTATTTTTTCCTAAATAATATATATATATATATATATTATAACCTAAGAAGCACGGATACGCCTATTTTGGGCAAGATGCAGTGTCCCGTATGGCTCGCATACGGATACACATTCGGAAGTTCGATAATTGATTAGCTGTTTGAGAGGGTTCCTTGAATTCGTCGATCATTGATTAGCTGTTTGAGAGGGTTCCTTCAAGGTTGGTGATAATGCGTATCCGATGCGTATCCAAGGGAATAAAAAATTCAAAAAATGAAAATAAAAATCGCACACGTATTCTCCGCGAAGGACACATCTGTAATACGAGCTTTGACTGGTCACCACACGGTGTTGATGGTGAACCTGACGGCGGGGACGGAGAAGATGGCGGTGGTGATGGAGATCGTGTGGTGGTTGTGGCGGAGGTTGAATCTTTGATTTGAAAGAAGATAACCAAATATTTGTGTGAGTTAGATCCCAATAGAATGGAGTTGCAAAATAAATGTACAGAGAGAAAGATGAAAAAGAATGGCGGCTGGTTGAAGGAGATGACCGATGAGAATGGATAGATAAATAGGGTTATTCTGTTTTTATCATTACACAAAACTTTATATATGTGTGCATATTTTTTCTTTTGGTAAATTTATATATGTGTGTACATATTAATTATCAATATATATATATATATTAATCCCGTATCCCTGGCGTATCGTATTCTAAAATTTTAAAAATCTGTATAGCCGTGTCCATATTGTGTTGTACCCGTACCAACGTATCCATATCCGTGCAACCTAAATTATAACTAAATGAACAAAAGTTATTACGAGCCTACAAACAACTATATTTTTTGCTCGACCAAGTCTTGTTAGGTTCGACTCAAACTCGCAAATTATCTAATTGATTCGAATCGACGCCCGCCCTTAAACCCTAAACAAACCCTAAACTAACCTAAAGCCCCTATAAAGGGAGTAGTTATACCTAAATTGAGATGAAGTTGTGATTTTCTTGTAAAAATCAGAGGCGTAATGCTTTTGTCTTTTTTTTCTTTCTTTAATTGGTTATGATGAGAGATTTGGATGTGTCAACTATTTAATATATGATGTAGTTAAAGGGATTGTCTAGTTTTTTAATAATTTTATTTAATATATCAAAAAATTAGTTTATAATTTTATGTATACTTGAGAGGGAAATAAATATTAAATTAAACATAAGAATAAAGTAATTGAATCGAATGTGAGATTTCGGCTTCGAGACCCCCGAAAATCCAAAATTTTGGAGAAAATTTAAGACCATAGTTCTACTAATTTCTTCTGTAATTTTGGTGCTTCAGCCTTTAATAATAGGTTTTGGTTTCGCCGGATCGAAGGTGAGATTTTGCTTCGAGACACCTGAAAATCCGAAATTTCGATCGAAATTTCGACATTTCAGAGAAAATTTAAGACCATGGTTCTACTATTTTAATCTATATTATTAAGACCATGGTTCACAAATTGGCACAACCGCCTGAAAATCTAAATTTTGGTCCGAACCGAAAATTTCGGTTCGAAAAATTGACCGGGTTAAGGGTCACCGGTTCAACAGTCGGGTTGACCGTGGTCAAACCGGTAATGACATAATTATGTAATAAATAATATTTATTACACTAATAATATTAAAAATGATAAAATTTTATATATATGTATGCGTGTGTAAAATTTTGAATTATACATAATATAAAACAAATTAAAAATGACAAGGCCAATTTTGACCAAAAAAAATGAAATTACAAAAATAAAAAATAAAATGGAATGAAAATATAAAGGCAAGGAAACTATATGACAATTCACAAACCCTTCTTCTTGCACCCGCCGCCACTGGTTCGTCTTCTTCTTCATTCTTTTTTATCTATTTTTCTTTCTTTTACCTAAAATCTTCTACTTTTTTTTATTTACTCTTCCATCTCTACCTCTCTTGCAATCCGCCGCTTTCAGCTATATCTTCTAGACAAACTTGCACAAAAATTGAATCTGAAAAAATGGGAGAGGAAAAGGTCATGCCAAATCATCCAAGCCCTAGATCTGCCATAAAATCACCACCACCACCACCGAGAAGTTGGGCCTCGGTCAGCGCCACCTCAGTCCACGCTTGTGCGACGTCACCACCACTGCGTGAAGCATCATTCCGCGAAGCTTTGACTCTCCTGCCACAACACCGCCGTGCGAAACCACCGCCACAACTGATATGGCCGAATATGGAAGAGGGAACCAACAACATTCAAAGAGAGAAAAAAACGCAACAAATAAATAGGAAAACAAGAATAAACGCAAAAGGCAGAACAACTTATAGAAACGCCAAATAAAGGTAGAAAACGCAGGAGGAAAATGATGACTTGTACAGCAGCAGGCAATCTCTAACTAATTGACACGTCATCAAGAGGGTTGTTAGTTTAAAAAAGAGTTGTATTCTGTTAGTTAAGCTAGGATTAGTATAAGTATGAATTTAGCAGTCAGATTCATTATCGATTGGGTAGATTGATCTTTGTAATTCTTCTCTTAACCTCTTTGTAACTTCTTTGCTTTGTAAACCCTAGATTTCATCTCCAGAATTGATTTCTCTTGCTTTGATTCTCTGGTGAATTCTCAAGAAATTTTCCCATTGATGTATCTGTGTGTATCAAGTGGTATCAGCTGTCATTCGATCCTCGAATTACAATCGCCATGGCAAAAGGACTTCATAGCTTGGATAATCGAAAAGAATTGGATGCAATTCGCGAACAAATTACAGCAAATGCGTTGAAATCGGACAAAATGTTTGAAAATATTCAGAATCTCATCGCCGCCATGGCCACAAATCCAAATCCGCTTGGGTCTGCAGCCACGATGGATAATGAAGGGCACTCACCTGCGGGCAGGGGCGTGGGTACGTCATCGCAGGGTTATAACCTCCATACTAAATGATCGAAGGTCGAATTTCCGCGCTTTAATGGGGAGGATTTAAGCGGGTGGCTGTTTAGGGCAGAATAATTTTTCGAAGTGGATGAAACTCCTTTGGATACTCGTGTTTGTTTGGCAGCTGTATATTTAGAAGGCAAAGCTTTACAATGGCATCAGATTTTTATGCGGAATTGGATCGATAAACGTATGCCTATTTGGGGTGAGTATGTTACTGTTTTACATGATAGATTTGGGTCTTTGTTGTTTGAGGACCCTATGTCTGAATTGATGAATTTAAGACAGACGAGGTCAGTAAGGGAGTACTTGGATAAATTTGATGAGCGCTTGAATAATGTCAATTTGACGGAATCATATGTTGTAAGTTGTTTTCTGGGGAGTTTAAAGGGTGAAATTGAGGTGCAAGTACGTATGTTTAAGCCAAAAAATTTGCAGGAAGCAGTATGTCTAGCCAAACTCAAAGAACAAGCCCTTATATTAGCCCACAAACGTAACCACACCAACACTAAACCACAACCCTTCCAGAAATCCCCACCCTTACTGTCCACTCCATCCTCATACACATCTCCTATGCCTTCCACTCAATATCCAAACCATCTTCCAAAACCAAATTCCACCACCACCAGTACCAATAAACCAGGCAGAAGAATAACCTCTCAAGAAATAGATGAAAAAAGGGCCAAGGGTCTATGTTTTCTTTGTGATGAAAAATACACTAAAGATCATAATTGTCCCAAAAGGAAACAACTCTTTCTTATGGAGTTTTCTGAAGACCAGGGGGATAGTAGTGACAATGAACAGGAAGAACAACAGTGTTGGGGTCACATAGAAGAGCATATAGACACACAAAATCCAACTAGCTATCACATATCCATGAATGCTATGAATGGGATTCATGACTTTAGGACAATGAGAGTTCATGGATCCACTAAGGGTAAGACAATCCACATACTCATTGACACAGGGAACACCCACAATTTTCTAGATTTGAATGCAGCAAGGAAACTAGGATGTCAAATTGAAGCTACTGAACCCTTTCCAGTATCAGTGGCTGATGGTAACAAGTTATATAGTAAATCAGCATGCAAGAAATTACAATGGAGGATGCAAGGAGTCAATTTTACTGTTGATATGATGCTTCTACCTTTAGGAGGGTGTGATATGGTTTTGGGAATACAATGGCTAATTACACTAGGAGACATCAATTGGAATTTCCATAAGCTAAAGATGGAATTCTGGATGGACAAGCACAAAGTGGCACTCAGGGGTATGCAACCACAAACTGTGAAAATTACAGACAAAAAGAAAATGGATAAATGTTTACAGAATCCAGCCCAGATTGCCATGTTACAGGTGGGATTTTTACAAGAAATAACTCAAGAGACAATCCAGGAAGCACTACCACAATTATATACGACAAGAATATATTCACCAACGCAATATTCAAAAGGAATCCACATGTTGCTAGAAGAATTTGCTGACCTGTTTGAAGAACCAACATCACTTCCACCACAAAGAACACATGATCACCAGATCCTCCTCAAGGATGACACAGGGCCCATAAGTGTCAGACCATACAGGTACCCTTCCATACAAAAAATAGAAATTGAACAATTAGTCCATGGAATGTTAGAAGCTGGAGTAATAAGACATAGCAATAGCCCCTTTTCATCACCTATTGTCTTTGTTAAGAAAAAAAGACAGCACATGGCGCATGTGTATTGATTATAGGGAGTTAAACAAGCATACTGTTAAAGACAAGTTTCCCATCCCTGTAATTGAAGAATTATTAGATGAGTTACATGGGGCACACTGGTTCTCTAAACTGGACGTAAGGAGTGGGTATCACCAGATAAGAATGAAAGAAAAAGACATTGGAAAGACTACATTTAGAACACATAATGGGCACTTTGAGTTCTTGGTCATGCCATTTGGTTTAACTAATGCTCCCTCTACCTTTCAAGGGCTAATGAACAAAGTCTTTCAGCAACACTTAAGAAAATTCATTCTTGTGTTCTTTGATGATATTTTAATCTATAGTTTAAATGAAGCCGATCATGTGATACATCGAAGACAAACTTTTGAGCTACTTAGAATTCATCAACTTTATGCCAAAAGAAGCAAATGCCAATTTGGTAAACCCAATGTTGAGTATTTGGGACATGTTATATCAAAGGCAGGGGTGGAGATGGACCCTAATAAGATTCAAGCTGTAAAGGATTGGCCAGTACCAAAAAATGTCAAACAGTTGAGGAGTTTTTTAGGGTTAAGTGGCTATTATAGAAGGTTCATAAAAGGCTATGGGGTGATTTCCAGACCACTAACAGAATTATTGAAAAAGGATGGGTTTAATTGGAATCCAGGAGCTATTGAAGCTTTTCTGAATTTAAAGCAGCTTATGTCAGGGTCCTATTTTAACATTACCCGATTTCACTAAAGAGTTCATTGTAGAGACTGATGCTTCTGGGCAGGGGATTGGTGCAATCCTGTTACAAATGGGGAAACCTATTGCTTTTATGAGTAAAGCTTTGACAGGGAGGGGATTTGATATAGCAGAATCTGGAAGAGGGAACCAGCAACATTCAAAGAGAGACAAAACGCAACAAACAAATAGGAAAACAAGAATAAACGCAAAAGGCAGAACAACTTATAGAAACACCAAATAAAGATAGAAAACGCAGGAGAAAAATGACGACTTGTACAGCAGCAGGCAATCTCTAACTAATTGACACGTCATCAAGAGGGTTGTTAGTTTAAAAAATGGGTTGTTATTCTGTTAGTTAAGCTAGGATTAGTATAACTATGAATTTAGCAGTCAGATTCATTATCAATTGGGTAGATTGATCTTTGTAATCTTCTCTTAACCTCTTTGTAACTTCTTTGCTTTGTAAACCCTAGATTTCATCTCCAGAATTGATTTCTCTTGCTTCGATTCTCTGGTGAATTCTCAAGAAATTATCCCATTGGTGTATCTGTGTGTATCAACAACCTTCTCTTTCGTCTGTCTGGGTTTCTCGCGCATCCGGTCTGATCTGAACCACCATCTCGGCCGGCGTCCACCTCATCTCGCTCCATAGCCGCCACCATTACCTAATCGCACCAGATCCGTCCACCTCATCTCTTCATCACCATCTATTCCAGATCTCAACCACGCTGCCACCATTCCTACGCCACCAGGCGACCCCCACCACCTAGAGTTCTCCACACCGCCCCTACACCTTGAGTTGTTGGACGATCTGGTAAGACTTTTCATTTTCTGTGATTATTTTGCGTAGGGGTTTACCGAAAATGCGATAATTTTCTGCATTTTACATTGTGTGTTCACGGACAGATCTTGAGTTTTTTGTGATGGTTGAATTTTTCTTTTTTCTTTTTGCTAATTTTTATTTTACAATTTATTTGTTATATTTTTTAAGCCCTCTAGTACACTGCAATGTGTTTTTGCTATCTTTTTCTTCTCCTTTTGTGTTTTTTTATTTTGGTGAATCTCATTGTTCAAAGAGAGCTTTGTATAAATCTCATTGTTCAAAGAAAGTGGGAGGGAGGAAAACAAAGATGAAATGGGAGTTTGAGAAAAAAAAAAAACACGTCAATAGGTGTGATTTTTGGATGAATCAGTGTAACATTTTTAATTCATTAATTCATTAATCAGTGTAAAAACTTGAATTAAATTTATTTTATTTTTGAAAAAAAGGCTTAAATTTAATGTTTAGTTCAAGCTCCCTTTTTTAAAAGAAAATAGGTTCATACAGCTCCATTTTTTTTAAAAAAATGGTTCGTCGAGCATGGGTCAAGTTAAAACATGCTTGATTAACTTTTGGGGCTGAGATTTATCAGATTAAAGAGGCAAAATGGGAAAGTCAATTCTTCATTTTCATGTGGATTCTTTTAATTATTATTTTGGGGAAATGTTTTTGAATTTGCTTGTGAAAGCTTTAGACGTAAAAGATGTAAAAGTTATGTCAGTATTCTCTCGGGTATTGATTAATTTGGTGATCAATTTTGTGGATTGTTTTACATTGACAAAGATTTTAGAACATGAAGTATTGAAGGCTTTTTGTGTTTTTATTTCTTCTCGTTAAAATCATTTGTTGATCTTTTTAAATAGTGTTGGATTGTTGTGGAGTATAATGTTTCATATTCATGTGAGTTTGTCCATATTTTGTGGTTAGATATTGGAGCTAGTTCTTGAAGAATTTGTAAAGGAGCACCCTAACATGATATTGTTAGTATGCATTTTATGCATATTTTACATATATTTCCTTTATTCTTTTATTAGTATTTGAGTTTAAATTATAGATATTTATTATAATTTTTATTTTGATAGGTGAAATTTGAAAGAAGAAGAAAATGAAGAAAAAGATGGAGAAAAAGAAGAAAAAGAAGAAAAAGAAGAAGACACATCAAATTGTAGGAGTCTTTCTATTTTTTAGTAGCTTTCCTATTTCTTTTAGGAGTCTTATTAGTATTTTATTCTAGTAAGTAATTATTTTCCTTCTTCCATTAGAATTAGAGTTTTATTTAGTTAGGAGTCTTTTGGCTAGGCATATATAATTAGAATTGCTGGAATTTTAGGACTTCTTCCACACTTTATCATATTACACGTTATTTTCATGGAGAAGAGAAGAATTCCTGCGTTTTTTCTTTCTTTCAAGATGTATTGCTAAAAACTCAAGTTTTAGCCAAGGATTATTGAAGTTTTGATTCTACAAAAGTTGTGAGATCTAATTTATATTTATTCTTTCTTTGTTCTTGATTATTTGCATATTTTCTGTATTTGTTGAAATTATTATTTTGATTAATTAAATAATAAGGACCCGTTATTTGATTGTTGGAATAGTAAATAGCCATTTAGAATCCCAAATCCGTAATTGTTTGGTCAATTCTAATATTTGTGGCAGTTAATAACATTGATTATGGACAAGTTTTCGATTGTTATTATGGGAATATGTGATCTAATCTAAATGAACCAAGCTTGCGAGTTTGTTGGTTAGAATTGGCGTTTCTCTATTTCTTAATGCTATTGTTAAATTAAATCCTAAGAGCTTATTTAGGGTTGTTTAATCAATAAAAGAAGTAATCAAAGAGCTTGTTTTGGTTATCGATAAATTAAGGAGAAACTAGGTTGTTAGAGCTTGTTAATAACTATAGCCAATTTATTCATGAACATTGAAGTATCTTTGCATCAAGGATCAACTATTTGAATCAAAACGGAGAGAACTCCTTAGGCTAGAATCTCACCATAAATTAATTTCTTCTACTTGTTTAATTTTACATCTCTTGATTTTAATAATTTTTGTTATTTATTTTAATTTAGTTTAATTGATTAAAAATCCCCCCTTTTATTTTATTCGTTCATTGAGAATTAAGTTTGAACCAATCTCTGTGGATTCGACCCTGCTCACTACTATCTACAAATTTAGGAGTATGAATTATTTTTGTAGGCTCGACACCTAACAGATATTTGTGATATGACTTTGACATTGAAATAACTGATGGAGTGTCTATCTATTAAACGCAGTGATTGTTCTTATTGAACAAAGTTTCATCTTCATTTATCAATGTATTATTTGCCTCTCAGGTTTAAAATGTACTGCGAGACGGAAAAGCTAAACGTAACATCACTTCATTTTTGGCAAGTATTTTATTTCTTGTAGATCTTTGAATATTGTCTTCACTCAGCTTTTCCTACTATATACAATATGATAATACTAAATATTTGGTGCTATGTTATGTGATTTTGGAGCTACACAGAAATGGTGCATCTTTATGTATTTTGTTCGATTTATGGTGTACACTGGATGCATGTTTGGTAGGAGCTAAGTTTTTTTCACAATTTTGAAACCATTAGAGGAGTAGAAAGTAAACACTGCATTCAGAGTTGAGAGAGAGATTTATGTTTGAACGCATTTTTTAGCTTTGTTTTTGTGGTTATTTAATGATTTTCGGACTATCGTACTAATATAGTGCTAATCGAGTACCGATACATGTTTTATTTGCTAATGCGGGTGCTATGTTATGTGATTTTGAAGCTACATAGAAATGGTGCATTTTTCTATATTTTGTTTGATCTATGTGGTCCGGTAGATGCATGTATGGTAGGAGCTAAGTTTTTTCCACAATTTTATTTGAACCATGAGTGGAGCAGAAAGTACACATGGAAGTTGATTTAGAGGTTTATGTTTGCTCTTGATATGTGAAGTCCAGTTTATTGGCCTTGGTACACTTCTTTAGGGATCAAATAAGTTGTATTTAGCATAACTTAGAATTTCTACTACTTAACCTCTGATCTGTTCTTGATATTATGTTTTGAAATTATGTTTGAATCATGAAAAATTAGTTTGCAGAGGAAGTCACTGATCTTTGTAAGCAATTTTGTCTATCCTTGTAGTAATTATCCTAGTAAAAGTTAATTACCTTGAAGTGTGATTGTACTCCAATCTTATTACTTGCTTCATAATATTGCAGGTAGCTCAGGAAGTTGACACATAAGCGAAGTTCAACTTGTTCACTCCAAGGGATTAAGACCATGTTGACATGGTGCACAATGCCATCGATACGCAAATGTACGAGAGCAAGATTTTTGCATTGAAGTATAGAGTTAATGAGATTTCTTTAGTAAACTTGTGTTGATTAGCACTTTGATTTTTCATTGTAAGATTTATATTAAAAGGATGATTTACTTGATTTATTGAATGATGCTTAAATGTATATTTTAATTTTGATGTTCGGTGTCGTTTTTGTGTGTGGTTGGGTTTGGAATACGTTTATAATTTGATGTTTATTTGATTATATTTAGTTGTTTGTATATTTAGAGACAGAATTGGAGACTGATTTATTGGTTTAAATTTTAATTAGGGATGGATTTAGAGACCGAATTATGGATATTTTTAGAGACCGATTTAGAGACGGATTTACAAAGCGATGTTAAGACGGATTTAGAGACTGATTAGCGACGAGAATTAGAGACGGAGTTGCGACGGAATGGAGACCGAATGCATATATATTTAGCAACGAAATTTAGAGACCGATTGTATGTAAACAAGTTGGAAAATAGCGACGGATTAACTACGATAATTACTCCGTCTAAAGTTAGCGACGAATGGATTCCGTCGCTAAAATTTAGAAACATGCCATTTAGTGTCCGAATTTAGCGACGGAATATTCAGTCGCTAATTACTATTAGCGACGGAAAAGCTTAGCGACGGATGTTTACGTCGCTAATGCCCAATTTTTTTGTAGTGATATTTGATACTTGTTTAGTAAAGTCAATTTCCTGTACTAAGATAATCAACAAATTTCGTTGATGTTTTACGTACTAATTAAACAAAATGGCAAGACGAAACGTAAAAAAATATCAATACAAGATTTATAACTCATAAAATTTGTTGATGTTTTACGTACTAACATATATATGTAACTGATAATTTGTATTGTCGCTTAAAATCTCGACACTCATTATCTTTTTCTTGTAATGTTTGATTCTTGCTTAGTAAATTCAATTTCTTGTACTAAGATAATCAATAAATTTCGTTGATGTTTTATGTACTAATTAACTAAAATGGCGAGACGAAATGTAAGAAAATATCAATGGATCGAGGATCCAGTCCATTATTTAAGTGAAGCTAATGAATCTAGTATTAATATTTTCCAAATGACACAAGTTATTAGCTTTATAGTTTTAATGCTGTACTTAAGTAATTTAAAAACTTAACAGAAGAAAGTGAAATAAACAAGTGAAAAATAAGTTGTAAGAAAATGTTTTTATTGCTACTTCCTGACTGTCATGTTAAGTATAAAATTCTTTTACAAGTATTTGAATATCATGCAATGAAAGGAAGAAAAGAAAGAAATCTTTTTCTTATATTGAAATAATTGGTCATTTGATAATAGATTGGATGCAAGAACGTCTAGATCATGATGATTAGGTGCATTTAACCATATAATCTCTAGCGTATCAATTATTATGATTGAACCGATTTTATTGTGCTAGACTTAATATAGAATCATTTGTTGGTTGACGGAAGCACTGATAAATGCTAAGTCTACAAATAAAATTAGATTAATTTAACTACCAACATTATTCTTGAGAAGTAGGTTACCTAGAATGCCAAGTATAACATCAATCATGCAGTATTGTAGAAAAATTTAACTTTGAAAATGATTTGATTTAAAGAAACAATGAAATAGATAGGAACCTAATCGCCTGAAAGAATTGTTTAAATGTCTCTTTCATGTCCATTGTTTTGCTAAAATATAAAATTTAAGGGTATTTTTCCTTTTTTTTAATGATTCCATTTTCTTCAGTCAAATTTGTGAGGTCCGATATTATATATATATATATATATATATATAATGTGTGTGTGTATATATATATATAATACTGATCTTCATTTAAAAGGGTCTATTGGTTCTTTCTATGTTGAGCTAAGTAAAAAAAAAAAGTGGTCTAAATGAAGTCAATTAAGTGTTGCCTCCCCCCCTCACATTTTTGCCGCAACCCCTGCCCCTCCCTCCCTCACGATCTCTGGTTTTTTTTGGTTGTTTTTCTTTGAATTTTTCTGATTTTTTTTCTAATTGTTTTTATGATTGTTTTTTTTTTGTTTTTTCCGAAAATTTTCTCTAATATACAGTTTGTTTTTTCTAAATTTTCTGATCTTTTTTTCTCATTTCTAATTTTCTCCTGATCCATTGGCAAAGAATAAATGATGCAACATTTGGAAATAAATACGAATAAACATAATGTTTATCAAAATGAGGGCCTTCTGCAGAAAATCTTAAGAACGTTAGACTTCACTGCCGAAAAGGGAGCTTATACAATCTAAACATTATTTAAGAATTTCTATAACTATTTTCTGATAGAGAAGAGTTTCTTGCATATAAACAGCTTCACATGAGGCAATATGCAACTAACAGTACTCCTTAATTTGAATGGGAATCCACAAATTTATCTTTCACTCACGATAAGAAATACAAAATTAATGGTGATCTAGCACGGACTTTCCCCCTACTATCCCAGTCAATAGGATCAACAATACACAGAAACGACACGCTATTAATATTATAGACTGCACTCATACGATGTTGAGTTGCCTACGTACCCGTATGGAATCAAGTCTAAACGTAGTTCATATAAGGTGGTTAGAATTGATATGATTCGTAGTATGATGATCACTCGTATTTGTATAAGAGGTTCATACTCTCGAGTCTGCGATTATCTAAACTCCACGAGTAGTGATTCGTAGTATTAATGGCTCAGATATTCGGTCCCCCTTTCTTTATAGATGACTGTATTTATAGAGTTTCCATTCGGTACTGTAGGACGAATGATTGACAAGACGCCTTGCCTACGGATTCCCCACACGTGTATTGGATGGGTGGTACAGATTCGATGCCCATCGGGTCGGGCCATAAACCGACCCTACCCGAACTACAAAACACGCGGATCTTGGAGTGTAATGCAAATATCAAGGTTATAGGGACCGGGTGTGAAACCCGTCTCATTTCATCGTATTCGAGGTAGTATTTCACATATACGACCCTATATGTTTCAAAGAATACGAGCCGACGACTATTAAATCTAATAATATTTTAGGTATATCATTAAGTCCCTCACTTCGTGAGTGAAGGGGAAAATACCTGAAAGTTCTCGACCCTTGACTGACGAAGTACAGTGTTATGCATTTGTTACCTCGTCTGGGCATTTATTCCCTTGCCTTTATTCTTAATTATAAGTCAACCACTGCAATCATTACCTTGCAGCCATTTCTTCTAATTAATTCTGACACGCCGTTTCTCGAGAAACGTGTCTGTGCTGCCCCTCCGTTCTTTCGAATTCCAAGAGACGCAATTGGAATTTGAAACGTCACGTATTTATACCGTTGGATACAACTTTTGATTAAACGATCCGGACCGTTGATTTCAATTTACCCCCCACTATATATATGGAGGACTTACCCTCTCATTTGAATTTTTACTCTTCTTCAACCTGAATTGTCGGCAGTAAAACGTCGCATCGCACCTTCTGCACTTTCCGGCGTCCTTGCTACTCGGAGATCTTCTGCCGTTCAAAATCCGAACTTTTCCAAGCCGCTAGGTATAAGCTTCGTCTCTTTTTCTTTTATTAGTCCCATACTTTGCATATATATATTTTTTTATATCATTAATGAGTACCTCCGGTGTGGATGCCTCGCCCCGAGTCTCCGACGAGGAGAATGAGACCTCGTCTGATCATAGCGGATCAGATAATAGTTCTAGTAGTCCCGAAACATCCCCCGAACCCGCTGTGAATAACCCACCCATAGCCCTTGAGCCCGAGTCCCCTGACGTTCCCCCTCCATATCCAAATCTCGAGGGAGACGAGGATGTTAATGCCCAGCTATTTCCGGATATGGATAGGGCTCAGAGGCAAATTCCTTGGCTAGGTTACTCCTCAGTCTTGACCACATAGAATATTGCAGATATTAGGACTAGATATCACATCCCTCCCGAGTATCGTACAATAGTCCCCAATGAGGGCGATAGAATGCATCGTCCACCCCCAGGGTTTCGCACCATACATGTAGCCCATCTTGCATCAGGCCTTAGATTTCCCCTTCACCCTGCCATAGTAAACATTCTTCTACACCTTCGTTTGAGCCCCACTCAATATAATTTTCTTTATAGTCGTAATGAGGATGTACGGGGTTCATCCAAACATAAAAAACTTCAACGGTTTCTTATCAGTGCATCGAAGCACGCAGTCCAAGGAGGAAGGCTTTTTCTTCCTCGCACCCCAACGTCATTGTCGTTTACAATCTCGAACTCAATCTTCATTTGGAGATTGGAAGAAAAAGTTTTTCTTCATCGCTCCACCCTTAAACGAACACTGGAGTGTCCCTCGTCCATGGGTTATGGACCTCGTTGAATTGAGCAACGTGGGTCGACCCACTATACCTCGACGAACATTGAAACGCATTCTCAAACGGCTGTTCAATCCCGAGGTCGTGATGAGTGAATCAGTGCTTGTCACGTGTGGGCTTAGTAGCGCCAATGTGCCTCCCGTCGAAAATTTGGGTAACTCTTATACTCGTGTTCTATCCATTACAACTACTCGTAACATATTCGATGTATTGCATCTCATAAACTTATTTTTATCCTCCACAGCAATGGAAGAAAGACAGGCTCGGTTGGACAAGAGGGCCATTCTTGCGGCTGAGGCGGCTCAGCGGACAGCAACAGCAACCGGTCGAGGTACTGGCCGGGGTCGTGGCCGTGGACGGACGCAGGGGCAACCCGCCCTGAGGATTGGCGAGCCCCAAGGCCAGGGATCTACTCGTGCACAACCATCACGCACGACTCCAACCGCCCCACGCCCTCCTCGAAGCAGCAGCACTGCAAACGACCCTGAGACCGAGGAGGGTACTCTTGTCCGTCGGCGCCGCCCCGAGGCAGTCGGGGAGCTAGCGGGCGTTGCATATGGTCGCCCTGAAAAACGACCTCACCGGGAGGCAACTTCTCAACCCGCTCCCGGCGAAACCGCCATTACAGTCCCTCCGTCACACCAGATGTGCTTAGTGCTCTGATTTTGAACTGCTTAACGAGGCCGAGTCATTACTTCTGAATGACTACCTCGAGTGCGAGGTGACTGAACGTGCGCCTCCCCGTCCCGATCAACAGCCCCTCATCCAAGATTGGCACATCTACGCGGATAGCAGCATAATCAAGGATCGCAGCGGTAATACGGCAATCGAGGTATACCAACGCACGCTGCTGCCCAAGGACAAGGCTCTGATCCTCGACCAGCCTCATCCCGTTGTCGAGAAGCAAGCAGCTCAGTATCTCGAAAAGGTATACTAGTTTCGTCTTAGTAGCTGTCCATTCGAAGCCCTATCCTCTTCTATAACCTCGTTTGATCTTTTATCGTTTCAGACGAAGCTCTTGATACATCAGCTGTCCTTTACCAACTCGAGTTTCAAGGAAATCTTGAAGAGAAAAGAACAGGAGCTCACAGATTATAAAGGACAAGTCCAAGCCGAGTTGCTTGCTGCCCAAGAGGACAAGGAAAAAGCCTCTTCTCTACAAGTAAGCTCGACTGGGAACTTAACATTTTTTTTTCATTGCATTTGGTATGAGATGAATCTTATTCTCGTCACTCGCAGACGGAGCTCGATATGCTTTGCCGGTCCTACGATGCCAATAAGCTCAAAATGGCTGATCAGGAGTAAGCCAATGCTGTGCTTCGTCAACAACTGAACGTGCTGCAGGAGGGTACCGAAGCTGAAAAATGATGCCAATTTGCCTTAGGCAAAACCGCCGGTCGGAGGGAATTTCAAGAGTCCTCTTCCTTCCGGCGCCAACTTGACGATGCGCGCTTGGGCGGAGCTCGGGACATGCTGCGTTCCACAGTGATCGACGACCGGTTGCTCGATCAGGCCTTGAACGACGTACAGGATGGCTTCTATAAGGCTCTCGATTATTTGAAGGAGACTGGAGATCTCCCCCCCACTTTCCAGGAGGAAGAGTTCGCCAACTCTTATCTGAGAGCTCCCCTTAAGCGACCTTCGGCAGCCCCTCCAGAAGTTGTTTCTTATACGTATTTCCCGGAGTTCGACGCCTTAGTTATCGGCGAGTCTGGAGCCAGTATCCAGTTCGAGCGAGAATTAGAAGCAACGATCCATCGGGGTGATGAGCAGGAAGAGGGTGAAGCCGCGGCCACAGCTGACGAGCCCCACATAATCGAGGACTAATTTAATGTAGTTTTGTAATTGATTTAGCTTAATCGTAGTTATAACATTGGTATTTTTATATAGAATGACTTTGTGTATTTCGAGATACTTTTGCTTTCTGTTGTGATCTCATTTTAATTTGACTCAGCGTCGGGATTGTTGTCCCGCATCGTTTCATGTTTATCATCATATATGTCAAATGTCGAACTGGGATGTCACCACCTTTTGATTTACTATATATGCATATTCAGAATGACAAACTGATGATAAATGCTTATCCAAATAAGTAACGAGGCAAATTTATGCCACTAGATTTTATATAACTGCATTATACACCATTTATGCATAGAATTTTCTCAAGTTATTTACATTCCAAGGACGGGGTAGATCTTTACCCATGAGATCTTGTAATCGATAGGTCATTGCCTTCGTGATTTTAACGACCTTAAATGGGCCTTCCCAGTTTGCTTCTAACTTCTTCACATGTCTCGACACTTCCACCCTTTTTAGGACGAGGTCCCCGACTTGAAAAGATCGAGCCTTCACTCTTCTGTTGTATGCTCTTGCCATTGTGCTTTTTTGCCTCAATATATTGGCATATGCCTTGTCTCGCACTCCATCGATGACATCCAACTCGAACTCCCTTGCCAATCGATTCTCTTCGGGGTCATAGGCGCTCACTCGGTGAGTCATCATTCCAATTTCCGCTGTAATGACGGCTTCGGAGCCATAAACGAAGCAAAACGGAGTTTCTCCTGTTGACGAACGAGGTGTTGTTCGATATGCCCATAACACACCATTGAGTTCTTCTACCCACCCCTTTCGCTCTCCATCGAGTCTGGTTTTAAGATGTTGCAGAAGTATTCGATTCGCCACTTCTGTCAGTCCATTAGCTTGGGGATGACCGACCGATGTGAAGTTTTGCTGTATCTTCAACTCGGAGCACCAATCAGTGATAGCTTTACCATTGAATTGCGTCCCATTATCAGATATCAGTATTCGAGGTATACCAAACCTGCATATTATATTCTTCCAAATGAGAATTACATTGTCATTCGGATTTATTCGATTGTATTTAGGTTAATTAACCTGCATATTATATTCTTCCAGATGAAAATTACATTGTCATTCGGATTTATTCGATTGTATTTAGGTTAATTAGCCTGCATATTATATTCTTCCAGATGAAGTCAATGACGACTTTCTCTGTGATGCGAGCCACAAGTTCTGCTTCTATCCACTTCGTGAAATGCTCAATTGCCACTATAACAAATTTCTTTTGATTGTGAGCTGGAGGGAAAGGTCCTGCATACAATTTGATTAGTTAGTCATCTATTTTATGTCATTTTATAACACGTGTGTCGATGAGGTGTTACCAACCTAGGATGTCAATGCCCCATTGGTCGAATGGATATGCAATTTTGATTGCTTCCATAGGGGTCCCTGGTTGATGTATCTCATTAGAATGCAGTTGACACTGCCGGCATTTTTTGGCAAAACCATATGCATCTTTTACCAAGGTGGGCCAAAAATAACCTTGCCTTGTTATTTTTTGAGCTAATGATCTACCTGCAGAATGATTCCCACAACTCCCCTCGTGTATTTCTCGTAGAACATATTCCGACTCTGATGGCGTTACACATCGAAGCAGCGGCCCCCCCACCGACCTCTTGTAAAGCTCTCCATCCATCATTACAAATCGAGTTGCTCTTTAAATGACCTTCCTGGCCTCAATCTTATCATGAGGCAACTCATCATTGACTAAATAGTCGGTAATCGCATCCTTCCAGGATCTCTCAGTCGATACTGGCAAGACCGATGCTAACGAGTCTAATTCCGAGTGCTCAGCCACCAGCAGAGTGACTTTCCTACTTTTGAACCCTACAATTTGATTTGCAAATTTCGATAAAGCATCTGCTCTTTCATTTTCATCTCTAGGGATCTGATGCAACTTAACTTTTTCAAACTCTAGCATCAATTCCCTCACCTTATTCAAATATCGTATCATCGTTCGTTCCCTGGCTTCGTACGTGCTGGCGACTTGCCTAGCCACTAATTGTGAATCTGTGTAAACCATTAGCGTCTTTACCTCTAAGCTTTTTTCCATCCGCAAACCTGCAATAAGGGCCTCGTACTCCGCTTCATTATTTGTTACATCGAAATTTAACTTAATAGCGAATTCCATATCCAACCTATCTGGGGTTTGCAACCAAACTCCAATTCCTCCCCTCTTCGTCATTGACAAGCCATCCACATGTAAAAGCCATGGCTTTACTGACTCCACTGCAATCACTCCAAGGACTGATTCCGTAGTCATCTCAACAACAAAATCGGCCATGACCTGCGCTTTCACTGCTGTACGACTTCTATATTCAATGTTGAATTCTCCCAATTCAATGGCCCATTTAACAAGTCTGCCCGAAACATTAGGTTTTGCCAACACTTGCTTCAGGGGCTTGGTTGTCAAGACAACAATTTGATGGGACTGGAAATAGTGTCGCAATTTACGAGCGGAAGTCACTAAAGCAAGTGCCCATTTTTCAATCTCCAAATAATTTAACTCAGCCCCTTGGATTAATTTACTAACGTAATATACCGGTTTGTGTTCATTTTCAACCTCTCAGACCAACACCGCACTGATGGCTGCCAAGGAAATAGCCAAGTATAAGAACAAGGGTTCCACGAAAACAGGTTTTGTCAGTAAAGAGGGTGATACCAAGTATTCTTTAAGCTCCTGGAAGGCTTTTTCACATTCTTCGGACCACGTGAAATTTTTTACCTTTCGCAAGATTTTGAAAAATTGTAGTACTTTGTCAGCCGATCGAGATATAAATCTGTTTAGGCTTGCCATTCTTCCTGTCAGTATTTGTACATCCTTTACACTTGAGGGGGATTTCATATTCAAGATGGCCTCGATTTTTTCAAGGTTGGCCTCGATACCCCGTTCAGTCACCATATAGCCCAAAAATTTTCCCCCTCGAACTCCAAATGTACATTTATTAGGGTTTAGTTTCATCCCGTATCGTTTCATTATTTCAAAAGATTTCATCAAATGATTTAAGTGGTCTGACTCGTCCACAGATTTGACGAGCATATCATCAATAGACACCTCTATGGTCTTCCCTATCTCATTCTCAAACATCGTATTGACCAATCGTTGATACGTGGCTCCTGAGTTACGAAGGTCAAAAGGCATTACATTGTAACAGTATACACCTCTGGCCGTGACGAAGGAAGTCTTGTCCCTATTTTCCTCCGCCATCATTATTTGATTGAAACCCTGATAGGCATCCATCATGCTCAACAATGCACAACCTGCAGTAGAATCTACTAATAAATCAATACGAGGCAAGGGATAAGGGTCCCGAGGGCAAACTTTGTTTAGATCAGTGAAATTGGTACACATGCGCCATTTGTTTTCGGCTTTAGGTACAAGGACTACATTTGCTAGCCATTCAGTAAACTGAATTTCATTTACATATCCTACTTCTAGCAGTTTCTTCACCTCGTTTTCAATGATGGCTCTATTGGGCCCGAAATTTCTTCGTTTCTGACGAACCGGCCTTGCTTCGGGGTCAACATTCAAACGATGCACTATCACCTCCGGGTCAATGCCTTGAAAATCCGCAGCCTTCCAAGCAAAAATATCTGTGTTTGCCTTGAGAAATTTTATCAATTTCGACTCCATCGTGGGACTCAGTTGCCCCCCAATTCTGGTAGTTTTCTCTACATCGTTGTCAAAAAGTTGAATAGCTTTGTGCTCCACGGGCTGCACCCTCGTATCAATTTTCCTTTGCCTCTTATCCAACTGCTGCATTAGCATGGCTGCCTCCTCATCCACAACATTTACCCTCGTCACTTCCCTTTTCCTTTTCTTACTCGAAGTGGGCACTAACGAGGTAGTGTAACAATCTCGGGCTTCCAGCTGATTGCCCCTTACTTCGCCTATCCCATCTCTGGTTTTGAACATTAATTTCAAATGAGGAGTCGAAAAAATAGCTCCAAACATATTTAGCATCGGCCTCCCCACAATCATATTGTAAGCAAAGGGGGTATCCACAACCAAAAAGGTCACACGTAATGTCTTTCTCTTCGGAGCCGATCCCAGCGAAACGTCGAGCTTTATCGAACCTTTCGGCATGATTTGAGATCCAGTGAATCCCATTAAGGGAGTACTCACCGCTCGTAAGTTCACCCCCCCAAGTCTATCTTTTGTAAAACATCCCAAAAGATTATATCTGCCGAACTGCACGTATCGACCAACACCTTATGTACAGCAAAATTTGCAACATCCATCGTTATCACCATTGGATCATTATGGGGAACAATCATGCCCTCGTAATCCCTATCGTCAAAAGCTATTGGCTGGTCACGATTATGTACAGAAAAGACCTTCGTAGGCTCTTGACGATAGTGATTGCCACGCATCTCCCTCTTATGCCTTTTTCTCGCACTGGACGAATCACCTCCAGCCAGTCCTCCCGCTATCGTGTGGATTTCCGCCCTGACTACATTAGTATGTTCTTTATGTCGATCACCTGGACGGCTGTTGTCATTGTCCCTCTTTTCCGCATTGCGACGATAATTGTCACTCCGACGATGGTCATCAGTCCGGGGACGGTCATATGGGCGACTGTCCCGGACCTGATGTTCATACCGGTCTCCATCCCTTTTATAACGGAAACGATTGGGCGATCGACTACGCGATCGTTGCATTTCTTTTGTGCGGTTGGCTTCTGGAGCTCTGAATTCCGCAAGAGTTCGGTCAATAAAGTCGTTAAGAACACCATCTTTGATCAAACGTTCCAGTTCATCTTTCAACTGATAACATTCTTCAGTATCGTGGCCATTGTCTTTGTGAAACTGACAATACTTATCCGAATTCGCTCTGTATTTCGATTTCATTGGCTTAGGCCATCGAATTGCATTCATATGCTGCACCGCTAGTAACACTCTGCCTCTTGATGCTTTCAAGGGGGTGTACTGTTCGTATTTTGAGTATCGAGGGGGTCGTTCGTGGTTCTTTTCAGACCTCGACCCTTCCCGCCGATAGCTATTGTCTTTTCGATCTCGTCGATCGTTTACGGGCTTGCAAGCCTCGAAATCTTTCGATAAGTTCATTTCCTCCTCGTTGATACACTGCTGTTCCAGCTGCATCAGCTCTTCTTGATCTTTAGGTGCACGACGAGCAAGGGCAGAGGCCAAAGTACCTTTCTTCAAAGCCAACAAAAGAAATGTTACCACAAGATCATGAGTGAATTCAGGTATTTCTAAGACTTCCTGATTAAACCTATGAACAAAATCCCTCAGACTCTCGCCCGGACCCTGTTTGAACCCCATCATGGATGACACGGACTTCCTGGCCTTCTTGTTGGCGGCAAAATGATTATCAAACCTCTTAATGAGCTATTCGTAGGACACTATCGAGCCGGGCTGCTGACTAGTGAACCAGTCTTGAGCCCGTCCGACCAAAGTTGTCACAAAAACCCGTGCATTTATGGCATTCGACTGATGATACAACGACATCAGCAGTTCAAAAGTAGTTAAATGTGGCCCCGGAGCACCTGTCCCGTCATATGTAGGCAACAGAGGAGCTTTGAATGAACTCGGGGGTTCTTCACACATTATACTTTCACAAAACGGCGAGTTTCTAGCCATCAGTGCAGACGTCGACCTATTTTTTGAACGAGGTACCTCCGGTCTACGACTCGCCCTACCAAGCTTTTCATAAATATCATCAATTTCTGCCCTCGACAAGGCTGGCTGCTCCCTCTCCTTCTGCAAGGGCTGCTTTCCCCGTCGAACCTCCCCGCGGGCACTAGCCCCGCTGTTGACCTCTTCATCGGACTGTGCTCCTTGCTCAAACCTCTTCATACGCTCTGGATTCAAACCTTCATCTTCAGGGAACAACTTCCTAGGCGCCAGGGGAGCCCCCGGAGTCTTGGGTATGCCCGGGGTCACCGGCCCCAACGCCATCAAGCGATTCATAACTTCATCCACCTTCTGTTGAACCATCTTCTCCAACTCTCCTTTTGTGACTAACATCTTCTCATCGCCTCTGTCATCCCCGCTCCTGTCAGGAGCAGAAGACACAGAATCCTCAATGTGAACTCGCTTATCCTTCTGACCATCTCCTTCCATCCTGACGCCAAATTCAGCGACTCTCGAGTAGTTTCCCACAGACGGCGCTAAACTGATCTAGCACGAACTTTCCCCCTACTATCCCAGTCAATAGGATCAACAATACACAGAAACGACACGCTATTAATATTATAGACTGCACTCATACGATGTTGAGTTGCCTACGTACCCGTATGAGATCAAGTCTAAACGTAGTTCATATAAGGTGGTTAGAATTGATATGATTCGTAGTTTGATGATCACTCGTATTTGTATAAGAGGTTCGTACTCTTGAGTCTGCGATTATCTAAGCTCCACGAGTAGTGATTCGTAGTATTAATGGCTCAGATTTTCGGTCCCCCTTTCTTCATAAATGACTGTATTTATAGAGTTTTCATTCGGTACTGTAGGGCGAATGATTGACAAGACGCCTTGCCTACGGATTCCCCACACGTGTATTTGATGGGTGGTACAGATTCGATGCCCATCGGGTCGGGCCATAAATCGACCCTACCCAAACTACAAAACACGCGGATCTTGGAGTGTAATGCAAATATCAAGGTTATAGGGACCGGGTGTGAAACCCGTCTCGTTTCATCGTATTCGAGGTAGTATTTCACATATACGACCCTATATGTTTCAAAGAATACGAGCCGATGACTATTAAATCTAATAATATTTTAGGTATATCAAATGGTACTCAAATCAATCAAACTTTCATAAGGTTAATTTCGATCTTGCACGGCGCCAAAAATCATAAAATCCATAACACATTATTTCAGCTACAAACATGCAATCTCAAGTAAAATCTATATTTATATGACTTAGCAATACATATCATAGGATCAAATTGAGCTATTCATTTTCAGGATGGTTATCAACTACATCAGCAATGATCATCTTCTCCTTGTCGAAGAAGAGATCTCGAAGAGGATACGTTCCCTCAAAGTCCGTGGGCCCATCCGAAGAGCTTTCGCAAACTGCTCATGAATCCTTTCAGTCGGATGAAACGAATCCCACCAGACATGTTCGTTGGCGTTGTCGCATAGTTCGTACGTTGTCACCTTCTTTGTTCCTCCACAAGTGTAAACTCCTCCGTAAGGTCCTGATCCACAGCAAGCATTCACTCCTTCCTTGAAACCTATACACATAGATTGTTATTTGATTGGATGAGCATTGATTTAGTGTTCCAAGTTTTCGATTTACGACATCATTCCTGAACTAGTTTTTGAATATTCTTATTGATCATGGATCTTAGGTGATGGTATGGATACGAGGGTAATTGTGAAAGTCTTATGTCATTTTGTAATGTTTAAATTGAGAATATAATAGATCAAAGAGCGAGCTAGTTACTTCATCCTCATACGTTAACAATTTTAGTAGTATTCAAGTATGTTGTGGAGCACTGGGTCAGGAGTTTACTTTGCACTATCAATATAATCTCATCCCATGACTTACAACCCCACTTGAATAGTGGGTAGCCTAAAATTTGACCCGCCAGAACTAAGCCATAGCGCGAGTCCATCACAATAGTGTATAAAATTTCAAAATGAAATCGACCCACCACACATGTGATTGGTTGACGCACTAATAGTAGATTTGAATTTATGACCTCCTTGTGAGAAGTAATAGGTTACCTATCTATAAAAATAAACTTAACACGGGAAATACTAAGGAGCAGAGATTCGTGTGAACAAATACATTAAAGACACATAATAGTGTGACAAAAGATTTTCCGCTTAAAGCTTAGACAAAAGTGTTGCATTTAACTAAATTTATATTCAACCCAATGATTTAATTGAAATCACGAATAATCATAATTACATACCGTAATTTGAGGGATAGATGATTCGTTGTTGAAGCCAATTGTAGAAATTGGAGTAGCAATACTTGAAATCTTTGAATAGGTATCCAAGATTTGTGAGGACATTCTTGAGGGCATTATTATGTGCTAAGGCAAGAGAATTTGCTTCTTCAAAACAACCTTTGGGACTCATAGCTCTCAGAATTGGCAAGCACCCCAAAGGTGATAAACTTAAAAACCCAAATTTCCTAGCACCTTTCCCATACAATTCCTTAACCATCAAATTAAAATAAATAAATTTTTAAAAAATTAGAAAAAAAAGTAAGAGGTGGGAATCTATACTAGACCAAGTTCAATAATCCCGGTGTCTATTTCTCTCATACAGTAAAAAGTATTGTGTGGGGTCCCGATACACACCTGTATGAAAGAAATAGACACAGAATACACATTCAGAATATAGAACTCAGTCTAATATCGAATTACCCGGGGTGTGTGTTAACTTACTTGGAGTGCGCTTGTTAAATTTCCTATGACCATTCCTACATATTCCTCAGGAAGATGGAGTTCTTGCATCTTAGGATTACCAAGATAACCACCCAAGTAATCATTACTTCCCATACTAATGAAATAAACTGCATTTGATATGACTTCTTCTGCTTCTGAACTTCCCAATTTCTCTCTTAACCATTTCTCCACTTCCTCGAAATACTTCAATTGTGTCTTAAGATCAATTGCCTATTGAAAACCATAAAGTTAAAGCAGCTAAAACATCAAAATACATCAAATCCATATTTAGTGTATAGACTATGATCAATTTTGCCATTTTGTGCTTGATTAACGATGTACAGTAGAACGATTTATTAGTTTAGTTCTTAGTTGCTAGTGCTAATTTTGTTTCATCTCTCAAATGAGAATTTTAGCGTCTACAAGTTTATTATTTGTCTTGTTTAATTAAGAGTTATGCTGCTTTGGATCAAAGCTAAAAGGAAAATGTAAATGAAAAGGTTTAAAAAATGAACACATTAGTTAAATAATTTGAAGCGAAGAAAATATTTTCATTAATGTTTTTCTCATCAAACTCATCCTTCAAACACAACCTAATTGACTACTAGAATTTAATTTGGATATTATCCAAGTCTATATAGGGGAATTCACTATATATATCGGCTGGCGTCTGCATAAATAAAATTAGAATCATTTAATAAGAATATGATGATATCACAAAGTAAAATGATGACTTCGGCACACGTATTTAACCATTCACAATCACTGGAACAGGATCTCATGATGGAGTAAATTAGTAGTCACCTGACCCTCATTAGTGGTAGAAAGAATTCCAGCCCCAGCAGACGCAAAGTTAACTCCATAACTATAATCAGCAGATGGATCCAAGTATGGAGGGATTATAGGCAACTTACCATATTCAGCTGCATCATTAGTAATAAAAATTAGGAAATTACTTAAAAAAAAACACTTTAAAATAAGTTTTTATATTAAAAAAAACTCTTGAAAATACTTTCCAATCTAAAAAACTCATTTTACAAACTTTTCATTCGAAACAAATTCAGAAATTAAGCTTAACAACTTTTTAAACTGAATTACTCTTCATTTCTTAAGTTAAGAATTGAGATTGATTCTGTTTTTTTTTTTTAGCATTTTCTTGGTGTAAATTTTTCAAAATTGATGAATTATATAATACGAATTTTATGTTTTAATATAATTATTTAAAAAAAATATATATAAGTTGTTTTGACTTTAATATGTCAATTATCTAAAAATATCCTTTTATAACATTTAAGAATATTAAAACATTTGAAAATTTAGAATTAAAATCATAATTAATATCAAATATCAATATAAAAGTTCTTTATAAATAAATGTTCCTAAATATTTAATCCCTCAGCCCTAGACGTTAGTATAACTTTTTTGTTTGATGTTTTGTCATGATATGAATTGTTAATGGTCCGGGTTAGATTATTTTTCTTAATTCAAATAAAAGAATTAATCATTCTTGTAATTCATTTAGGGTGAGTTCGGCACAACTTTAAACTTGCCTATATAATTAATTAAGAAATAATTAATTTTTACATAATTGATTATGACAAAAGCTAGGATTTTTAACTTTTTCAAAACGTGATTTTGTAACACAAATATGTTCAAAGTAACACAAACGCGTTTGAACTCTAAAGACAAATTTTAGCTCTTCAGCCGCTAGGACAAATGCACCCTTAGCCGTTTGGTACAGTCGAGAATAACTTGTTATAAAACCAATCTACTATAATCATGTTTTATTAAAAAACACTAATTTCTTAAATAATCATGATCAGAAAAATAATATCACGGAGTACACAAAAAAGAAAGTAGAGGTATAATATTTTTACCTAGGAAATCTACTATGATCCGACCATCAGAAAACCGGCCTGTGGGATCCTTAAAGAAGCCATTCTGACCATAAGGCTTGTGATTTGCTTGATTTTCTGGGATTGTTTCGATGTAGTTATTGTTTCCAGGATCAACTGTCGAATCACCAAATATGAAAAATACACTCTTTTTTTCTGCTGAAACCCCAATTGAGCTGAAACATAGGACAAGGACAAGGTTCACAAAACTGGTCATCTTGAAAGAAGAGTAGGAAAACAGTTAATCAACTTTGAATGGTTTGTTAATGATGTTGAGTTTAAGTCTTTAAAAGTCCTTAAATAATGAGATTATTCGGCGTTTCCACCAATGCAATGCTACAATTAATCATTGTGTGGTTGGTCTAAAATAAGCCCAATGATGTAAACAAGAAACAAGAAGCCAAAGTATTTTTTGTGTTTTTCCTATTTTCTCGATGAATACCAAATAATAATAATTTACAATCAACTAACAACTAATACAATCTGTTAATAGCCACCATGAAAAAAAAGAAAATACCCACACGCTGTTGGTGAAAGAATAATCCAAAACATTTAATATCTTATTGGGGCCTCAACTTCGCCATTAAAACTGAGCTTCATGGACAAAAGCTTAAAATATTTTGAGAGCATTTATGATATGCCTAATTTAGGCCTAATCTTCAAATTACCAGCATACCCTTATAAGTTTGAACAAAAACTTATTCAGCTCGACTTGACTCCTCTATAGTCCTAAATATAAATGTAGTAATTAAAAAATCATAACTATTATTGATATATTTTTATAACTAATCTAATAAATGTAGTATCTAATTTACAACGAAAATTGATCATACTATTAAATAAAATGTAAACTAAAAGGCTAAGAAATATGATCTGATTAATCTTAATTTTAACGTTTCGAATTAAAAATAGCAACTATTGTTATATTCCATCAGTAATATCTAGATTCATTGAAATCAACTATGAAAAGGAAAAAAAACATAAGTGATACTTTTTACATAAAAAGCAAAAAGAAATGTATAATTGAGTAAAATTAGTCGAGAACAAGGATTTGAGTGAGCAAAATATATACTTTTTACCAACTTATTTATAATTCTGAAATTACTCGTCCATGGCAAAGAAATGTATATATACTTGCCACAAAATATATACTTTCTTCAAGCCCCATATATATATATATATATTCATCTAATTTTGGTGACCAGTCCACTGAGATATATGCTTGAAAACGAGGATAAACCATATTTCTTAATCTTAATCTAAGCTGCAAAAATTAAGTTATATGGGGCTCAACTCAGAATTATGTTTACAATCTAAACAAAACCGATCTTAACGATCAATAATCTATAATCAAATATTGGACTGAAAAAATGGGGGCATCTGTATATATTAAAACACAATCCAACAATCTTTGAGTCTGACCAAGTAAACACACATGTGAACAGTTTAATAGAACTCAATCGTATCACATAAGTAATTATTTTATATCTCTTTTATTGAATATGGATAAAAGTAGTTACCAATTTTTTTTTTTTTTATCTAAAACAGTAAGTTAGTTACCAACAAAATTTAAAATCAAAAAATTATCTATTTATTTTTTCTACCTATTTTTTTTGTTAATGATAATTGTCAATCATTTACTTTTAAAATTTATTTTACTAAGTTCAACAATCATGCATTATACTTTTAAAATTAAGTTAATATGATTTAATGCTCATATAAAGAAATCTTTTTATGAGACTTAAATCAAATGTTTTAATGTTGCAAACTACAAACAAAAAAAATAATATACGATAGATTTTAATGTTATTAGTATTTACATAATTAGTATCCTGTACCAAGGCACGGGATTACAATTAGTAATGTTAATAAAATAACCCCGGCGACGAAGCAGCCCACAATCTTTCTAAATGGGCCTCTCTAGACCCTATTTTAAGTATGTTGCATTAATAAATCAGAGGCCCAAAAAATTAGATAAGATATATTGCATTTTTTTTTAAATAATTGGAAATAATTGAAGCTCACGAAAACGAGCAAAAGGCGTGTCGTTTCAACTAAAAACAGAGTCTTTTCTTCTACTTCCTCCTCCTCCTCATAAAACATAAAAACCTAGCTAATAATAATAATACCCAATTTCAGAAAAAAAAAAGGTTAATAAATCTTCGCAGATTCTCTTTAATTCTTCATTGATTCTCCTTTTTATTATATATCATTTAATTCCATAAATTTTGTTATCGGTGAATTTCAGTTGTTTCCTTTTGATTTTCGTGTAATCTCCGTAACCCTTCATCACACGCCTTGCAATCATACGAATTCGTCTCTGTGAGTATCCATTTCTTGTTTTCTGTTTTTGTTTTTAAAATTTTTGATTTTAGTTATGTACCTATGCGTAAATATATAAAAGTTATTTCCTTTGCCTGTGTGTTAATTTGTGCAATTTGTTAATTTTAAGTCGAGTTAATCTAAATAGGAATATTTGATTTATTCGCCAATTTTCAAGTCAAAAATATTTCTTTTACAGTTTAATAGTAGTTTGCTTATTCATCAGAATATGACAATTTGCAGTTTCTTTTGTTTATTTAGCCTAATTTGTTAGTTGCTTTAAATCTTTGTAATATTAGATTACTGGTTTTGCGTTATATGTCTCGAATCAGTTATAATGGACTTTGGTTTTATTTTATCAAAGGTGAATTTGGTTGGGCACCTAAAATCATGTATGGACCTCTGTCGTAATCTAGGAAGTCGTATACATGGCCAATAGTGTAGAATGACTTTTGAACTCCATGATCTCTAGGGAGTTTGGGCACCTAAAGTGGCGTCACTTTTGGGTTATCCAAATGCAATAATCAGCTGTTTACAGAAGCTACAAAAAATGATTCGGCTATGTTTGGATATGTTTTGAGATGGAATTTTGGTGAGAATTATTAGTGAGAAATTTATGGGGACACGTGCGTGTTTGATGAGATTGTGTTTGGTTTTATTTTGAGAGTTGGTTTTTGAGTGTGTTTTTTTGGTCAGATAATGTTTGATTTTGTTTCCAAAGGGAACAAAAGTTACTGTAGCAGTCAAATCATGAAGCTTTTGTCTGTTATAGAGGAGAGAGAAGAGAGAGAGCACGTAGAGAGGAGTGTAGGAACAAAGTAGGTGTAGAAAGATGGAAAATAATTATTATGTTTTTTTTGGACAAAAAAAGTAGTGTATTTTTGACCAAATATTTTGTGAACCAAACATGGTTTGGTGAGAATTTTAGACCAAACATGGTATGAAAACATAACCAACATTGCCGAAGCTTTTGGCAAACCACAATTTCGTAGAATTAGTTTTCCAAAATTGTTTGTTGCTAAATAACTCCTTTATCCATATATTTGTTAAAATCCTGGCTGAAATGTTGTTCTTGTTTTTTCGTTTTTGGAGTTATCTCTATTTGTTTTTATAGATTTTCCTTTAGAATTATGGACATGCTCTGCATGTCTTTACATATATCATCATTTTGCATGCTTTCTTACATTAGGTCCTTCGCCTTTGCTTCACGTAGGTATTTTTTCTTGTTACCTTTGTTGTCTACTGAGTGGTTCATGAGTTATGGCCGCATCAGAAGGAAAGATTTCTTACGCTTCACTTTCCAATTTGGAAAAGGAGAGTAAGTTTACTTATGTAGATGACTTTGATGATACTGCCTGGTCTGCACCAGAAGGCAATAATTCAGAGGCCTTGAATCAAAAAGTATCTTACCCATTTCCGGTAGATTCCGAAGATTTTATGGATGGAGGGTATGACTCCGGTGAGGATCAGTACACCCCTGCACCACGAAATGGGCCACCAGAGGTGAACATGAAAAATGTATTAAGTGGGATATTTGCTATTCTGACTGGGCGTAATAAAGATCATCCTGGTCTGAACAGTCTTCCTCAATTGCCAAGCTCAAATGTCTCATTCCTTGGATCTGCAAAGAATGGAGAGACCGTCTTGCACTCTTCAGTTTACATACCAAGTGCTCCCCCACTTCTTGAGCAGAATGCTTTCAATTATAATGCTTACAAAGAAGTATTAGAAGCTGAACCTCCAGAATGGCTTCCAGACAGTTCGACAACAGTTTGCATGCAGTGCAATGCTCCTTTTACAGCTTTGACTCGTGGGAGACACCATTGCCGCTTTTGTGGAGGCATTTTCTGTAGGGTGTGCTCAAAAGGAAGGTGCTTATTACCTGCTAAGTTTAGGGAGAGAAATCCACAGAGGGTGTGTGACACCTGCTATGATAGGCTTGATCCACTGCAAGGGGTATTTATCAACACCATCAGCAATGCTGCACAGGTTGCAAAGCATGATGTGATGGATTGGACTTGTTCTCGAGGGTGGTTGAATCTTCCTATTGGTTTATCCATGGAGCATGAGATATACAAGTCATCAAATACGTTGAGGAGCTATTGCCAGGTCCAACGTTTACTCTTCTATATGATTTAAGTTAATTTACTCTGTTAAATCTGAAAGCAACTTTGATTTGTTACTTTTCTCATTAAATGATCTCACAGTGATGTGAGGAACTTGACAGAAATATGTTTCTCTGAGTCCTTAAGATGTTGGGCATTGTTGATGAATGAAAGCTTATTTTTTGTTAACTGAAAGCTGAGCTCTAGAAATTTTAATTTAAAGGGTATTTTACCAGGTTTCGAGATTGAAACCCGAGATGTCCATCCCTGCTGCTGTTCTTAAAGGAGCCAGAGGTTTAGCAATTTTGACAGTTGTTAAAGCAGGGGTGCTACTTGGTTACAAACTTGGAACTGGCTTGGTTGTTGCCCGAAGATCTGATGGGTCATGGTCTGCACCATCTGCCATACTCTCTGTTGGTTTGGGATGGGGTGCTCAGGTGCGTATGAATTCTCAGAACTATTTGTATCAAACCATGCATAAAATAGGCAGATAATTGATATTCTATATACTTTATTATGTCGTTCTTATCAATTGGTCGCAATGTAATCTTCAATAGAACTTGTTCATATGCTATTGTGCAACACGAGACTTTTGCTTTCAACTGAAAGGTCTTTACCTGAGTTTTTGCTTTGTGTTCGCTAATTGCAGGTTGGGGGTGAACTCATGGATTTCATAATTGTGTTGCATGATACGAAAGCTGTGAAAACATTTTGTAGCCGTATGCATTTTTCTCTTGGTGCGGGTTGCAGTGCTGCAGCTGGACCAATTGGGAGAGTGGTAGAGGCAGATATGCGAGCTGGAGAAAAAGGTTCTGGCATGTGCTACACTTACAGTTGCAGTAAAGGTATGCTATTTTAATAATATTTTGTCCTTTTACTGTGTGTTTGGAATTGAGGGTATCTTCTGGTATTGGTTTGTTCATAAGCAAATGATAAGCTATGATGTCTAGACATTAACACTGTTTGGTTCAAGGATTTTGGTGAAGAAAAAAAAAAGGAAAGCAAAAGGAAAAGTTCTTTGTTTTCCATCATTTTCCGCACCAAATGGTGAGGAAAAAGAATTGTCTCAAATTAGTATTAGATTTTCCCTCCTATTTTCCTTTTCATTTTCTCTAGTAACCAAACAAGAGTATATGATTTTCCTTATGTTTTCATATCCTTGAACCAATCAGAGTGTAAACACAGGAATTTAAAAATAAAATTCACCTATGGAGTAGCTGAACTTGTAGCGGTAATTGAGTTGTTGGTTGACATGAGGTTTATCACCTTTTCCATCTTACCTTTCTTTCTGTTTTTGTTTTCCCTTTGAGGATCAATGGCATTAGGAACTTGTTGCATGATATTGATCTTTAAGATTAGTAAATATTGAAGATTTCAGAGTTATCAATGAATGTGCACTAGGATATGGTTTTGGTTTTTTTTGGCGAAGCCATACATGTTGGAAAAGATTAAGAAACTATAATTGACGATGAGATTGATGTGGATGTCTCAGGTGCATTTGTTGGGGTGTCACTTGAAGGTAACATAGTTGCAACTAGAATGGATACAAATCTCCGTTTTTACGGTGATCCATACCTAACCACAGCTGATATCCTGCTTGGGACTGTGGACAGACCAAAGGCCGCTGAACCATTGTATGCTGCTCTAAGAGACCTTTACTCCAAACTGAGATGCTAGTTATGGAAGGCTCAATTATATGCTTTGAAGTGCCTTGCATATAAATAATGCTCTTAAGAAATTGGTGGATATAGTTTTTCTGCACTTGTGAATATATATGTATATTTATGCTGCTTTCATGATTGATATGCATATTGCTTTTATGCCCTTGTGATAGCCCAAAAGAGTTACACTAGCGGTTATGGGTTCATATACTTGTATATAGATGGTTATATATTTTGCATTACATTATATTTGATGTTTATGTGGTGTACATATGTCAGTTAAACAATTATCACTACAATACGACCTGTATATTCTTATCAAAAAGATAAAAATACGACCTGTATATCATGTATTCCATTCTGTTCACATAAAACAAATCATTTACGTATAATGTATGTTTTTAAGGAAATATTTTGGGTTTTTGTAATTCGAAAGACAACATAAAATACTAAATTAACATAACAGATTTGAACTGATATGAATTGCCTCATTGTTTCTGAAGGGGGGCAAAAGCATTATCACTCAGTATAGCATTTGGAACATTAGTAAGTAGGGCTTTATTCCCTGGTAATTTTTTCTTTTAAGTATAATAATATCATTTTCGAATGCTGATAAGGTCACAGTTCAGATCTTACATTGTAGACAATTATGTTTCTCCATCTCTGTTTGACGATAGAAAAATACTCATGTGCCTTACTAATGTATCATACAAAGAGAGAGAACTGCAAAGCTATATCCATGAAGGAAATTGCCTAAGTTGGAAAGGAAATATATCGTCTACATAGAAAGAACACGCTATGGTTGATTTGAGGGCATTATTTATTGATCTCACTGGATACAGACTCAGTTGTTTGGTTCTGAGTTTTTTGGACTCTGGACACGTAGTTTCACAGTTTGAAAATATAAAAAGACACATGACAAATTTAAAGAAGGAAAAATATTTGTCATTTGGTGGGTAAAACTCATGTGAAGACGTTCTCATTTGTCTTTTACATGAATTTTTCTCGTAGCAAATAAGTGACCAATTACATTTAAAATTTGATATGACCGGAACTTGTAATACTTTATAACAGTGAGAATAAATGTACATGACTACTCAACTACTCGTGAAATACTGGACCAAGGCTGCTAAACCCCAATGACCAAAAATAGTATTTTGCCTTAATTTGGGAGGAATCAAACAGCAAAGGCGGAGATATTGTATAAAATGTGGGTATGGAGTAATTATTGTAAAAACAATTAATGATAGGCTAGACACACCTTTAAAAATGCTATTTTTAAGATATATATTTCTCCCACTGTGATGTAGATGGTCTCAAAAAATATACCTTACAAAGCCTATTAACTAATTTTGCAAGACTACACTCTTTCAAAATTCTTAAGAGTAAAACTCGACCAAGTTCCAAAATAAAAAAACTCGAAAAAATATAGAAAGAAAGAGAAAAATATTTGATTATCTTAGTTTTTTCGGCCAAACACATAGGAAGTATTTATAGACTTCCACAAGTTTCCACCAAAAGACACCTTTTCAATCGAAACGGTACTTCCAACCAAAAGACATCTTCTCAACCAAACCGGTACTTCCAATTCGAGACACCCTTTCGGCTCAACCGAACCGGTACTTCCAATTCAAGACACTCTTTCGGCAAAGTGAAACAACTTGATCCGAAATGGTACTTTGACCATCTCAGGTGACCGAAAAGTTAGACTAATTGGAATTCAACCTTTCGATTCAATTTGAAACCGATTTGGAACTGTCAGTTTTTTAGGGTTTAAAAGTTGTATTGTACTAAACTATAATCAGAAATATATATAGAGAATATAACATAAAATCAGGAAATAAACCCCTAGAAAATTAGGAAACTAATTCTAAGAAATCCCTTAAATTGTGGGATCCTAAAATAAATAATATACATCTAATCTTTTCCTAAAATAATGCCATAAAATCCCACACTCCTCCTCAAGCTGGTGAATAGGAATTTTCCATTCCCAGCTTGGATACAATTCTCTCAGACATTGAGCTACTCAATCCCTTAGTGAGAATATCAGCAAGTTGTCCACGTGTTGACACATAAGGAGTGCATATTAAACCACCGTCTAACTTTTCCTTGATGAAATGCCTATCCACCTCGATATGTTTCGTCCTATCATGTTGAACTGGGTTGTGTGCTATGCTTATTGCTGATTTATTATCACAGTAGAGTTTCATTGGACCATCCCACTTAATTTTTAAGTCTTCTAGAATGATTTTTAGCCAAAGTAATTCACATACACCTTGTGCCATTGCACGAAATTCTGCCTCAGCACTAGAACGTGCTACTACCGCCTGTTTCTTGCTTCTCCATGTCACAAGATTCCCTCCAAGGAAGGTACAGTATCCTGATGTAGATTTCCTGTCAACAACAGATCCTGCGTAGTCCACGTCGGTATAAGCTTCAAATGTTATACTTCCATTTCTCTTGAACAAGATTCCTCTTCCTGGTGTTCCCTTAAGGTATTGCAAAACCCTATGCGCAGCTTGCAAGTGCACTTCTCTAGGACTGTGCATAAACTGACTAATCAAGCTCACGGCAAAAGCTATATCAGGTCTGGTATGTGCCAAATAAATGAGTTGTCCTACGAGGCATTGATACATTTCCCTGTTAACTGGAACATCTTCCTCTGCTTTTCCTAGCTTAAGGTTCTGGTCCATAGGTGTACTAGCAGGTTTGCACGCAGCTTTATCAGTCTCCTTGAACAATTCAGAAACATACTTCTATTGGGATATGAAAATCCCCTTTTTTGAGTGTGCCACCTCAATTCCTAAAAAATATTTCAATCTTCCCAAGGTCTTGATCTCAAACTCCTTAGCCAAGTAATTACTCAAGTTTCGCTGCTTTATCTCATCATCTCCAGTTAGTACGATATCGTCCACATATACTAGTAATATTGTCACCCCCCTGTGGCTGAATGCTTAATGAACAGTGTGTGATCCCCTTGACTTTGTTTGTATCCCATGGCTAACATGACCCTTGCAAATCTCCCGAACCAAGCCCGAGGAGATTGCTTCAATCCATACAAAGCTTTATTCAGCTTACAAACGGTATTGGTGGTTACCTTTGTTCCATAGCCTGGTGGTACCTCCATGTAAATCTCCTCCTCAAGATCCCCGTGAAGAAACGCATTCTTCACATCAAATTGTTGTAGCTCCCAACCACGATTAGCAGCTAAAGATAAAATTACTCGAACTGTATTCATCTTAGCCACAGGAGCAAAAGTCTCCAAATAGTCAACGCCATATGTCTGAGTGTACCCTTTGGCAACCAGTCTTGCCTTGTATCTTTCAATTGACCCATCGACTCTATATTTTACTGTATAGACCCATTTGCAACCCACCGGCCTTTTCCCTGCTGGCAACTCCACCAAACTCCAAGTTCTATTCTTCCTCAACGCCTCCATCTCCACATCCATTGCCTGTTTCCATTTTTCATTGGATAATGCCTCAGATAAGGTTGTAGGAATGGTTGTGGTATTAAGGTTTGCAAGAAAGGCTTTGAAGGTTGGTGAGAACTTTTGAAGGATACATAGTGTGACAGTGGGTATAACGGTTGTTTAGTGCATGTTCTGGTGCCTTTCCTAATGGCAAGTGGTAGATCATGATCTTCCTCGCTAACCTGTACCTCAGTTTCACTTTGTAAAGTAGGGAAATCAGAAACTGTTACCTCATTTGAAGGACTCGGATCAGATTCTTGTGGGTGCACAGATTCTGAATGAGCCTCTTTCCGCCTCGACTATACCAAATTCTTGCCAAATCTCACATCTCCAGGAGCAGATTCAGGATCAAAGATAGGCTCGGGTTCACGAGGTTCATGGACGGGTTTTGGTTCTGGTTGAACTGAAGACATCTGACTAGGTTTAGACGGAAGTAAGAGATCAAATTCAGACAGTCCAAGAATGGGTTCCTTATCTTCCTTAAAACTCTCCCCCTGAAGATAAGGTTGGGTGAAATAAGCTTCTTGCTCATGAAAAGTTACATCTCTGGACAAATAAAATTTCTTGATGGAGGATGATAACACTTATATCCTTTTTGAGTTGATGAATATCCCACAAAGATACATTTCAATGCTCTAGGATCTAATTTCCCGCGGTTTTGGTTATGGATATGAACAAAGGACACACACCCAAAAATGCGAGGTACATGATTGTTTGTAGTGGAAAGATTTGGATAGAAGGAAGAGAGCACCTCTAATGAACTTTTGAATCCTAAGGTACTAGAGGGTAGTCTGTTAATGAGATGTGTGGCTGTAAGAACTGCTTCCCCCCATAAATATTTTAGTACATTTGTCTGAAATAATAATGCTCGGGTTTGGTCTAAAAGATGTCCATTTTTTCTTTCGGCGACGCCATTTTGTTATGGTGTTTTGACACAGGAAGACTCATGAATGATGCCCTCTTTTTGACAGTAAGGAGTGAGAATTTGGTTGAAATAATCTTTGGCATTGTCTGATCTGAGTTTTTTGATATTGACACCAAACTGGTTTTTTATCATAGAGACAAAATTTGGGAACACATAACTGACATTGGATTTGTGTTTGAGTAAGAAAACCCAGGTAACTCGACTGCAATCATCAATAAAAGTCACAAACCATCGCGCCCCGGACACATTTGATATAGTTGAGGGACCCTAAATATCAGTATGAACAAGATAAAAAGGAAAAGTACTTCTTTTATTGCTAATTGGAAAAGGTACACGCTTGTGTTTAGCAAGTTCACACACCTCACAGTGAAGACTCTCAAAATCTAGTTTTGTAAACAATGAAGGAAACAAAGATTTGATAACTTTAAACGACGGGTGACCTAAACGACAATGATACAGAAAGACTTTTTCTTTATTTGATAACACAGACTCAGACACAAATGAATAGGGAGATCTGCTCCTGGACATGTTGGACATGTTTGATTCCTCAAGGTAGTAAAGGCCATCCCATTCTCTAGCACTTCCAATCATCTTCCCCGAATCCTTCTCCTGAAATACACAGTGACTGGTGTGAAATATGACATTACAAAGCAAATCTCGTGTGAGTTTTTGTACAGATACTAGATTAGTAGATAACTTAGGGACATGAAGAACATTTTTCAAGGTTATGCACGGGTTTATTTTGACATCTCCTATGCCGGCTACGGTTGCTAAGGATCCATCTGCGGTGGCTATTTTCTTATTACTTGGGCATGGAGAGTATGTTGTGAAGTGTTTGGATGAATGAGTCATGTGGTCTGTGGCTCCAGAATCCATGATCCAAGATTGTTGAAATTGTATGTTTGAGGCATTTAATCCAAATAAAAAAGAATGCATACCTGAATACACCAAACTACATGTACCTGTAGGTTTCTCCAGGTTGCTAAAGAATGCTCTCACCCTCTCCACTTCATCTTGATTGAGGCCCTTCATTTCCTGCTTGTCTTCCTCTTTTGGTGCATCAGTAGCAACATAAGCCAGTCCATTACCCCTCGACTGATTTCTTTTCTGCCCCCACTCACGACTAGGAGGCTTTCCAGCAATTTCCAGCATTTCTCTGCAGTGGGTGCACCCCAATTCATCACGGTTTTCTGGCTTGGATTGAGCACCTCCAGGCTCTGTAATAGTCCTTTTGTTAAAACCAGCCAAACCATGTTTTGCACCCTCAGCTATCATAGCCGAACCATCAGTAGGTTGAGAATCAAGCATCAAGGTTCTCCTACTTTCTTCACTTCGGATAATAGCCACCACTTCATTAAAGCATGGAACTTTCTGTTTTCCGAGTATTTGTATCCTTACTTGTTCAAACTCAGGATTTAATCCCACAAGGAAGTCATACACTCTATCCTGCTCAATGAAATCTTTTAATATAGCTGCATCATCAGGACACTTGGTCTGTATTACTCGATAATGATCAAGTTCCTGCCACAAAGATTTCAACTGGTTGGCATACTTAGTCACGGATCTGTTTCCTTGTTTAGCAGCGACAGTCTTAACCTTTACTTCATACACTTGGGCTGCATCCCTAGCCTTTGAGTATGTTTGCTGAATCGCATCCCAAATGTCTTTGGCTGTAGCCATGAACATCACTGTATCGCTTATTTCAGGCATCATCGAGTTCCAAACCCACGCCATGATCATCGAGTCCTCTTCATCCCACGCTCCAAAACTTGGATCTCCTTCCTTTGGCCCAGTTCCTAATAGATGACTGATCTTCCCCTTGCCTTTCAAGATCGTACGGACAAGTTGAGACCACTTCAAATAATTTTTTCCATCCAATTTGTAGGCAGCTTGAATGGTTTGCAAGTCCACCGAAGATTGATTCTTGCTTCCTGCATCAGAGAAAATCACAACAATCGATGCAGTCTCCTTGATTTCTGCCATCGTTTTTTACGAGAGAAAAAAAAATTCCAACAATGAAGGCTGAAAAAAAAGGTTGTAAATATTTTGTTTGCCTGTTTCAGAGAAAATTGAAAAGAAAAAGGATCTCAAAAGAACAAGAAGAAATCGGCAATGAAGGCCCAAACCCCGTTAAATTATCCCTGAAGAATACGACTGCTCTGGTACCATGTCAGTTTTTTAGGGTTTAAAGGTTGCATTGTATTGAACTATAATCAGAAATATATACAGAGAATACAACATAAAATCAGGAAATAAACCCCTAGTAAATTAGGAAACTAATTCTAAGAAATCCCTTAAATTGTGGGATCCTAAAATAAATAATATACATTTAATCTTTTCCTAAAATAATGCCATAAAATCCCACAGGAACTTCCAACATTAATATTTAATTTCCTCCTTCCTTTCTTTCTTATATATATTATATATATATATATATATATAGAAATAAATAACATAACCCATATTATACATATATTATGGGAAAATTATTTTTTTAGTCTGTTAACTTGACCTCTCTTGCGTTTTAGTCTTTTAAGTTGACGTGTTGCAAAATTGATCCATTATGTTCTGACTTTTTATAATTATAGTCCTTTTGTGCTTAAAAAATTGGTAAATTTAGTACGTCGATACCCATCAATACCACTATCACACATTATTATTAGATATCATCAATTAGAAGCTAAAACCCACAAAACCACAAAACTTTTATTGTATGAAGGAGATAACTTTACACATTTCAAAACTTAAAATTGCAATGAAAATTTTCCTAATCACATTTCTCAATTTTTACCAATTGACTAAATCGACGGACTAAATTTACCAATTTTTTAAGCACAAAAGGACTAAAATTACAAAAAGCCAGAAGATAACGGACCAATTTTGCAACACATCAACTTAAAGGACTGAAACGCAAGAGATGCCAAGTTAACGGACTAAAAAAATAATTTTCCCTATATATTATTATTATATGTAAATATATATATATATACAACAGGAGACCGAATACAAAGAGACACGATTTACTCTAAAGTTCCAATAAAATAGAGGACGTGAGAGAAATTGGGAGGCCAGCGTTGCATGCACCAATTTAAAGAATTCCCAAAAATCCTCCTCCTTTTCGGGATATCGTTAAATATGTCGATTTCTTTATATATATTTTTTTAGAGTAAACGATAAAACTTTTATATCACCAAACCAGAGAGGTCCGACAGAACAGCAGAAACGGCAGGAGCCGGGAGGTCAGGGATAGGCCCCTGAGCACCTAGAACAGCTCGTGTTATGAAATGAGCACCAGAATTACTAGATCATCTAAGAAAAGAAGAATTAAAACGAGAAAAAGAAAATGAAATACGTAAAAGATCACTAATTAGATTACTCAAGGGAGAGAGATCCAGCGACCTCGATTGAATTCTAGAGATCACAACCAAGCAGTCTCCTTCCAGTAACACATTCGGCCATCCTTCTCGAGATGCAAATTTGAGCCCCTCCAACACAGCTAATGCCTCAATGTACTCGGTTGAGGGTGCGAAGTTCAGGAACTTACCAAACCACCCTACACACGAGCCCTGCCAGTCCCTTATGACCACATTTATCCCCGCCATCTTTAGGTTAAAATTGACGGCTCCATCTACATTAATTTTCACTGAGCCAAAAGCTGGTGGAGTCCAATGGGAAACCAATGTAGACGGTAATTTGATCATGGTATAACTCGTTGCTTCTTTGAAGGAAGCTAGAAAATGGTTCACCAAAGACATGAGATCTTCGGCTGAAGGGCAAGTTTTATCCATCAACGTAGAATTTCTCGAGAACCACAAATACCAAATAATTACTAGAACCTTGGAAAATTCAGCTTCTGTAAGATTTTTATGTAATACACGTAACCAAGACTCCACCTATCCATTCCACGAATTTATCTCCTGCCAAGGAATATTTGCCAACGCCCACACCTGCCTAGAGCAGGGACAACCAATAACCACGTGATACTCATCCTCCAGCAAACCCGCACATACTGGATCTGCTTCCTCAGTATCAATTCGACGTCGAATAAGATTTGCACCGGTTGGCAGAACACTTTTACAAAGCTTCCATGCATGTAAACGTACCTTCGGTGGAACTCGGGCCTTCCACACGAAATCCCAATCTCCTCTAGTTGGAGCTATAACATTGCTAGAAGAGCACGTAGAAGCTTTGCATGCCATATCGCGAGCCAAATGGTAAGCTGATTTCACCGAAAAGTTGCCATTCATTGTGTAATGCCACATTATCAAATCCGGATTAAACCTCGACCCTAAAGGGATAGACAAGATACTGTCCACATCTTCAGGTTTAAAGATGTCTCGAAGACGTGTAGTATTCCACCAACCCGTATCTTCATTAATCAATTGAGAAACCCTTGCATCAATTAGGAGAGTATTCTGCTGAGTAGCCACAGTGAAGTCAGGAGTCCGTGGGATCCATCTTGACATCCAGATTCTAGTGTGGGTTCCTGAGCCAATTCTCCACCTTATGTCCGCAAACACCAAATTATGGCCTAATTCAGCTTCAAATAGTGACATACCCCCAAAATATTTAGCTCTAAAAATACGGCTAACTAGACATTCCGGCTTAGTCAGAATTCTCCATGCTTATTTTTCTACCATAGCCGTATTAAACGACTTGAGTTCCCTAAAACCAAGACCCCCGACATCTTTTGATTGACACAATTTGTTCCACGCGAGCCAATGAATCTTTTTTGTTTAGCGATTGTGCCACTAATAATTAGCCATGTCCGACTCGATCTCCACCAGTAAAGAGTCAGGTAACTTGAAACAACTCAAGCACTTTCTTACCCGCCCGTGACAGAAAATGAGAGTTCCAGCTGTTAATCCGAGATTGAATTCGGTTACAAATGGATGCAAATATTTCTTTTTTTGATTTTCCTATCACAGATGGTAGACCCAGGTACTTATCATGGTTATCAAGTATTTGGACCCCTAGTATATCCGCCAATGCTGCTCGAGAATGTTGAGGAACATTTTACTAAATACGATTCCTGATTTTTCAAAGTTTACTTGTTGGCCTGACACTAACTCGTATTTAGCCAAAATATCCTTTAGACATTGCAAAGCCGACGCCGATGCCCGAACATATAACATTGTATCATCAACAAATAACAAGTGGGACACCCGAGGTGCATGTCTTGCTATTGCCACTCCCTCAATTTCCCCCTACGTTCTGCAACCTGTATCAAGCAACTCAAAACCTCGGCGACCAATAAGAATAGATACGACGACAGAGGATCTCCTTGACGGATACCCCACTGGGCTTAGTATATCCAAATTGCTCACCGGTAAGCATAATAGAATATGTAACAGAAGTGATACATACATAATTAAATCAATAAAAGTCCTCCCAAACCCCAATCTTACCAAAACTTTCTCAAGAAAAATCCACTCCACTATGTCATAGGCCTTACTCATATCCAATTTAAGCGCAACATGTCCTTCTTTGCCCCACGACTTATTCTTGAGATAATGATTAATTTCAAAGGAGACAAGGACATTATTTGAAATCAAACGGCCAGGAACAACGATGGATTGGGATTCTGATATAATATCATTGAGAAGTGGTTTAAGCCTATTAGCAATAGTTTTGGAAGCTATTTTATAGATAACATTGCATAGACTTATAGGCCTAAAATGAGAGACAAGTTTGGGATCCTCTCTTTTAGGGATAAGAACAATATGGGTAAAATTCAATTTTTGAGAGAAAGCTTTTTGTTCAACATATCAAGGACACAAGCCGTAACATCTTTTCCAATGACATGCCAGAACTTTTTGATAAAAAATAGGAGACATGCCATCGGGGCCAGGGGATTATAGAGGATGCATATTCAATAAAGCACAAATTACCTCATCAGCAGAGAATTCACGGCTAAGAATCTCATTCATTGCAGGGGTAACCAGCGGTTGTACGTCGGCAAGAACCACGTTCAGCTCTGAATCCGTCGGCCTAGAGGAGGTAAAAATCTCCTGAAAATAGTTCGTGATAATGCTCTGCACGATACCTGAATCCTCATGCCAAACCCTACCCTCATCTTTAATTTTATTAATACTATTATGCCTACGATGCTCAGTAGCACAATTGTGAAAATATTTAGTATTGCGATCGCCGTCTTTCATCCAAAGAGTCCGGCTTCGCTGATGCTATATAGACTCCTCACTAACTCGTAGTTCCTAGAGCTTTTTCCGAATAGTAGATTTAATGCCCTTAGAGTCGGCGGTGATCTCTCCGGCACACAAAGATAAAATCTAAACTTCAATCTCACTAATCCTACGCTTAGAATCACTAAAGGACGACTTGCTCCAGTTAAGAAGACCGACTCTAAAATTTTTGATATTGTTCCAAACTAGGTCCGAAGGGTCCCTCCCATTATCCGACACCCATGACTCGCGAATGACATTCTCACAATCAGATGACCGAAGCCAAATAGCTTCACAATGGAACCGACGTTTCTTACGTGGAGGGAGGAGAACGCTTGGAGGACTAAGCTGGGTAAGAAGAGGACGGTGATCAGATGCAATGGTATCTAAGTTGGTAACACGCGTATCAGGAAAAAGAGAAATCCATCTAGAATTTTCGTAAGCTCTGTCAAGACGAAGAAGGATAGTACGAGGATGAGGTCTTTTATTCGACCAAGTAAGTTTCGGACCAACACAACCTAAGTCATGAAGATCACAATTATCCAGAGCATTATGAAAATCCCGGATTTTCCATAGCGGTTGGGGCAATGATGTTTCTTTTACGTCTTGGTTAAGGATTTCGTTGAAGTCTCCCGCCACTAACCAAGGCGAGAAAAGATTTTGACTAAGTCTTTCAAAAAGGCTCCAAGATTTCTTCCTTTTCGAGCTATCCAGATCATCGTAGAAACCCGTGAATCTCCACGACTAAGAATTTAAGCCCGGATAGACACGCACATCGATATGGGAACGAGAGAAAGTTTGGAGAATAACATCAATATTTTTAGCCCAAAGTAACCGAAGACCCCCACCCTTTCCCACAAACTCAACACAGAAACCAAACATATTAACACAAGATTTAAGAAGTTCAAAAACAAAAGATTTACATTTTGTCTCCGAAATGAAGACAAGAGAGGGATTATGGACTCGAATCAAGTCCACGAGTTTTAGAACTACCCCGGATCCTCCCAATCCTTGACAGTTCCAAGCTAGGATATTCATTGAGCTCGGCGGGACTGCTTTGCAACCACTGCCGAATCTTCATCCATGTTTGAATTAGTAGCTTTTAAGTTCGTAACTTGAGTAAATTCTGAGACCGAAATATCTATCAGCAGAAGAGTTTGATTATAAATTTTCAGGGGTGATGATTTCTTCTTTGTTTTCTTTTTAGCTATTTTATGATTGACGTTTAGCGAGGAATTTCCTTTTGGAGGGAAGATATTTATCGGGAGTGGGACATTAATCAGAATGGGCGAAGATGGTGGTGTTGGTTGGCGGAGAGAATGAATTTGCTGCCTAGTAGATTGCATGGGCGGTATTTGTTGTATAGTGGCCAAGTGATCAGTCACTATAGCAACAGAACTTTGAATAGGCTCGGATGCCTGGTTACACCGATGACTAGTGACTATGATCGGGGATGTAACTTCGACTAAGCGAGATTCATTGGCCGAAGATGAATGGTGAGCTAGGTTTTGATGAGTGGGATTATAGTCTTGAACCTGATGAGAAGACAGAATATGACCCGAAGATAGGTGAGTCGGCAGGGCTCTCGAGTCTAAAGACCCAATCAGAGAGTTTACATATTCATTCTCCACGCACATTTCACCTTCCAGGTCATCATCCAATTCATCCATCAGCTGAAGCCGACAGCAATCGCGGGACCCTTCCGATTTAGAATTCAAAACATTCGGAGCATGGACATTAATCCCTAACGAATCGCGACGAGCGTGAGGGGGCTGATAAAGGGGACTAGATGAGCGGGATTGATTAATTGCCCGATTGTCAATCGGGGTTTTCCAGCTCGAGGATTGGCCATCAACTTGAGCCGAGTCTAAACCATGATAGGGCTCAGAAGATTTAAACTAGGTGATACTATTCGAGAATCCACGCTTAGTAGTAGCACGGATCCAAGTCCCATATGGGGTTTGCTCCCCAGGATGAGTAAAGGATTTTTTATAACGGAGCTCATATGAGTTCTCTATGTGTCCTATCATTCCACAAAAAAAAAACAGAGATTTGGGAGTTTTTCGTAAGTAAATGAGATTTTTAGGTCCTGACCCCCAGGAAGACTAAGTATCATAAAACGCATGATCAGTTTAGTAACGTTTATACGAACTTTCAAACGGAATGTAGAATCCCAGAAAAAACCACTTTTAGCCATATCCATTTCGACAAAAACCCCCATATGATCCCCAATGATTTTAGCAACATGTTTGTTCATGAGACTTAAGGGCAGACCCGAGACCCTAACAAAAATGTCGTTCCAGTCAAGATTAATAGTGAGGGGATCATCAAACTCTTGAACTTTTTTAAGGATTATCATGTCATTATCAAAGTTCCATGGTCCGTTATCTAGAACACGGTTAAGGTCGACACTGTGATTAAAGGCAAAGAGAAAACGTGAATTACCAAGACGTGATATCTCCATCCCCCGCCTTGGTCGAAAAGTTCCCAAAAGCCGAAAATTTCACTCGACGATCGGTAGTAACACGACCTACCAGAATTCTAGGGTTATAGCCTTCCCCTGGTTTACAAATTTCTACAGGAATGTTCACCTTATTAGATTCGGTATCCGTGAGAGTAAACTCAAGAGCCATACGAGAGATTTCATTGTCCATTATGCCAACATATTCACAGATGGAACAATAGTACTATGACGACCTAGCAGCGCACAAGATACCTCTGATTCTGATTGGATCTGAAGCCGCAAAACCTGAAATAAGGGAACAATGCGAAAGCTTAATAGAGACAACTGGACAGAAAAATAAAAAACAAAACAGAAAATAGGCATTAAAAGAAAAGTTGTAAGTGGATCTGGTTTCGGCAGACAATATCACAAGAACTTGTCACGGAGAAAGCGACACACGCAGCCGAGATTGGAGAAAAGTAAATCCTTGAAGAGTAGCCATGAATACCTCCAAGAAGGTGAAACTCTCGTGTATAACTCAAGAAAAGATTCAAAAAAGGAGGAGATGCAAGCCTGACTTCTACAGAAAACCCTAAACTCTCATGCAGACAGAGAGAGGACTCTCACAAGGGAGAGAGAGACGTGTTTAAAAAAAATTATGTAAGAATTTTTACATAAAAAAGTCGATTTCTTTATTTTACAAACAGAAAAGTACTCCAAAGTACATATCATGCCAAAGTGGTGTATATATAATGCAATATTAGCATATGATTACATTATGTGTTGATGTGGTATGATAAGCACCTTTTGGTGTATGACACACCTGCTGCACCAATGACTTCCACATCTACCCGTACTTCTACAATTTCGGATGAATCAATGTTGTTGTACCATGTTTCACTGATAGTCTTGAATCTTTTCACATAGGTATTTTGTGAAAACGTTGTCATTCAACAGTTGATGAATGCACTGCCATGGTGATTCATATGTCAATATAATGATTGAATTAAAGAAAAAAGATGAGTTTGAATGATCAAAAGAAACCTTCTATAAAGCGAAAAAATATTAGACGATTTTTAGGATTCTTTACGTGTTTCAAATTTGGAGTAGGGGATCCAGAGATTTTTAGGCATCACAACCTATCAGATGTGGTGGTCCGATGGATTCAAAGCAGATAATTTATTTAAATTTTTCGCATTTGTATTTATTTCTCATATTCACACTATGTGTATAAAAAAATTCATTCAATATGAATTGTATTAAGTGATTTGGAAATCAATGGAGGTCTGATCATGGTGTTAGGTATTGGAAGTAATTTGGAAACCAAAAGGACATTTAGGGTTAACCAGAGGTGATACAAATGTGGACCTTGCATTTCAGTTTGTACTTTGTAGGATGTCAAAGGTTCTTTTGGTGAGGTTAAGGGCAACGATCTTTGTAGGATTTTAGTATCGATCTTTGTGTATTTATTAGGGTTTTTGCGTTAGGTATTTGCGCTCTTGGTCACGTGAGAGGGTTTCATGTGCCTCTACATGTACGTCCCAAATAAACCTTGATCCTTTATATCATGATTATTGTTTCGTGTCTTGACTCATTTAGGGTTCAGGAATGGATGAGTCCAGCTCTTTAAGGGTTGCGGATCTTAATGCCCGATTGCGATTGTCATTTTATCCCCCAAAAATTTGAAGGATACCATCTTATTTGCATTATCATATACTTTTCATATACAATATACTTTATCAAAAAAAACTTATACTTTTCGTGTACATAAAAATAAAATATGATAAAAATTACCAAATTAAAATAAAAATGCCATAAAATGTACTTTGTGACTTACAAGACTAATTAAACGAGTGCATTAACAAAGCTCTAAGTTTACTCAAGAATAACACACTTTATGATGCTTTTCTCTTAATCTTCAAACTGGAATCTGATTAAACCATGCATTCCAGTTTGAAAGTACTTTTTGTAAACTCCATCACATGCTAAAGAAAATATTTTAAATCAGCAATATTTTGGGATACAATCTATTACTATGATACAAAGTTTACATCAAGGAAAAAAATATTTTACACTAGTATTCTATTTTCTATTAGAATTTGAATAGCTACAACCCTAATATTGTTGGACTTAAAATGGCTTCTGGACTGAGAGATATAGGATATATATATATATATATATATATATATAGGGGATTGATATTAACACTCCCTTTTTTGATAATCACACTCCATTCTTCTTTTTGGTGTTTAGTAATTGATGTGTACAAAAAATGTCTAGGGGCACTACGATAATTAATCTACTCCCGGCACGGGCCTAGGATCTACCTGTGGGTCAAGCCAACAGTTAATATAATAAGTGAGCCCAAAAGGGCTGGCGGCCCATTATGAATACGGCTCACTACGCTTAAGAGGGCATAAAAGAAAAGAAGACTATTTTAGTATAAGATAGCGAAGTATTGGGTTAATAAATAGGCAAATGGGCCAATGATCAAGCCCCGACCCATTGCCCGCCACCAGCCATGTATATACTTGAAAGGAGCTGATGTAAGATCTATTATTTACTCTCTCCAGAAAAATACATTGGCTAAGTCTGAGAGTTACTCCAATAAAGAACTACGAATTGACTTGATCCCGATACATTCATCGGGTACGTAGGGAGCTCACTTAAAGTGAGTGCAGTCTATACATTCATCAACCCCTAACATAGTTTGTCGTGAGTTGGATCGAATTCTCCACTCCACGTGGTAATTCACGTGATAAATTCTGACTGACGATTTATACCATCATCAGTTTAGCGCCGTTTGTGGGAACAATGCTCCAGCCACTGAGTATGCAAACTAGGTCTCAAGCGCGCACGACCGGTGATAGGATGACTAACAACAATCAGGCAACAACGGTCGATGAAATTCCTAACCCAACGCTTGAAGATCAGCCTAGCGTTCAAGTAGGTAGAGAAGATCCTACTAACGGTCAGGCTAACGGTGGAGGTCCTGAAATAGCACCACCGACAAATGAGCAGAACGTGCCTCCCGTAACACTAGCTGTGATTCCACCCCCTGCAATCAGGGTGTTGATAGGTGTGAGATTTACATATTTTAGAGCCTCATATTTATGTTATTTACATTGGTTTATGCATGATTTATGCCACATATGCTTGTAATTTGTGTGCTTATTGAGTAAAGGTGAGAAATCAGTGCAATTGAGGAAAACTGGATGGAAATGCAAAATTTCAGAGTATTTAGAGACAGAATTTGACAAATGTTTCTTCACAAAGTTGTAGAGCTCTGTCTTAGATTCATGCGGCAACTTGAATCATCCAAATCGGAGGTCTGTGGAGAAAGTTATGAAGGAAACAAGATCGCTGCGCAGAAGTTCAAGCCGAACCGCTGTCATATGTGTCAGAACAAAATTAAAAAAAAAAAAACTTGAACGCGACAGCGGCTCGGCCAGAACCGCTGTCGCAAAGTATACATGTGACAGCGGTTCGGCCGAACCGCTGGCACAAACACACATGTGCCAGCGGTTCAGCCGAACCGCTGTCACAGGGGCCGGGTTTTCTACTACCCGGCCCCCCTCTCACTCACTCACTCACTCACTCACTCACTCTCTCTCTCTCTCTCAACTCTCTCACCACCACCACCACCACCACCGTCCGCCGTCCGTACACTTCTCGGTTTCTCTCTCTATCTCTCGATCTACTTCTCTCTCTCGGTTTCTCTCTCTATCTCTCGATCTACTTCTCTCTCTCGCGCCGCCGGTTGCCGCTCCGTCCGCCGTCCGCCGCCGTCGCTCTGGTATCTCTCTCTCTCTCTTTATAGATATATATATATCTATATGTGTGTGCATATATATATATGTGCATATATATGTATATATTCTATATATATATAAAATTAACTCTATATATATATATACATAGTAGTAGCCGCCGCCGCCGTGGTCCATTTAGTTTAGGTATTTTCTTTTAGATAAATATATATATACACACATAGAGTATATATAGATGTATGTATATGTGGGTGTATGCATATATGAGTGTATGTATATATATTTGTGTATGTGTGAGTGTATTTGTGTATATATGGGTGTATGTATATATATTTGTGTATGTGTGGGTGTATATATATTTGTGTATGTGTGCGTGTATTTGTGTATATATGGGTGTATGTATATATATTTGTGTATGTGTGGGTGTATGTATATTTGTGTATATGTGGGTGTATATGTATATATATTTGTGTATGTGTGGGTGTATGTATATATTTGTGTATGTGTGGGTGTATGTATATATATTTGTGTATATTCTTGAGATTTGCCTATTTATTAAAAAATTTAAGGGAACTAGGAATTTGACTGAATTTTGTATTAATTTTGGTTAGTCGGGTGTTAATTACGTTTGATTTGAGATTAAATTGTGGTTATTTGATGGTTTAGGGTACATTGATCCAACTGGTGATCTATATTTATACTTAGTTGCTGAAAATATGATGTTTTATTTATAGTTTTATGTGATTTTTGTGATCCGACTGGTGATCAATATTTGTAGTTGTTGGAAATATGATGCTTTATGTGATTCAACTGGTGATCAATATATTTTTATAAAATGGTGCTTTATTTTTAGTTTTATGTGATTTATGTGATCCAACTGGTGATCAATATTTGTAGAAATATGATGTTTTATGTGATCCAACTGGTGATCAATATTTTCGTATAGTAAGATCGGCATTTTGGGTTTGTTGTGGGTGAAAGATTATAATATTGGGTTTGTTGTGGTTGAAATATACGAATTTTGTTGGTTGCAAGTTTGGGGGAAGATTAAATCGAGAACTTGGTAGAAATTTTTGCGTCGGTACTCTGCCGAATTTTTTCTAGGATAACGTGAAATAAATTAAAATGAAAATAGTTTAAATAATTTAACTCAACTGATGTTAAAATTGTTTAATTTAATTAATTAAGATCGAAATTGGGTTTTAGCGGATCGTAAGATCCGAATTTTGTTGGATTCAACCTACCCGGGTGAAGATTAAGTCGAGAACTTGGTAGAAATTTTTGCTTTGTTACTCTGCCGAATTTTTTCTAGAATAATGGGAAATAAATTAAAATAAAAATTATTTAATTAATTTAACTATCAACTGATGATAAAATTGTTTAATTTGATTAATTCAGAATCAAAATGGATCGAAGTTGGATTTTAGCAGATCGTATGTCGGAACAGTATGTGAAAGGGGTGAAAGAGTTCATAAAGTTTGCGGTTGACCATGCACCAGATCGAACTAGGATCACTTGCCCGTGTTTGCGTTGTTGTTTTGGAAAGAGAATTAGTCCACGTGAGTTGGAAGATCATTTGGTGTGTAATGGAATTGATAAAAGCTACAAACGTTGGACAAGACACGGTGAAAGCAGTGTCCCGTTGGATGATTTGGGTGGTACATCATATCCATCACAGGATTTCAACATGAATGATTATGAGTCTGATCGTTTGGAGGAGATGACAAAAGTGATTGAGGAGGATTTGCGAAATTGTCCTAAAATGTTTGACAATTTGACAAGTGATTCAAAGACACCACTGTATAGTGGTAGTAAATTCACTAGATTGAAAGCAGTTCTTAACATATACAAGTTAAAAGCCAACAATCGGTGGAATGATAAGAGTTTCACAGACTTGCTTGGTTTATTAAAAAGCATGCTACCCGAGGATAATGTGTTACCTAATCGTACTTATGAGGCTAAACGGATGTTAACCTCAATTGGCATGGGATATGAGAGGATACATGCCTGTCTCAATGATTGCGTATTATTTAGAATTGACTAGGCTTCATTGAAGGCCTGTCCAAAATGTGGCACCTCACGGTACAAGAAGAATGGATCTGCGCCTGTCAAAACCATGTGGTATTTGCCTATAATACCACTATTTAAGCGCATGTACAGTAGTAAAGAGTTAGCCAAGGTCTTGACATGGCATGCTGATAGAAGGCTTGAAGATGACAAGATTCGACATCCCTCAGATTCTCCTCATTGGAAAAAGATTGATGATGATTTCCCTGAATTTGGTGAAGAATCAAGAAACCTGCGCCTTGTATTGGCTACAGATGGCATGAACCCTCATAACTTGCAAAGTAGCTCACATAGTACATGGCCGGTGATTTTGATGATCTACAACCTTCCCCCATCGCGATGCATGAAGCGAGAGCATATAATGATGCCTATACTCATTTCTGGGCCGAAACAACCTGGAAATGATATAGATGTCTACTTGGCTCCTTTAATTGAGGATTTGAAGGTGTTGTGGGACACCGGTGTTCAAGTATATGACGGGTTGAGAGAAGAAAATTTTAATCTCAGAGTCACGTTATTTGGAACAATCAATGATTTTCCGATAAGAGCAAACCTCGAGGGATATGGTGTATATGGGCAATGTGGATGCCCCATATGTGTCAAGAGTACAGATCAATATCGATTGACACACTCTCAGAAATATGCATTCCAAGGGCATCGGAGATGGCTAAATTGGAACCATCGATATTGTCGGTGGAAGAAAGCTTTCAATGGGAATATAGAAGAAGGCCAAGCTCCTAAGTGCTTAACTAGTAAAGAAGTGTTTGAGAATGTAAGAGACTTGGAGGTTAAATTTGGAAAGATTTTTGCAGGTGGCTTTGCAAAAACTGGGTGGAAAAAAAGGTCAATTTTCTTTGAGTTGCCGTATTGGACGTCTTTACATGTTAGACATTTTCTCGATATAATACATATTGAGAAAAATGTATTTGATAGCGTCATTGGTACACTTCTAAATGTGCCCGGAAAGACAAAAGATGGCGTAAAGGCACGGTTAGACTTGGTTGAAATGAAGATAAGAGGAAAATTGGCACCAACAAATAAGGGGAAACGTACTTATTTGCCTCCAGCAGCTCACACTCTAGCCAGGAAAGAAAAAATTGCTTTATGTGAGTTTCTTAATGGAGTGAAAGTTCCAGAAGGGTATTCTTCAAACATTAGCAGTCTTGTATTAATGAAGGATTTGAAGCTAAAGCACTTGAAGACTCACGATTGTCATGTAATCATGGATCATTTGCTACCAATTGCTATACGGGCCATTTTGCCAAAAAAGGTGAGAGACACGATAACTAAATTGTGTTTCTTCTTCAAAGCAATGTGGAGCAAGGTGTTTGATCCTGAGCAATTTCCTGCACTTCAAAAACAAATTGTCATCACTTTGTGTGAGCTTGAAATGTATTTTCCACCTGCTTTTTTTGATATAATGACTCATCTACCCATTCACTTGGTTAGAGAGACTCAACTATATGGACCGGCTTTTATGAGATCTATGTATCCGGCTGAGCGTTATATGAAGGTATTGAAAGGCTACGTGAAAAATCGTAGTCGACCGGAAGGCTGCATTGTTGAACGGTACATAGTTGATGAAGCCATTACATTTTGCACAGAGTATCTGGCAGATTCTAATGTTGCAGAGCTTCCAAAGTCTCATGTTGTGGGAGGGGGAACAGAAGGAGTCGGATTAATGGGAAAGCAATTAGTTAGTGTTCATATTACACAAAGGGATCAGGCACACCTATATGTGCTCCACAACACCGATGAGGTTGACCCATATGTTGAAGAGCATAAGAACCAACTTAGGAGATTTAATCCAATTAAAAATGAGAGTTGGATTTCAAGAGAGCATAATAAGAGTTTCATCGATTGGTTCCGAAAGCATTTTGAAGAAAAACAGAAAGAGAATCCACAGCTTTCAGTTTCAGATAAATTGACACGACTGTCGATGGGTCTGGACAGACTAGTATTTTGTTATTCAGGTTATCGTATAAATGGTCGCACATTCTATACAAAAGACCAAGATGAACGAAGTACAATGCAGAATAGTGGTGTGAGTCTTGTAGCTCAAACAATGCATATCTCAAGTGCGAAAGATAATAATCCTATCTATGCCGATTTATCATATTACGGGGTGATTGAACGTATATGGGAGCTTGATTATAGTTGGTTTCGGGTGCCTGTATTTGGGTGTAGGTGGGTTGACAATAAACATGGTGTCGATAATAGTGAAATAGGCTTCACTCGAGTAGACCTTGAAAGGGTGGGATACAAAGATGGACCTTTCATTTTAGCGTCACAAGCTAAGCAAGTGTTTTTTGTTACCGATCCTATTGATAAGAGGTGGTCCATTGTTTTATCGGCAAACAAAAATACATGTATTGATGATGATTATGAAGAAAGTGAAGATGATGGAGAAAATCCTATCTCATTAGGTGATTCACAATCAATTGATAGTGATGATGACTTGGATATAAGTCATGATGAATTGTATATGAGACAAGATCACCAAGAGGGGATATGGATTAATCCGTCAGTTCGTCGCCGTACTAAAAAAAATGGTCGTACCGATGGGAAGCAAAAGACTGCTAAGCAAACGACAAAAAGAAAACGATGAAAGGTATTTGAACTTATTTCATAATTGTATGATAGACTTATTTCAATATTTATACTTAGTTGCTAGAAAACTTATATTCTTGAGATTTGCCTATTTTTGTGGAAAATTTAAGGGAAATAGGGGGTTGATTGATTTTAAGGTTAATTTGGTTTAGCTGGGGGTTAATTATGTTTAATTGAGGATTAAATTTTGTTTATTTTGTGGTTTAGGATAATTTTGTTTATTTTGTGATTTATTACTTCTATTTGAAAATTATTATTGACAAATGAATCTGCCAAATTTATATGAATCTAACTTCTGTATTTATTACTTCTATTTGAAAATTATTATTGCCAAATGAATCTGCCAAATTTATATGAATTTAACTTCTATATTTTCTGTCTTTTGTAGGTCGATGGCTTCAAATCCTGATGGTAGTTTTCCCGAGGATGATGTATATGGATCAGATAGCGGTCATGAGAAGGAGATACGGAGAGGTGTCACGTCTATGAAAAAGGTTATCAATGCCAGAAGTAAAGGCATAAGGCTACCTGTCGGCTGGAATGACAGAGGTCAGCCAGTTAACTCCAACAAATCAATATTTGTTGGGTATATAGGCGTGCAGGTTCGGCAGAAGGTGTCGATTGCCATGAGTAATTGGCGAAAAGTCCCGTCACCAATAAAAAAAACGTTTGGGATGAGATGAAGGTAATTTGGATATTATCATATTTGTAAGTGTTAATGTATTATCATATTCTCTAAATTATAATTTTATATATACTTTATTGTTTGTTTTCTGTAGTTGGCATTTGATATTGACGAAAGTCGACAAAAGTACGTACTAGCAGAAGCTGGGAGGCTAGCACGTAACTTCAGGAGCTACATAAGCAGAAAGTATGTGCGAGATGATGATGGAAACATTAATGTCAACCCACCTCCACAATATGAGATATCCCAAGCCGATTGGGCGGCATTTTTAGAGGTTCGCTTAGGTGAACCTTAGCAGGTAGCTAGTCATTTTAATTTACGGTTTCATTTGTTGGTTATTGCATTTATATTTAGCTAATAATTTGATAATGTAATAAACAGAAAATAAGTATGGACAATCAGGAAAGAGCAAAGGACCCTGAATATCCTTACCGGAAAGGGAGTCTTGGACATGCTGTTGTGGAGCAAATGGAGGTATGTAGTTCATTTAGCAGTGAATCCTTACAATTTTTTTAATAATAATTCTATGTTAATGCATACATATATTTTTTAATGAAAATATAGAGAAATAAAAGAAGGGATGCGGGATCCGATTGTACAGATGTGACACGAGCACTCGTGTGGAGGGTTGCGCGTTCCGATGCGACAAATCAAATTGATAACAAAAATGTTAGAAGAGTGGTGAATGAAATGGTGAGTTATTGGCAATTTTAGCTCTATAAAGTGTTGTATGTTTGTTTTGAAATACTATTGAAAGCACAAAGTTTACTATTTTTTTTTAAAAAAATATATCATTACAGGAGAGCATTTCACAAGAGGGTACTAGCCATAGTGGAAATGAGACGAGTCGAGATGACCTATTGGCTAAAGCTATTAAAAGGAAAGAGCATCCGGGTCGCGTTAGGGGTGTTGGCTTTGGGGTCTCACAAAGAGACTATTTTAAGGATCCAAAGCCTGCTTCAGAAAAGGAGATGGAAAACTTGAGAAACATGGTGAAAAACCTCTCCGAAACTATGGTTGCCATGCAACAACGAATTGATGTTTTGGAAGCCCCTAACTCGCGTCAGCCACATGAAGATGACGTGATTTCTTTGAAAGATAGCAGCCCTGAACCAGGTTATAAGATGCTTCCTGAGGTAAAAATTTGAACTTGTTTATTAATCATACAACTTGCGACTCTCTATTTCTGTAAATCATACAAAACTTTATAATATAATGTTGTATATATATATGTGTGTGTAGGGTATCACTCCATGTCAATTAGCACTTTCATCACCATCATATCGTGTGGTGGCTAAAGGACAGCTATACAATCGATCGGAGACTGATAGAACACTTCACAACTGTCTATTAGCCACCAACAATGTGAAAGTGCGCATTGACACTGCAGTTGAGGCGAATACACTCCTACCCGTCCCTCTCAATGATGAAATGATCACCATTTCTAGTGGTTTGGGTACCTTTGTTGCTTGGCCAGCGAGTCTTGTCATTGTCACTGATGCACCGGTATGTAATTAATAGCTAGTCATTAATAAATTATAACAATTTGTTTGAGGTTACTAAATATACTTTGGTGTGTAACATTCATATTTTATTTTCTTGCTTAAACAGTCCAAATCATCTGGAAACCGTAAGTCGAAGCGGTCAGCTGTCAAAGGAAAATCTCAAGTGGCCGAGCCTGCAGGTGAAGTAGACATATGTGCAGATCTTCAACTAGATGGACTCCCTAATGACCTTGTATTTCTGGGAAAGTACACGAAGATGATGAAGATTGGTGCCCAGATCAATGTATACATGGACGAAGCTATTATGAATTTTTCATTCCCAGAGTTCATTGGAAAGGAGGAGATCTGTCACCTTCTGCGTAGAAAAGAGATAGGAGCCTCTATCGTTACAGCATACATAAAGTAAGTTTTTTAATTATTTTATTACATCTGAACTACGATTATTTTCGTTACTCAAAATTCATTTTTTATGCTCAATTTAGGTGTTTGTGGTTTAACTACGTGATCCCCGAAGGGAAAGAAGCAAGCTTTGGGTTCCTTAGCCCACATTCCATAGCTGCTCAAACAGACCCGTCAGTTCAACAAGTGCAGTACATAGCACGTGCTATGATACAGAGTGCACAACAGAATAAGTTACTTCTTGCACCTTACAACACCGGGTGAGCTACTAAAGACTCGACTTTAATTTGTAAAACTAACTACGCAAAACAAATTTTCAACTTATCTTTTGAATGCTTTGTAGGGGGTCATTGGTTGTTGCTTGCAATTGATCCATTTAAAGAGATTGTTTACTATCTGGATTCTGTGCATGGTGAGCCGCAATACCGAGATGATATGATACTAAAATTCAATCAGTAAGTTTTTTATTCAATCAATGTATCCATTATATTTAATATTTTTTTAAATTGTATTTATTTCACATAATTGCTTGTTTTTAACATATTTCCTTGTTTTTTGTATTTTTTTATAGAGCTGTGCACATATTTAGTGCAAACCGCAACACTGAATCCAGGAAATCCAAAAACTCGGTCTGTAAATGGTTTACTATAAAGGTTAGCGTTTTCTAGTTTCATGAGATTATATATTCGTATAGAAGTTCGTCTTCTAATACAACGTAACTTTGATTGCTTTTGTAGTGCCCCCGGCAGACCAACGAGGTGGATTGTGGCTATTTTGTTATGAGATTCATGAAAGAGGTTATTAGCCACGGACAATCTATAATCCCAACAGCGGTATACATAATCCTAATATATACTTAATTCTATTACTTTTGAAATTATTAAACCTTTGGTAGGTAATTGAAACGTCATTTCACTTTGCAATTAATCTTTTTTTCTCTCTCTCTCTCTCTCTCTATATATATATATATCTTGCAGTACTTTCATGATTGTCAATCCTTCTATACTGATGAGCAAATTGATGAAGTACGCTGCGAAGTTGCACGTTACATTTTCTTAGCAGCTCCTTAGAAATTAGGTAATGTAGTTTTTGTATATTGTGACTTGTTGTAAATTGAGATTTGATTTATTGTATTTCAGAAGGTCATTAGTAATTTAATTAGTTGATTGTACATTTTGTTGGAGATTATCACACTTTATTGTTGGAGGAAAGAGATGGTAATATTGAAGTTTGGGGTGATGTTTGTTTATGTTGAATATGTTTTGTTGTTAGTTGAAATTTGTTGGTTGGTTTATTGCATATTACTGTACAGGTACTATCATGACAGGGTAATAAATAATTAAAAAGAAAAAAATTTGTACTTATGACAGCGGTTCTTTCGGAACCGCTGTCACAGTGTGAACCTCCTGTGACAGCGGTTCTTCCGAAAACCGCTGTCACAGGTCCTTTATTATTTTTTTTTTGGTTTTTCGACAGCGTTTTCTTGAAAACCGCTGTCATAGGGTGACTCTATGACAGCGGTTAAAAACCGCTGTAATAGGTCCACCCCTATAACAGCGGTACCTATGACAGCGGTTAAAACCGCTGTCATAGGTCATTTTTGTAGTAGTGTGTTTCTAACGTTCGAATGTTAGCTTGTGGACGTTCGCGTTTGACAGGAAAAATAGCAGATTTTTGGAAATTTCCAATTCTAATTCAAGTTGGAGTCTTCCCCTTCCACCCTTATATATATTAGATCAGTTCTCCAGGGTTAAGGAGACGAAATACACATAGAATAGAGCCCTAATGGGGTTTAGACATAGTTTTTACATATTCATGAAGATTTTTAAGAACCCTTGAAGTTGAAAAAATCAAGAAGCATGGAAGAGATGAAGATCGAAGTTCAACCATCAAAAATACGAGGGAGTTTCTTAGATTTAGATTTATTTTTGTCTATGAATATGAATCTTAATTTAAGTTTCTATCTTTTATCTTTTATGATGAATTAGATTCTTCGAACTAGGGCCATGTTGAGACTAAATTATGAAATTTTAGTTATAAATTGTATTTTTCATATTAATTCTATTGTTGCTTTGTGTCTTGATCTTGTTTGAATGCTTCATATGCATAACTACCATATGCATGATTTATCGCTTAAATTATTCGTTCGAGAGAAGGTAATTTAAGGTGCAAAAAGGATAATCACATCATCCTAAAAACATGAGGAATTGCTCCTAGGGATAGGTATTGGTTCCCAGGTGCTGTTAGCCGGATTCATCCGGGGAAATTCTAAAACGTGAATGCATGGTTAATGATTTCATTCTCGGATAGACGTATTTAGAGAGCTGTCACTTAGTTATAGGATTATTACAGCCGAGACATCGGGTAGTAATTAATTAAGGATTTTCCACCAAAGCAACAGTAGTGTAATAATATGATAACGTGATTTTAACAAGAATTAATTAAATTATGCCAACACATGTGTCTTAGTTGCTCTCTTCCATAGCTATCTTAATTTCGACATCTTGTTTCTTGTATCTTGCTTCCATAATATTTGAGTTAATTTTTGTTTTAGTTTATTTTATTGCTTTTAAAATCTTTAAATCTTTAGTTTTAGTTTAATTATTGCTTGCTTTAAATTCAAGAAGTCTAAAATACGAGTCTCTATGGGATCGACAATTCGGACTTAAAAATCCACTTTATTACTACACACGACCAGTTCACTTGCTGTGCAAACACGTAAGGATTTCTCATGTCAGGTGTTTGAGATCACTCATGAGACACTACTGGCTCTTGTTGAAGACACTTCAGTGAGGGCAGCAGCGCGGGCGGTCCAGCAATGTGCTTAGACACACCCATCATGTGCGACACCTGTTCCTTTAGCTGTCAGGAGGTGAGACCCCCCGTAAGATCCTCGAGAGACGCTCACACCTCAAGAGAAGTTCTACCCCCGGTGAGTCGCCCCCGGTAAGTCACTCCCGGTAGGTCGCCCCCAGTAAGTCATACTTGGTAGGTCGCCCCTGGTAAGTCACCTCCGGTAAGTCGCCCCCGGTAAAAATAAGATACAAGCAAGGGCGCCAAGAGTGGAGAAGGGCACGCCAGGACTAGAAGCCATGCATGAGAGAGCTACCCCTCAACTTAAAAAGCTATCATGTCTAATAGGGCATCAAGAGGTACCAAGAAAAAAATAATTTATATTATGCTTTTAATTTTTGCTTCCCTTGGATTACTATCGAGTTGGCCACAAGCCAAACGCCTAAGGTGCCTCGAGCACGCCTCATTCTATGCCACTATGCATGTTGAACATCAAATCTGCATACGACAATACACGTTTATACTATGATGAATGTTGAATGATTTAACACACCCCTAAGTGCTTTTCGAAACTAATGTTTCCGTCTAAGGCTAAAAACTAATTAATATAAGGCCCCTTCAAGAGGACGATATAGGTGGCAAGACGAAAGCTCCCCAAACTTACGGAGTTTTGGTTGAGGCCCTATTGCACACTTTGTAACCCCTCCAAGAGTATAAGAAAGAGGTAGATGCTCTAATAAACTAGAAGCCCCTCCCCCTTCGATACAAAGTACGCTCCAGATTGAGGTTATACATAACAATCTACTATTAAAAGTGATCACTCATTCAAATAAAAAAAACAATAGCTCATAATAAATCACCCCATAAAAACCTTACTCTTAAATGTTTTGCTCATGGAAAAAGCATTAAGGAATGGGGGGCAAAGAGGTGTAGACTATGGCGTCCAAAAAACTAAAACACGTCATGGAAGGACTGCATAAGCACTCGTAACAGCCTACTAAAGCTACAAGGCACCTAGTGGGAGATGTCATGAGTAGCGCCTTAGGCACGCCACCAGGGCCACAAGGCAATATAGAAATAACTAAGTAATCCACCTAGTATCTTCAAGGCCACTAGGTAGAAAGTAAAAGCTCACCATTGGCCAAGCGTTAAGTAAGGGTGCCCATGAGCACCACCTACCTTTACTTAAGTTTTGAGGTGCCCATGTGCTTCCCCGTACATTTTGCATTGATGTTTGGATATTTCTGAATGTTCACTACCTGTTTGTTGAGTGCCGAGAGGCACCTTTCTCATTATGCTCCGGTATATATTAGTTTTATTTGATAACATCCCAGCATATCATATGAATGTGTATCCTGTTAATGAACGGGTGATTTAACAACACCCAAAAAATGCTCCAGGAACCAATGTTTCCGACCGAAGCTACTCAAAAAATGTGAAGCCCCTTTTCGATGCTAACATAGGTGGAACAATAAAAGCCCCCCGAACCCTTGAGAGCTTGGTTGAGGCTAGCCCACCTTATGATCCTTCCAGTAGTACCGAGAGGGAATGATGTTTGAAAAACTACCCCCCTCTAACATGGACTCTGGACCGAGATCATATCGATATGGCCAACGTGATAATGCCACAAGTAAATAACACTTTTGGCTATTAGCCTCCTAAAATTCTAAAAATCATGAGGAATACCCTAAAAATTAGATGCCGGCTGTCAAACATACGACAACTAATAGTACTAAAACTAACGCCCCCCACGTCCGAAAAATAAACATTTTCAAACAGTGTTTACAAAAAAGACAAATGCCACCCTGAAAAAAGTTGCAAGCTATAAGCCTTAAGGCATCAGGCCTCTAATTCACAAGGGTCGACACTCAACAAATAGGCCTGGTGCTCTTGTTATCAATGAAACACTATAAGCTCCTTGAGAAAAGTTTAACTCCTAGGTGTTGAAGAAACACCAGGTGGGGGGTACTATAGTGCTAAAAATTGGACGATGGCTTGCAAAACACACGCAGTCAATAGTACCAAGACTAATGGCCCCCCACACAAAAATCACCCCTTACGAACTTACTCCTAAATATTATAGAACACATATTAAGGAGTAGGGGGACAAGGAGGTATTGAACAGCTAGCGCTAATAGCTAGCTGGTGAAGCTAGTAAATTTGAAGCCAGGTGTTTTAAACACCCAAGAGGTGCTCACCTCTAGCATTTATTAAATCTCTCCAATAGTACGTTAAAATGGATAAGTACCTAAACTAGTGCTTGTGAAGCCGCAAGGTACTAAGGCAAAATGATTGAATAATTGATTTAGCACTCACGAAATCACGTCAATGGCAGACTAAGATAGGTAAGAAAAAGGCGAAAAGAGATAGTCAATATCCATGAAAAATCCCCCGAGCAACCAAAGACTCAAACGAGGATGATCCACCTAATAATCCTTCCAGCAATACCGAAAGGGGATGTGGCTCCACAAAGGATCTCCTCCCTCCCACCAAGTTTCTGGACCGAGATTATACAAAATATAACTAAAGTGATGACCATTATTGTACTAAAAGTAGAAATATAAGAGGCAACTCGAGCCTCCTATTATAACGTGGCCACTAGTGTCAAAAACCACGCCATTTAAAAGGCATAAATATAGGGCAAAATCAAGCTCTAAGCTAGCCCCCATTAGCAAAAGATATCTTACTACTCCAAGCGTTTCTCACTGAAAAACACTTAAGGAGTGGGGGGAGGGGGGGGGGCAGGTAACCCTATGAGGTGCTAAGTCCACCTGCCAAAATCGTCCACCTACCAAATCAAATCATGGGGGTAGGAAAAATAAGACTTACTCGAAGCCTACGAAGGGCCGATGAGTAGCTCACAAATGTGCTAAGTCAAAAACAAGAATGCTGCCAACGTTCGACTAGCTCATAGTCATACAAGCAAAAAGCGACTGTAAGATAAAGTACATGGATAAGTATATAATGCCCCCATTAAAGACCCCTAAGGCAATAAGCCCCGGGCAACGACCCTAAAGAAGGCGCCTTGCGGCCACCGCGAGGCACACGCGTCGCGGTGCCATTCGCGAGGCCCAAGTACCTCGCGACCACCGTGAGGAACAATACCTCGCGACCGACAGCAAGGCAATCCCTCCTGTGGCGACCTCCCCCTGGTCGTAGGGCCTAACACCCCCCTTATATTTTTTTAAACTTAACCCCCACGTAGGGAAATACGAATCTTGATATAAAATAACCCCCAAGTTGGTGGATCTAAACAAGCTAGCAAAATGCTAGTGTTTTCAAAACACAAATGGGTAACTAGCTATCAAAACACTAATATGTTTTAAGTAAAATCCTAGAGAGTGATGCTCGAGTATAGCAAAACACCAGAGATGCTAGATCTCTTAGCACTTATAAAATCTTACTAAAGATACAAAGTACCCTACTAGCGCTTATGAATCCTTGAGGTATAAAGCACCCCACTAGCGCTCATAAAGCCAAGAGGTACAAGATACCCCACTAGCGCTCATGAAGCCACGGAGTACAAAGCACCACGCTAGTGCTCATGAAGACACGGGGTACAAAAATACCCCGCTAGTGCTCATGAAGCCATGAGGCACAACAAATCAATTAAGTAATTGATCCAATGCTCATGAAGCCAAGGGGTATACCCCGCTAGAGCTCACGAAGCCACGAAGAAAGAAGTAAAACTTACTTGAGGTCTAAATAGGCCCCAACATATGATTCACGAGTAAATATGCCATACGAGGCTAGACCATGGTGTCAGGCCTCATCCGTCTATACGACGTGACTTGCATAACATCTAGGCGAGAAATTACCCGGAGGCCAAACAACCTTAGCGAAAGTCCCTAAGGCTACACGCCACAACAGTACAAAGTCGTGAGGTTTAAGAGGAGGTCCCCGGGGATGGCAGCAGGGCTACCCCTCGTCACATGTGGGCGATATGTCCGCTCGCTACCAAATTCCTCTTGAAAGTGAGGACTCTCCTACCTAATGGGTGAGCAAAAATATTTATGACATATGGTCCAACCTACTTCATGGGTGTTACATCAAAAAAATCCAGCAAGCTCAAATGGCCATAGAAAATAAATCTAACACTACAGTAAGGGAAAAACAACCACCACACTTAGAGGCTGAGGATTTTTCCCCTCATTTTGAGGAAAAGGACTTAGCCTACTCGCCATAGAGCGAATGCCTTTGCCGCTATACCTAGAAGCCAAGGACTTTGCCATCTCATTTTGAGGCAGAGGACCTAGCCCACTCACCTCGATGCAAGGGACCTTGCCCCCATACCTTGAGGCCAAAACCCTTATCCCCTCACCGCAGGGTAAAGGCCCGTCTAAAAATTTTCAAGTCCTCTCCGTAGCGCAAATTCTCGGATTGAGGTTAAAAATTATAGGTCCCCTCCAGGATGTTGAAACCCTGGATAGAGAACTCTAAATTCTAAGCCTCCGCCGAGATAATAAGCTCCCCATGGGTGAGGTGCAAGCCTTCCCTTAGGTCAGGCATGCACCCCCCGCTCTTGATGAGGCGCGTCTCAAAAATAAAGGTGTGCTTGAAGCACATCTCACCGACTAAAAGTGTTGGTCCCAAGTGGCATACGAAAGGATTTAGAAGGGGGGGGGTTGAATAGACCCTGAAGTCTTTTTTGACTTCAAAAATTCGTATTAAAAATGTGTTGGACTCTTGAGAAGTAGGCGCTTGACTATTGTAGACTGTTTTTAGAAAGTTAACTTAGACTTTAAGATTTGAATACTATAACCAAATAGGTTTAAGAGTTCACTTCTTTGATCAGTGTTAGCACAACAGAATTGATTTTACAGTCTTCTGGTTTGAAAGCTTTTAAGCGTCACAAACTGTTTCGTAGTTGTTTTGCTTTTGATTGTGTTTTACTTAATCAATTTATGCAAAGATATGATAATAAAAAATTGACTTTAAAGTAAATAACACAATATTTGTAAGGTTCGTTGGGTGGCGTAATCTCAACTACGTCCTTCTCCTCCTAGAACACTTCTACAATCCACTAAAATGATTCTCAAAGAATCACACAGAAACTTCTACAAATTAGGGAGAGATGGATGCCGATGACTTGAGCTCCTTGATCACACAGATTTTTGCTCCAAATCACTTCTATCCTCTTGCTTTTTTCACTCAGAAATAATGCTAGTATCCAACTTCAACTTCACACAGATCGCGAGGCTTGGATGGGGTTTTTCTAAACAGTTTGTTTGATTTTGATAAAGTTCAAACAACGGGGAGTATCTCAATAGTAATGTAGGTTTCTCCAAAAGAATGTTTGAGATATTGGTTGATGTTAGGAAATTTCATGTTAGATGTTTTGATGATGACAAGATAGTATTTCATGTTAGACCCCAAATATAATGTAAGTTTCTATTTTAATAGATCTATGTATAAGCGTTTGAAAGTATGTAATTTTTTATTAGGCTTGTAATTTTTATCTTTATAGATTTTAGACTAAGTATTTGATACCGAATCGCTAATAGAATTCTAGGTGAGTCTATTAGAGAAGAAGTTGAAGATCAGCGTCTGAAGTCAACTGAAGATGAAGATTTGTTCTTAGCGACTGTCAAACGCTAAAGGACTATTTCAGGATTCATGGATCAAGCGCTCAATGCACTCTAGCGATATGTATCAAATTCACCTGAATTAATTTCTAAGTCATGAAGGACTTAAATGCAATCATTCAACGAACATTTATTTCCAACGGGAAATAAATTCAAAAGCATTAAATGCCTGATAAAAGCATTAAATGTGATAAGCTATTATGACTCGTGGACAAGCCACCTTTTTTACTAGACTGTCAGAACTTCATAGTTTATAGCTGCTCCCCGTCCAATCGGAACCAGTGAATTTTCAGGAATGTCAGAGAAAAGGTAGAATCACGCGCTACGTGATAGAACGCTCCCACATGTGTCCAACGGACAGATCCCAAGATTTGCCTATAAATACCCTACCTTCAGCAAAAAAGAGATATAGAGATATACGTACATGCACAAGAAACTCTGCTGAAATTCTCGTTCAAAGAAAAAGCTTAGAAACTCCATAGCCACAATCTTTCAAACTTTTTATATACATTCCAGACAGTCACAAATATCTCAGATCTCTTCCAAAGAAGAAACCTAAATTCTTACTGAGATATTCCAAGTTGTTTGATCTTTCCAAAAACAAACAAACCCTCGTGAGTGAGAAAGTTGTTGATACCCCTTACAGGCAGTATTTCTGAGTGAGAGAAGCTTGTAGAAGACGATCTTCATTGGTGCTGACATCTGTGTGATCAAGGAGCCCAAGATCATTTTTACCTAATTTACTATCTTGTAGAAGATTCTGTGTGATTCTTTGATAATCATATTAGTAAATTCCCTCCAAGTGAAAAAGGAGAAGAAGGACGTAGCTGGGATGACATCACCCAGTGAACCTTACAATTTCTTGTGTCATTTACTTTAATTATCGTCTTGTTTTATATTATATTATATTCTTTGAAAAAGACAAGCTAATTTGCTAAGCGACTATTTAACCAAAACGAACGCCAAAACTTTAAAATTATTTCCGCTGTGCTAACCCTGATTAAGTGATCTAAGTGTTACCCTACTTTGGTAAATGGCTAAAATCACTAAGTCTAAGTTATCTTTACTGAAGCTTCTGACCCAAGTGTTGAATTGCCTAAGTGTTCTAAACTTTAAAAGTGATACGAAATTTTTGAAGTCGAAAAAGACTTCAGGGTCTATTCAACCCCCCCTTCTAGACCCTTTCGTATGCCATTTGGGACCACCAAGTGGTATCAGAGTGGTTGAATTAGAAACCTAAGCGTTTCCGAGCGTAACTGCTTGTTTAGATCCATTTTTCTAAAACTTAGTCGCGTTAAATTTTCTACTAAAACATCTCATTATGGCTTTTAACAAAATGCCTAAGTTGGTAGAATCAAACTATGATTCTTGGAAACTTAGAGCATTCGCTTATTTATGCTCTTGCGATAATGAAATGTGTGATGTGATTACAGATGGACCCATTCAGATTATGAAAGTTGTAACTCCAGCCCCTGGAGCGACCGAGGCTACTCCAGATGGTTATGTCGAGAAACCTAAGTTAGAATGGACGCCAGAGGATAGAAAAAGAGCAAATCTGGATAATGTTGGACGAAGTGCACTCTACTCAGTGTTAGGAGATAATGATGCATTGTTCAACAAGATCAAGCAATGTAAGACTTCCAAAGAAATATGGGATAAGCTGGCTATAGTATATGAAGGTTCAGCACAAATGAAGGAGAACAAGCTTTCCATAGCCATGCAAAGATTTGAGCATTTCAAGATGCAGCCCAATGAAACGCTTGAACAATTGGACGGAAGGTTTACTCTGCTCATTACAGAGTTAGCGTCATTAGACAAGGAGTTGACTAACAAGGAAATGGTCAATAAGATTTTCAGAAGTCTTCCAAGCAAGTATTTGATTAAAACTGTTGCTATGAGAGAATCACAGACATTGGAGACTCTTACTCCAGAACATGTTTTTACAGACTTGGGTGAAGTCAGCGACACATCGACTGAATCAGGAGCTTTAATCGCTACTACCAAAAGTAAGGGTAAAGCGGTTAGTGAGGTTAAATCAACGGAATCAAATGAAGAAAAGGAAATGGCTTTATTGGTCAAGAAATTCAAGAAATTTCTAAGATATGAAAAGAGAAATCCTATTGGACAAACTTCATTTCAAACTCCTCCCCTAGCACTTGCTCTAGCGACTCAGTATCAAGCGCCAGTGTACTCTGCACCTCAACCACTAGCGCTAGTTCCTTATCAAGCGCCTACAACTCCTACTCAGAATCTCTCAGCGCCAATCATTTCCAAGCGATTAACCACTGAATAGAAAATGAAAACTAATTTGTGCTATAATTGCAGGAAACCAAGGCACTACCAGGTAAATTGCCCTTATCCAAATATGTCTAAGCCCACAAGGCCAGACTATGCGGATAGAAACCAATTCAGGAGCAACCTTTGCCAACAAGGATTGCTAGCGGAATCTGAACCATCTCCGCACCTGAAGAAGATTGGGAATCATCAGATGAAAGAAGTGATGATGAGCCTACAAGCGACTCAGCATTGATTTGTCTCATGGCAAGAGATGATGAAGCGTCTGACGACTCGCTACCAGAGGTAACCACTGAATTATCTCATCCTCTTTCTTATGATGAATTACTTGACAAAGTTAATGAATATTATAAAGATTGTCAAGATGCCGCCAAAATATATCAAAATGATCTCGCTATTATCTCATCACGCACAAGAGATAAAGTAACGCTCAAAGCAGAGTTGAAAGTTTAGCAACAATGCATTGAGAAGAACCAATCACTTGAGAGTGAGATTATTCAATTAAAAAGCGATCTTGATATAATAGTCAGGAGAGAAACTGATTTGATCGCTAGACTTGCCAAATCAAAGCAGCTCGTCTCATCATTATCAAAAGCTTCAAGAAAGTTGGATAATGTGACTGAAGTAACAAGAATGTTTGGTGGAAAGACCGGTTTAGGATGCAATAAATTCGGTAAGCAACCAAATAAATCTAATGTTATGGCAAACAACAAAGGAAAGGGTGTTTTTTTTGTTGAAGAAGGTTCACAAAGTCAAAAGCTAAATGAACTAAGCGACAATGGTACGAGGCCAAATGAGAAAGTCAAAGCTGACTCAGGCAAGGGTAAGGCAAAGGCAAATGATTCACAAAGAAAGGTTCATCCAAACGCTCAAAAGGCTAAGGATAAACCTAACCACTGTAAATCAAGCGCTAAGCGTCCAACACCAAAAATGCAACCCAAGCCAGCGCCAAGGAAATACTAGCGTCAATATCCAAGACAATCAAGATCATACTATCAATACTATGATGATTATGATTACTATTATAATCGAGGATATTATTATACACCCAAAAAGCACGCACAACACAAGGTGAACAAAAAGCATACACAACACTATGTGAAACCTAAGAAGGCCAGTATTCCTAAAATGAAGACCAGGCAAATATGGGTTCCTAAAGTTTTAATTCAAACCAAGGTTACTAACGTTGAAGGACCCAAGACAACATGGGTACCTAAGAAGAATTAGAACTGTCCTTTAAATGCAGGTACCTAGAGACAACACCGATACTTCAGTTTGGTACATTGATAGTGGATCGTCAAGACACATGATGGGTTCCAAAGAACTCCTAGTCAACTATCAAGCTACCAACGGTCCTCAAGTTATATTCGGTGATAACTCCAAAGGTAAAATCAAAGGTATAGGTATCATGCATAAGGGGAACATCATGATTAGTGATGTATATTATGTTGAGGGTCTTAAGCATAATTTGTTAAGCATTAGTCAATTTTGTGATAAAGGCTTTGAAGTAAAATTTTCAAGCGACTTTTGCTATGTTAACGACGTTAAGACTAAATCTACTAAATTAAGAGATAAAAGAACAAACAATGTGTATTTAGTGGATTGGGATTCTACAACTGATAACAACCCCACATGCTTTGTTACTAAAAGTCAAAATGAATTAGGTTGGTTATGGCATCGAAAAATGAATCACCTCAACTTTAAGGCAATCTCTCAATTAATATCGCTAAATCTTGTAGAGGGATTACCTAAGGGTTCCTTTCAAAAGAATCGCTTATGTGATACATGTCAAATGGGTAAACAAGTTAAATCATCTTTTAAGAAGAAACCATGCCTATCTACTTCTAGAGTTCTTGAACTATTGCATCTAGATTTGTTTGGTCTTATTCAAATCATGAGTATTAGTGGTAAAAAGTACTCACTAGTAATAGTTGATGATTTCTCTCGCTATACATGGGTAGAATTTCTAGCGACCAAAGATGAAACCAGTGTCAAGCTCACATCGCTAATTCGTTAATTACAAACTTCAAAAGATTTAAAGCTGACGAGAATTAGAAGCGATAGAGGAACTGAGTTTACTAATCAATTTGTTGAGAAGTTTTGTATAGATCTTGGAATACTTCATGAGTATTCTGCTCCAAGAACACCTCAACAGAATGGAGTTGCCGAGCGACGAAACAGAATGCTTAAAGAAGCCGCTAAGACGATGTTAGCAGAGTCCAAGCTGCCTCAAAGGTTTTGGGTCGAAGCTATCAGTACCACTTGCTACACTCAGAACCGGTGTATGATCAACAAGCAACATGAGAAGACTCCATATGAGTTGTGGAAGGGACGTAAGCCTAATGTTTCATATTTTCATGTATTTGGTTCAAAATGTTTCATTCATAACAAAGGATCTCACAGCCTAAAGACATTTGATCCTAAAGCCAATGAGGGAATTTTTCTAGGCTATGCCAAGAATGGAAAGAGTTTTCGCATTCTAAATAAGATCAAATCAAAGGTTGAAGAATCCATTCATGTTGTGTTTGATGATGCTAACCAAGAACCAAGTAAGGTTAATCCTGATGATGTAGGAACTGAAGATCTTGCCCAACAAGCGTCACAAATCAATTTTGGTGATGATAGTGATGATGAGAAGGATGATGAGATCTTTGTGCCCTTTCCTAAGGCTACTCGTGAGGTTACGAATGATGATAATGTCAGAATCGCTGATGATCATGAAGAGAATGATCATCAAGAGCAAATTGGAACTATGAATAATGCAGCGACTGCGCCAAAGACCAATGAGAGTCTCTCAACCCGTTCCAACCAGATCGTAAATGGCTTAGAGATCATCCACCAAAGCTAGTAATTGAAGCACCTGTTAGAACTAGGTCCGCTACAATTAATGAGGCCATGTTCGCAAGTTTCTTATCTCAAATGGAACCAAAGAAAGTGGATGAAGCGCTCAGTGATTTAAGTTGGGTAGAAGCGATGCAAGAGAAGCTTAACCAATTTGAGAGAAGCAAGGTTTGGACGATAGTACCAAGACCAACTCATCAAGGAGTTATTGAGACTAGTTGGGTTTTTAGAAACAAGATGGATGAAGATGTCATTGTAATAAGAAACAAAGCCAGATTAGTCGCTCAGGGTTATTGTTAAGAAGAGGGTATTGATTTTGATGAGACGTATGCCCCAGTAGCCCGTCTTGAAGCGATTAGGATGTTCCTAGCGTTTGCAACATTCAGCAAATTTACAGTATACCAAATGGACGTGAAGAGTGCATTCCTGAATGGTAAACTCGAAGAAGAAGTCTATGTGGAGCAACCACCAGGATTCATCAACAACCATGGCAAAAGTATGGTCTACAAATTGGATAAGGCACTCTATGGCCTCAAACAAGCACCAAGAGCATGGTATGACACTCCCTCTATCTTCCTTATAGATAAAGGCTTTTCAAAAGGCAGCGTTGACACAACGTTATTTAAAATTACTCATAATGAAGATATTCTCTTAGTCCAAATCTATGTTGATGATATTATATTTGGTTCTACTAATAAGCGATTGTGTGAGAAATTTTCAAAAATGATGCAAGAACAATTTGAAATGAGCATGATGGGTGAATTAAGTTTCTTCTTAGGATTACAAGTTAAACAACTCCCTAATGGAACATTTATAAACCAAGCTAAATATACAAGATATATGATTAAGAAATTTGGTATGGAAAATGCATCATCTTCAAAAATTCTAATGAGCCAAACGCTTAAGCTAGATAAAGATGAAAGTGGAAAGAAAATTGATATCACTAACTATAGAGGTATCATTGGATCACTTCTTTACCTTACCGCTAGTAGACTTGATATTATGTTTTCGGTATGCATGTGTGAACGCTTTCAAGCTGATCCTAGAGAGTCACACTTAAATGCTACCAAGAGAATGCTTAAATACCTAAAGGGCACACAAGATGTGGGCTTATGGTATCCACGGGACTCTCCTTTTGAACTAATTGGTTATTCAGACGCAGATTTTGCAGGATGCAAAATAGATAGAAAAAGTACTAGTGGTACAAGTCAATTTCTAGGTGATAGACTGATTTTGTGGCATAGTAAGAAACAACAATCCATAGCGATTTCTACCGCGGAGGCCGAATACGTAGCCCCTGGGAGCTATTGTGCACAAATCCTTTGTGAGAGGAAATTTCATGTTAAGGTTTTGATGATGACAATTAGGAATTTTGTTAGACCCCAAAGTTATGTACGCTTAAATTTCATAGATACTTGTATAAGCGTTTGAACATTAGAAATGTATAGGCTCTATTTTATCTTTTACTTTTGACATTCTTAGATCAAGAAGTCGGTTAGATTAAGCGTTTGATACTTTCTGAGTGAGCTTATCAAGACGGCGAAATCTGAAGACTTCAAGCGTCCAAGAAATCAATAGTGAATGAAGTTTGAAGAAGTTTAATCTAAGCGCCTGACACGTTCTGAGTGAGGTGTCAAGTAACGAAGACTGAAGTCTCGAGCGTCTACACTTCTAAATGAAGTCTGAAGACTTTTCCAAGCGTCCAAACATTAAATAGTCCTCCAGATTAAATGGAACTTTCAGCTCATGAATGAAGCGTCTATCAAATGACAAACATTCTCCTGAAGCGTCAGATCGAAAGGAGTTTAATGCAAATATTCTCAGAGCATTAAAATCCAACGGGCATTTATTTCAAATGCATTAAATGCTGATAAGAGCATTAAATGTGATAAGCACTTTCAGACGTACGGAGAAGCCACCCTATTGGACTGTCAACTATTCAAAGACTGCAGCACCAACTTTTGTGCAGCAGATTTTCAGGAAATAGGACAAAAGTTGTTCACTCGCGGAAGTGAGAGACACGCGCCCTTGCATGTGTCAAACGGACACTTTTTCCAAGAATGCCTATAAATAGAACTTCAACAACAAGCCAAACACAGAGAGAACAATTATCAAGCCAAATTGCTATTGCATTGAAGTCTCATTCCTTAAACTCTTAGAAAAGCCAGAATACTCAAGAAAATATTCTCTTTGCTTTTCATCAAATCCTGAGACAGTCAACCCAATATCTCAAACATTCTTTTCGGAGAAACTACACTGCTACTGAGATATTCCAGTTGTTTGAACTTCATCAAAATCAAACAAACCCTTTTAGAAAAACCCCTGTCCAAGCCTCGCGATTTGTGTGAAGTCGAAGTTGGATACTTGCCATATTTCTGGGTGAAAGAAGCAAGGGGATTGAAGTGATTTGGAGCAGAAATCTGTGTGATCAAGGAGCTCAAGTCATCGACATCCATCTCTCCCTAATTTGTAGAAGATTCTGTGTGATTCTTTGAGAATCATCTTAGTGGATTGCCTCCAAGTGTTCGAGGAGAAGAAGGACGTAGTTGGGATTACACCACCCAACGAACCTCACAAATATTGTGTCATTTACTTTTCAGTCAATTCTTTTATCTATCATATCATTGCATAAACTGATTAAGTAAAACACAATTGAACGCTAAGCACTAAGAAACTTTCTGTGATGCTAAAGCTTTTAAAAGAAGGCTACAAAAATCATTCCGCTGTGCTAACACTGATCAAAGAAGTGAACGCTCAAACCTACTCGATTAAAGTATTCAATTCTTGAAATCTAAGTTAACTTTATAAAAACAATCTTCATTAGACGTTTCACCAAAGCGCCTATATTTTAAGTGAACGATTAAGTCAAGCGTTAGACTCTTCAAGCGTCTACTTTTTCAAGCGTCCAAAAACAATTTCAGTACGAAATCTTTTGAAGTCAAAAAAGACTTCAGGGTTTATTCAACCCCCCCTTCTAGACCCTTTCGTATGCCACTTGGGACCAACACTTTGGATGAGCCAACAACTTAGAGATTATGGAACAATCCTAGGTCCTACCCCAATCCATTGTGATAACCAAAGCGCTTTAGCTATGACCCAAAATCCTGTCCTTCACTCTAGAACCAAACACATTGACATTCGATACCATTTCCTCCGTGATCATGTTCAAAAGAAAGATATCTCCATACACTTCATTGCAACTGACAAACAGTTGGCAGATATCTTCACCAAAGCGCTCAACGAACAACGTTTTCTCACTTTGAGAAGTGAATTAGGTATGATCGATTTAAACGCTTAAATCATAAAGCATCATATTTATAGGCATACAATTTAGGGGGAATCCACTTTATGTTTATGTCTAAAGCGTTTGTCAAAAATCTGAAATAATTCATCAATTTTAGGGGGAACTTTAAAATTGTACTTGTCTCAATATATAAAGCAACGGTGATCAAAAATGACTTTCAAATTTTTTATTCATTGATCACTAGCGCTTATCTTTATGCATGACAAAAATCAATCTCATGAAAATGTCTTTTATAAATTCAAGCGATTGATTTTATTTCTAAAAAGAAATTAAATTCTGTTCTCAAAAAGACTTCAGCATTAAAAAGATTTCCACTTTAACACTTAGTGAATTTCTCTAAAAATCATGCATAGTTTTCATCGGTAAAAGTAACGTGTGGATAAGTTCAAAAGATCAGATTTGACAACTGCTCACACGTGCTTATCACATTAAACTGACGATTATTGATTCCTATCTAAAAACTAGGCGGTTCAGTAACTGCATCAGTCTGAGTACGTATCAGTGTACTATCAGGCGCGTGCATTTCACGCTGAAAATTTAAAATTCAAACTTTTTCAAAAAAGTAACTGCGGATCCGAAAAACTTTATATTTCACAGCAGTTAACCTATTTTACCGCACTTTTTGACATCCGCATTTATGTGTAGACAGCTCAGATTTCTTTTTGTCATTAACTTCTGTACAGATGTCATTCATCTACCAGTTGAGAAGTTATTTTTGCCTTCTATTTAAACCATTCACAACCTTTACAGTAACACTTTATCACTTCCAAATCTCTTCTACTGTAAAAGTTATCTTTCTAAAGCAAAAAGAACATATTTTTCTCTCCTCTTCCGAAGCTTTTCAAGTTCATCAATGGCACCCAAATCTTCCAAATCGGTTTCCGAGAAATCTTCCAAACCAGAGAAACCAGTCACTGTTAACGTCGATTTTCTTGTTAACTGGGACTATCTCTTCGATAACCAGAACTTCCCTCTCCGGACTGTTATTCCACTTGTCCAAGAGTCTAGTTTACGTGATATGATAACTGCCATTTTCAACTTCTTTGAGGAAGAAACCCTCTTTTTCTTCAAGAACGCAAAAATCTCCGACGACGAAAATTCCATTTCCTGCGTCTTCCCCTTCGCCCATGAGACCTTTGTCCTCACACCTTCTCTGATTTCATCTCTACTAAATTTGCTAATCGATGGTGCTGAAGTTGAAAGTGTAACTCTTGGGGATGCTACTAAGGTTTGGGCACTGATAAAGAAAGATGAAGTTGAAGCTGCCTATGAACCCAATTTCAAGAAAAACGACATGAAGGGTGAATATGTCATTCTTGCGGACATATGCGCCAAAATGATCGAATGCAGAAAGGGAAGCTTCGATAAAGTTTCAAACCTCCAGTACAAGATGATGGTGGCCATTCTGACCAAACTAAAGATAAATTGTTCGCTTTACGTTTTTAATCGCTTCAAGGCAGCGATGGCCAAATCAGTTAACCCCAAGCCTTACGGGATTATTTTAAGTCAAATTCTTAGTGCTAGCGGTTACACCAATTCCGCTGGAAAGATGATCCCAATGCTCAAGTTTTATGGAAAGAAGATGATCAGCGAGCTGCTCAAACTAAGAAAACGACGTGGTGCAGCGGTTCCCAAAGAAGAGTGTGAGCGACTTCTTGCTAAAGGAGTTGTTCGCAGTGATGATGAAGTGCAAATGACTTCATCTTCATCGGAAGAAGAGGTGGTGGTTAAGCGATCCAAATGAAAGATCGCTGTTAAGGTCGCTAAGCCAACCAAGCCAGCAAAGAAGCAGAAGCCGGAGCCCAAGAAGAAACAGAATCGCCCTCTCCTTCTCCTAAATCACCTTCCCCCCTCCAGCATTTATCTTCCATGTAAACAAAGAAGAAGAGTAGAAGAGGAAGAAGTACCGCTAGCACGCATGCGTACTCCTTCATCTACTCCAGCAACATCAACAAGCGCTCCAGTCGAGCCAGCGCTTAAAGACTCGGCGAGTGTTCCTCCTCCTTCTTCAGACGCTGTTCCTGAATCTTTTCCTGAGCCTAGAGCCACTACTATTTCTGAGAAGGCTGCTCATTTTCAGGGTAAGTACTTGTGAAAAACAAAGTATTTTATCCTTTCCTCATTAGGTTTCCTTTTCCAACGCTAGGATAAAACCTGTTTCAGCCGAAGTTGACGTGGATATTCAAAATGCTCTTAACACTCTTGAGTCTTTGAATATACCTATTCGTGCTGATACCCTCACTTCTTTTCTTGATTTAGATCCTGATGAAGAGGTCCCGGAGCCTGAGAAAACTGTACCAAATGTTGACACAGATCAAGCGACTGACAAAGTCGATGATAGTCCTCAGGGTAAGCGTTGTAGTATTTTTTATTATTTGTACTTGGTAGAAATTTTGCTTGCTTTTCTCAAACGCTTACATGTATCAGCTCAAGATGCACCTTCACCTTCCGAGGTTCCCATTGAAGTAGATGTTGATATGGCAACTGTTGTGGATATAGCTAAGGAAGTAGCTCAAGACCTCCCTGACGCAGACACATCACCAGTCAGTGAAGCGACTGAGCATGCTGAGCAGTCGATAGAAGTGGCCCCTATCCCAACAGAGTCTATTGCCTTTGTCCTTACTCCAACTGGATCTCCTCCTTGTGTCATCGATTTCTTTCCTCGCGGATATTCTTCTGAAATTGAATTTTATTATGCCGCTTGAGAACGAGACACCCAGACCCTTGCTGAATCAGAAATCAGTTTTCAAACCACTCTTCATCGGCCTGATGTTTCCAATTATGATAAATTTGAATTCTTCGAGCGATTCGCCGACCTTGGTCTCTAGAATCTGGAGCGTCTTCATTCTCACCTTGAGTATATCCGAAGACCAGCGTTCAATAGAACATAATTTGACGAAAAGCGATTTAATTTCACCGGTCGCTCTGATGAGTCCTTTTATCCTTTGCGCCAGAATAAGATTGTCATCAAGAATCCCCATATGGGTGATTGGTCAAAGAATCCAGACGAAGAAATTCTCAACAGGATCGGATACTCTGCCTATCCCAAAATCGTTACATCTCCTCAGAATGCTTTCTCTCCTAATCCACTCAAGCTTTGGAAAGAAAAAGGACCAGTAGTTGCTGAGCGTCCCAATCCTATCAAATCGTGGATAGAAGATGAAGCCCGAGAATACCTTGCAAGATTATGGACTGAGGATTACGATGAAGAAACTGAACGTTTTGAGAAATTCCTTGCCGCTAGAAAAGATCAAAAGAAAGCCGACAAGCTTGGCAAGCGATGGATGATGGACACAGCCAGATGGGCTGAAGAGTTTGTTTTATACTTATATACCCTTGAAGAACTCGTGAGATATCCATTCCTTTTAGAATTTGGAATCGAGTACAGACGCCGAGGGTTTGCTACCTTTTTACTTCATCAGCGTCAGCACATTGCCAAAAATGTTAGCGATCTGCCAGGATACAGGAAACCTATCGAGAGCTACATCCGTCAATAGCTAACCTTAGTTAGTCAAGGCGGACGCTATGTGTTTCACCTTAATCAAGTGTTTGTTCAGCGCATCTTTCCAGATTTGAACGAAGAAGCCTCCACCAGTAAACACCCGCTTCTTCCAGGACAAAGTGAAATTTTTGTCGATGTTTCAAATGAGCACGCTGAGTTTGCTGAACTCCACAGAGATAGAAGAGCAGTGATAGAAAATGCACAAGCGTTGGACATCACTTTCAACCACTATTCAGGGCTGAGCAACTTCCAAGGATACAATCTTCATCCTATGCTCTTTTGTCAACAGAATATTCAAGTGGCCAAAATGATATCGCTGATCAGACCAATGGACCAGGAAGTAGCTCAAGCGCTGATGCCATTTATTTTGAACTTCTACAATTCTTATACTTCAGGAGTTGATCTGCCAGAAGGAGTGCAACTTGAACTAAGCAATGAAGCGCGCGAAGACGCTATATTTCTCATCCTGCAGACAAACCTAATTAGGCCAAGGCATGTGATGGAAGCCATTGGCCCACTCTGGGTCATTGCTATTGAAGAACTTTCTCCTTCCGTCTAAATCGTTGAAATAGTCGATTCTCCTACTGTGGATGACGCTCAGATTCCCGAGGCCACTTTGCGAGACACTTCTAGCACCCCAGTATTTGAGCCCCCGTCAGTGATTGTAGACCCTTCCATGGACCAAGCGATAGAGGAAGTTCACGCTGAAATTGATAAAGAGCTTGAAGAGCCATTTATCAGAGATAAAACCAAAGGCTAGGCTGCAGTTTCTAGCTCTTATGGACTTATTCCGTCCCCTCAGCGCCCCTCCTCCGACTTGGACTCAGATATTAATTCAGACGCTCGAGATTTCAGAACAGCAGTACGAAACTCACTTAACAACATTGAGGGTTCTTGCTCCAAATTTTTGGATACAACTGACAGGAAAATCAGAATTATTTCTGATACTCGAAGCCGTGATATCTCCAACGCTGCTAACAAGAGCACAATTGCAATCATGGACATCATCTCTCCTCTAATCGCTGGACTCTCCTCAGAATTCAATCGTCATCCAGCCCAGAGCGCTTCAGCTGATACTGAGAGGCACATTTCTTCAGATGCCACTACCCAAAGTATTGCTCAACAAGTTGCTCTACTTGTTGACGAAGTTTCGCTATTGCGCAGAGATATCGCTGATTTGAAAACCTCTTTTGCCGATGTCAAGAAGGGGGAAGAGAAAGAAAAGTCCAAGGCAATATCTAAAACATATAATAAACACTGGCGATATGTATCAGACTCACCTGAATTAATTTCTCAAGTCATGAAGGACTTAAATGCAATCATTCAACGGACATTTATTTCCAACAGGAAATAAATTCAAAAGCATTAAATGACTGATAAGAGCATTAAATGTGATAAGCTATTATGACTTGTGGACAAGCCACCTTTTTTACTAGACTGTCAGAACTTCATAGTTTATAGCTGCTCCTCGTCCAATCGGAACAAGCGAATTTTCAGGAATGTCAGAGAAAAGGTAAAATCACGCGCTGCGTGATAGGCACGCTACCACATGTGCCCAGCGGACAGATCCCAAGATTTGCCTATAAATACCCTACCTTCAGCAAAAAAAAGATATTGAGATATACGTACATGCACAAGAAACTCTGCTGAAATTCTTGTTCAAAGAAAAAGCTTAGAAACTCCATAACCACAATCTTTCAAACTTTTTTTATACATTCCAGACAGTCACAAATATCTCAAATCTCTTCCAAAAAAGAAACGTAAATTCTTACTGAGATATTCCAAGTTGTTTGATCTTTCCAAAAATAAACAAACCCTCGTGATAAAATCCTCAACCTTTCATTTGAGTGTGAAAGTTGTTGATACCCCTTACAGGCAGTATTTCTGAGTGAGAGAAGATTGTAGAAGACGATCTTCATTGGTGCTGACATCTGTGTGATCAAGGAGCCCGAGATCATTTTCACCTATTTTACTATCTTGTAGAAGATTCTGTGTGATTCTTTGATAATCATATTAGTAAACTCCCTCCAAGTGAAAAAGGAGAAGAAGGACGTAGTTGGGATTACATCACCCAGTGAACCTTACAATTTCTTGTGTCATTTACTTTAATTATCGTCTTGTTTTACATTATATTATATTCTTTGAAAAAGACAAGCTAATCTGCTAAGCGACTATTTAACCAAAACGAACGCCAAAGCTTTAAAATTATTTTCGCTATGCTAACCCTGATTAAGTGATCTAAGCGTTACCTTAGGGTCTATTCAACCCCCCCCCCCCCTTCTAGACCTTTTCGTATGCCATTTGGGACCACCAGTTGACTGTCTCAGGAATTGAAGAAAAGCAAGGAGAATGTTTGCATGAATATTCTGGCTTTTCTGAGAATTTAAGGAATGAGACTTCAGTGCAACAGCAATTTGGCTTGGAATCAATCGGTATTTTTGGGTTGTTGTTGAAGTCCTATTTATAGGCAATCTTGGAAAAAGTGTCCGTTTAACACATGCACAGGCGCGTGTCTCTCACTTCCGCAAGTGAACAACTTTTGTCCTTTTTCCTGAAAGTTTGCTGCACAAAAGTTAGTGTTGCAGTCTGTGAATAGTTGATAGGCTAATAGGGTGGTTTCTCCGTACGTCCGAAAGAGCTTATCACATTTAATGCTCTTATTAGCATTTAATGCATTTGAATTAAATTCCCGTTGGCACTTAATGCACTGAGAATATTTGCATTAAACTCCTTCTGGACTTAGAAATAAATTCAGGTGAAATCAGTCATTGATAGACGCTCATTCATCCTTGAATAACTTCTGTCCTAATGAACGCTTGAAATAGTTGGTCGTTTTGGACACTTGGAATCTTTATCTTCATTCAGACTTCAAGCGCTAGAGTCTTCAAACTTAACTCCTGATAAACTCACTTAGAAATTATCAGACGCCCAGTCTAAGAATACTTAGCCTAACACTCTAGAATAAAAATAAAACAAAGCCTAGAGCAATTCTAACGTTCAAACTTTATACATGATTTCTACTAAAATCAAACTTACATATTTTGGGGTCTAACAAGTAATCCTCATTGTCTTCATCAAAATATCTAACATGAAATTCTTAACAAAAAGTCTTCTAAAATGCCTCGTGGGCTAAATTAATAACCCCTTTGAGGTTATTAGCCAAGTGGGGTAGATGTTCATAACTTAAGAGCTCTCTCCTAAGACAAGAAACACATACCCAAATCGGGAAACCTCGCACACTTTGGCATTGCAAGGTATCCGACCTCGAGGCGCTCGACCCCGTGGCATCCAACCTCGCGGTGCTCGATCCCGAGGCGTCAGACCTCAAGGTAGCTACGGGTGTTGCCTACGTTGCCTCAGGACAACACCTAAGTTGCCTCGAGATAACACTTAAGATATCTCCCTTTATAGGGGTGACTCGTTAGACCCCCCAAGGCGACAAAGTTTGCCATACACCTATATATATTTTTACTCCCGGTCCTGGGCATCCTATACGGCACACTCGAGAGTGGGGGGCATTATAATGTGCACCAAAAATGTCTAGGAGCACTACGATAATTAATCTACTCCCGACACAGGCAAGGGCGCTACCTGTGGGTCAAGCCCACAGTTAATATAATAAGAGGGCCCCAAAGAACTGGCGGCCCATTATGAATATGTCCCGCTATGCTTAAGAGTGCATAAAAGAAAAGAAGGCTATTTTAGTATAAGATAGCCAAGTATTGGGTTAATAAATAGGCAAATGGGCCAATGATCAAACCCCGGCTCATAGCCCGCCATCAGCCATATATATACTTGAAAGGAGCTGATGTAAGATCTATTATCTACTCTTTTCAGAAAAATACACTGGCTAAGTCTGAGAGTTACTCCAATAAAGAACTACGAATTGACTTGATCTCGATACATTCATCGGGTATGTAGGCAGCTCACTTAAAGTGAGTGCAGTCTATTCATTCATCAACCCTCAACATAGTTGTTAGGAATTTCATTTTAGATGTTTTGATGATAGAAGTGGCCGAGTTTTTCCCCACACCAACTGGTCCTCCTCCTCTAGTGTACTTCGCTTGAACTGCTGTCTTCCCTTGATGATGCCAATAAGGGGGAAGAAGAGAAAGAAAAGCAATTTAAGAGGGAAGAGAAAGAAAAGGCAGGTATTCATTATTTCAGTATGAATCATATACGCTTTCAATTCTATATATATAAATGAATGATTTATCGCTGAAACACCTTGTTGAAGCTATTCTAATATTAGCTAACTTATCTAACTTTCCAAATGCTAACTTATTATTTTGGGCTTTTCTTTGAACTCTTAAACTATAAAAGAGTTATAAGAGTTAAGGTCTTGACATCATCAAAAAGGGGGAAATTATTAGGAATTTCATGTTAGATATTTTGATGATGACAAGATAGGATTTCATGTTAGACCCCAAAAGAATGTAAGTTTATGCCTTCATAGAAACATTGTATAAGCGTTTGAAAGTTTACTTATTTTGTTAGGCTTGTAATTTTTATCTTTATAGATTTTAGACTAGTATATGATACCAAATCACTAATAGAGTTCTGTGTGAGTCTATTAAGTGATGAAGTTGAAGATCAACGTCCAAAGTCAAAGTGAAGATGAAGATTTGTTCCTAGCGTCCGTCAAACGCTAAAGAACTGTTTCAGGTTTGATGAATCTCAAGCGTCCAGAGACTCAAGCGTCCAGCAACTCAAGCGTCCAAGCGACTCAAGCGTCCAAGTGACAAGCGCCCAAGCGACTCAAGCGTCCAGCTTTCAGATTCACCTGAAGGATAAAACCCAAGTTATCGAGGACTTAAATGCAATCACCACCGGACATTTATTTCTAACGGGAAATAAATTCAAAATGCATTAAATGCTTGATAAGTGCATTAAATGTAACAAGACAGTATGACTTGTCAACAAGCCACCTTTTGACTAGACTGTCAGCTTTTCAGAGTTCAAGTCTGCTCTTGTCCAATCGGAACCAGAAGAATTTTAGGAATGTCAAAAAGGGACTATTTGACGCGTTGCGTGAGAGACACGCAACTGATTGTTTCTAACGGACAAATCCCAAGAATTTCTATAAATAGTACCCTTCAGCAAAAACCTTACAATGTGAAGAGACCAAGATTATACATGTATATACACTAGAAAAGTTCAAAACTTTGCTGAAATTATTTGAGAGAAAAACTTAGAAACCATATAGCCAAAATCCTTCAAGCTTCTCAAATACATTCCAAAGACAGTCACAGATATCTCAAACATCTTTGAAGAAGAACCCTAAATTGCTATTGAGATATCCTAAGTTATTTGAACTTCCCAACATCAAACAAACCCATGACATAGACTCTCAACACCTTTCATCTGAGTGAGAAAGTTTGTTGATTCACAAGAAGTATTTTTGTGTAAAAGAAGCTTGTTGAAGAAGGTCTTTATTGGAGCTAAAATCTGTGTGACCAAGGAGCTCGAGATCGTCTTCTGAGGATAGAAGTGTCTTGTAGCAGAAATCTGTCTGACCAAGGAGCTCAAGCCATCGACATCCATTTGTTCCCTATTATGTAGAAGTCTCTGTGTGACTCTTCGAGAATCAATTTAGTGGATTTCCTCCAAGTGATCAAAGGAGAAGAGGAACGTAGTTGGGATTACTTCACCCAGTGAACCTTACAATATCTTGTGTCACTTACTGCTTTATTGATTTACCTTACTCTTGCATATTACATCTTTGAAAAGGCATTAAAACAGTTATGCGACTATTTGGAAAAAAAGAACGCTAAGCTTCCAAATCAGTCTTAAGCGCTTGACCAAGCGCTAAGCTCTTTAAGCGTTCAAAATAATTTAAAGATAAGCGACTATGGAAAAACTTTGTGATGCTATACACTTTAGAAGAGGAGACTTATAAAATCATTCCGCTGTACTAACACTGATCAAAGAACTGAACGCTTAAACCTATCTGGTTATAGTATTCAAATCTTGAAGTCTAAGTTAACTTTCTAGAAACAGCCTTCAATAGACGCTTAGCCAAACGCCTATATTTTCAAACGTCCAAACCAATTTTAATACGAATAATCTTTTAAGTCGAAAAAGATTTCAGGGTCTATTCAACCCCCCCGTCTTCTAGACCCTTTCGTATGCCACTTGGGATCAACAATAGTTTGTTGTGAGCTGGATCAGATTCTCCACCCCCACGTGGTGATTCATGTGATAAATTCTGGCTGATGATTTATACCATCATCAGTAATTAAACAAAATGCCCATTAGATTTTAAAACACATTACATACTATATTTGTGAGACAAATATGCCATTCATATACAAATAACCTTTTTTAGTTCAAAACTCAATTTTTCTCCAACCCCAATCCCGTCATTGTAATTAAAAATTATAATTGATGCGGTTCGAAATTTACACCAAGAAATCGTGAAATTCAAACACAATTTGTATTTGTAATAAACGCGAGAAATCTAGAATATGAAGGTGAATAGTAATGCTAAAGATAAATAGAAATAATGAATAGGAAGAGATTTATTATTATTTCACGGTGTTCTTGAGAGAAAATACAAAGATGTAGGATTTTTTATCCAAAGTCAATGTCATGTACAAAAAATGACTTTCTTCATATTTAAAAGGCCTAATGGCTGATTTTCCCCTCCTTTTTTGGAGTTGTTAGCCGATTCTTAGCAATAAAGGGGGATATGGAGATCATTTTCCCCCTTTTAGGGGATATTTGTTGAGATTTTATCTGATCCATCCTTATCTCTTTGTCAGATATGCCTTTAAGTGTCCTATCGAGCTATCCGTCATCGTCCTTGTGAGCTATCCCATTAGGCCATCAATGAGGTCATTTATTAGCTTGATCTTCATGCTTACGCCTAGCCTTCCCTGCAAACTTCCTTTAGAATTCTTCCGTTGTGGGTCTTACTCCCCATTTCTAGCCCAAATTGTCATGGATTAATATTGACCATACCTTCACAGGGCCCAATAATATAATTGAAAATTATGAGCGCATCATAAGTCCCCCTACTCTTGAGATCTTGAAAGAAGTTCAAGGTCTTAAGAGTATAATTAGTGTGTAGAGCACAAGCAAAATTTTCAGCTTTCTTGCTAGCTAATCCACGAGCCGACCCGTGAGACCATCACTCGGTCGATTTAAAAATAACTTTTTTTGGCAAAAATCAAAGTATTATTTGTCAAGTTTAATACGGGATATGTAAAATAAGTGTACTAAATAGTTTAACTCAAAAATACAAGTATTATTTATTATGTTCAGAACGCATATGGGAAACATAAATATTTATCAATTATACATACGTACGCGTACTATACGGGTATGTTAGAGTTCTAAACCCCGTAAATAATATTATTGATGATGGAATGTATATATAGAGTTACAATGAATATAAAACCCTAATCGACATACAAGGAAAGAAACCTAATGTAAATACAAGTTAAGAGGTATAAAAAATATGGAAACTAATATTTAACACTCCACCACAGTCGAAATGGGAGTTTCCCGAACATTGAGACTGGATCTGAAATCGAGAAGTAAAGGTGATGATAATCCCTTGGTGAAGATGTCTGCAAACTGATGAGCGGAGGGCACACGCAACACACGAACTTCACCAAGTGCAACTTTTTCTCGTACATGATGCATATTTATGTCAATATGTTTGGTATGTTGGTGTTGTATGGGGTTAGTATAAAGGTAAATGGAGCTAATGTTATCACAATAAACTATAGTGGAAGAAGTAAGAGGACAGTGTAATTCAAGAAGTAAGAGGACAGTGTAATTCAAGAAGCCAAGAAGATTTGGCGACGGCATTTGCAACACCTCTGTATTCGGCTTCGGCACTGGATTTAGAAACAACTTGTTGACGTTTGGAAGACTAAGAAATAAGATTATCACCTAAGAAAACACAATAACCTGAGGTAGAATGACGAGTATTCGGGCACCCTGCCCAATCAGCATCGGAGTAGGCGATGAGTTGAGAAGAAGAAGAAGGGCGAAAGTGGAGACCATGAGCAAGAGTACCACGAACATATCAAAGAATTCGTTTCAAAACGTGTACATGTGGTTCACGAGGATCGTGCATGAACAAATAGATTTGGTGAACTGCATAAGCGAGATCACGGTGAGTGATGGTTAGGTATTGCAAAGCCCCAGCTAGACTACGATAATGAGTAGGATCGAAAACAGGAGGACCCGACAGAGATAATTTTGCATTAGTGTCAACCGGAGTTTTGCACGGGTTACAGGAAGCCATGTGGGCGCGTTCTAAAATATCCATAGCAAACTTTGATTGAGAAAGAGTAAGACTAGATGAAGAATGAGAGACATTAATTCCTAAAAAATAATGCAAAGAACCGAGATTGGTCATAGCAAATTCAGAGGAGAGAAGCCGAGTGAGACTAGAAAGAAGACAGGAAGACGAGGTAGTAAGAATAATGTCGTCCACATAAAGAAGAAGGTAGGTAAGAGAGGTACCACGATGAAAAACGAAAAGAGAGGTGTCGGCTTTACTACTAATAAATCCTAAGGATGTAATAAAAGATGCGAAACGATGGTACCAAGCACAAGGGGCTTGTTTGAGACCATAGAGAGCCTTTTTGAGACGACAGACATGAGTAGGAAAGGTGGAATTGATAAATCCTGGGGGTTGTTTCATAATGACAACTTCAGTGAGATGGCCATGCAAGAAAGCATTCTTGACATCCAATTGATGAATGGGCCAAGAACGAGAGATAGAAAGGCTTAGGAGAGTGCGAATGGTGGCTGGCTTAGCAACAGGACTGAAGGTTTCATCATAGTCCAAGCCAGGTTGTTGGGTATATCCTTGAGCAACAAGACGAGCCTTATAACGCTCGAGGGAGCCATCAGAGCGAAATTTATGATGGTAAATCCATTTGGAGCCAACTATATTGACAAGAGGTGGACACGGAACAAGCTCCCATGTAGAATTAGAATGAAGAGCAAAGATTTCAGCTTGCATGGCGGCTTTCCAGTTGGGGTCGGATAAAGCTTGAGTGGTGGTTTGAGGGATAGGGGAAAGAGAAGACGGAACCAAAGGTTAAGGAGCTATCGGGGACGTGTGATAACGGATTTGGAACGAGTCACCATGGAATGAGTGGAAGTGGGCGGTGGCGGGGGTGGGTGATGCGCGGCAGGAGCAGGTGGGGCGGTAGGAGGAGCCGAAAAGGAATGTGAAAGATGGGGTGGTGGGTCATCGACTAAGTCAAGGAAAGACTAGTCAGGAACAGGGGATGGTGAGAAAACCGAGGCATAAGGAAAAGAGGATTCATCGAAAGTGACATGACGAGAAAGAATAATCTTATTTGTGGAAAGATTGAAACATCGATATCCACGATGATTTTGTGGGAACCCAAGAAAGACGCAAGCTGTAGAACGGGGGGCGAGTTTGTGTGGTGCGACAGAGGTAAGATTGGGGTAACACAAGCAGCCAAAAACACAGAGATAAGAGTAGTCGGATGGAGTTTGGTATAAAGGTGTGCAAAAATCGAGAGTAGTAGTCGGGAGTAAGTTGAGAAGATGAGTCGCCATATGGAGCGCTTCAACCCAAAAGGTAGGAGGGAGTGAGGCTTGGAATAGAAGAGTACGCACGATATTATTAACAGATTGAAGAGTACGTTCGGCTTTGCCGTTTTGTTGAGAGGTATGAGGGCAAGAGAAACAAAAAGTTATGCCGAGACCACTAAGGAGAGTATGAATTTTTTTTTATCAAACTCTCGACCATGATCGCATTGGAAGGATTGAATTTCAAAATTAAACTGAGTTTTGACATATGCACAAAAATTTAAGAAAACATCAAAAACATCTGACTTAAGACGAAGAGGAAAAACCCATAAAAAATGCGAGAAATCATCCAAAAAAATAACATAATAACGAAAACCATTAGCACTAGTGACCGGTGAGGTCCATAAATCTGAATGTGTAATTTCAAAAACATGAGAAGTAGTAGAAGCGGAACTAAAAAATGGAAGACGTTTGTGTTTGCTTAATTGACAAGCATTACATAAAAGGAAAAAATGATTTTGGACAAGAAATAAAATTCCTAGAAGCTAAGTACTTAAAAACTAAAGAGCTGAGATGTCCAAGACGACAGTGCCAGAGAGTAGTAGTGTCGGCGGTGAGAGCGTGTGCAGACGGGGTAGAGCGAATAGATGAAGGAAGAACGGGATAGAGGTCGCCTTGACTGTCACTGCAGAAGAGGAGGGTGCCTGTCGGAAGGTCCTTAACAGAAAAGCCATGTGGGTCAAACTCAACAGAGACATTATTTTCACGAGTAAAAGAACGAACGAAAATGAGATTTTTGATGATATAGGGATAGACTAAAACATTAGATAGAGAAAGGTTGGTGGAAGGTAAAAAAGTAGAGCCAATTTGAGAAGTTGGTAAAATAGCACCATTACCAACTAAGATTGATTTAGAATTATCACAATGTACAAGAGAAGAAAGTGTGCTCGAGTGAGAGGTCATATGCACACTAGCCTCCGAGTCCATGTACCAATTTTCATCGAGTGTGTGAACAGTCATAATGGAAAATAATTGAGCGAGGTTCGTGGGCTGCTGCTGTGGAAGGTTTATGTGTAGTGGCTGCTACTGGATTTGGGCTGAGTAAGGTAAAGGAGGCATTGGGCTGGCATGGTGAGGGGCGAAGGGGGCTGCTGGATAGGAGAAGTGAAGGCCCCTGTAGTTGAGGCCATTTAATTGATGCGAAGTGGACTGCTGTGGAGGCCCAACGAAATAATGTTGAGGGGGGCCGTGCTGGTGAGACGAAGTTGGGCCTTGCTGTGGAGGGGTCCATGGGCGGCCTGGTGATTAAGGAGACCATGTGGGCTGCTGAGGCGGCCCATAACCGAAGGTGGGCTGCTGGAAGTAAGTAAAATTTCACCCAGAAGTGTTGGAAGAAGGCTGGTAATAGTGACTGCCATAATTTTGGTAATTACCACGACCAAATCCACGACCAAAATTTTTACCACGACCACGTCCTCGACCACGACCATTATCACTACGAGAATTGGGTTGGTTTGAAGAAAAAAGAAGAACCGAGGAATCTGAAGAGGGGGCTGTTTTGTGGGATTCGCGATTTTCATGGATTAAAAGCATGTTACGAGCTTGAGCAAATTTAGGAAAAGGATTTTGATTGGTGATGACATCGATAATACTATTGTATGAATCAGGTAAATTATTTAAGATTTGTAAAACTAATTCCTAATCATTAATAGGAGAATCAACATCTTTGAGATTATCTGCAAGCTTTTTCATATCGCGAAAAAAATCAAAAATTGACAAATTTTCCTTTTTATAATTGCGAAATTTTTCTTGGAGATGAAGGAACGGGAGGGTTTATTATTATTAAAAAAGGATTCAAGATTATCCCAAATTTGTTTGGCAGTAAAAGCATCGCCACTAACACTGTCAAGAAGACTTGTATTGACAGAATTGTACATCCAAGTTTTGATTTTTGAATCTAACGAAAACCAGTCCTCATCATTATCATCTTTGGGACATTTTTTCCATTAATATGGCCTAGAACTCTATAGCTACGACAAATATCGGAAAAAATTGTTTTCCATAACTTGAAACGAGGATCTTCCTCACAGAGTTTAAGATTAAAAAGGTGAAAAACATTGGTGATAGCAAAGGCCGGATGAGAAGAGGAGGAAGTAGTGGATTCACCCATATTGATAATGGTCACGACAAAAAAACGTAGAAGATAAGTAAAAAAAATAAGAATCGTAAACTTACCGTGATGAACTACCGATGAAAGATGGCATCGAAGATGGCGAGATTTGGATGAAGAAGATTGTGCACCTAGGGTTGGTGGCTTGGCTATGGATCGATGGAGAGATGAATATGTTCTTTCTTGTTAAGTTGATACCATGTTAGAGTTCTAAATCCCGTAAATAATATTATTGATGATGAAATGTATATATAGAGTTACAATGAATATAAAACCCTAATCGACATACAAGGAAAGAAACCTAATGTAAATACAAGGAAAGAAACCTAATGTAAATACAAGTTAAGAGATATACAAAATATGAAAACTAATATTTAACAGGGTATAATACGAGTTTTAACTAACAGAAACTTTGAATACTCAAGTACGTGAACGCTAAATTTTGAAGTAATCTCTCTAATAATATGTAAGTTACCAAAAAATGAAGTAAAAAACCTCTTATAAAGGCCTTAATGGCCGATTTCCTCTATGCTGGGGAGTCCTTGGATTGGTTCCAATTTGTTCTCGGATATCGGGGGATACGATAAGTCATATCCCTCTTTTTAGAATTTGGTGGTTAAGGATAAGATTTATCCAAATATCCTCCTTATTTGAGCTTTCTCGTAAGCATTTCCATGAGCTTTCTTTCTAGTATTCTTCCAAGCATATCCTTAGACTTTTCACGAGCTTTTCATGCATAAGTCTTCTTCATTTTTTCATCTTGACACAAGCCCACCTCACGTTGGCCCATTTAGAAAAAATAGAAATTATGATCAATATCATAAGCCCCCCTACTCTTGAGAATTTTGGAATAAAAAGGCTCAAAAAGTCTCGAGAGTAAAATAAATTGTCATAATTTCAAAGAAGGTTTGATCATTTTTGATACACAGACTGCCTCGTTAAAAACCTTACCCGGAAAAATCGAATGGAAAAAACCAAGGTTAAGGGAAAAAGAGTGCAGGGTGTATCAATTCCTCCTTGTGACCTTAGGGTAGGCTCATGGGCTATTCCCATGAGCCCTAAATGATCGATTTGTTTTTTTAGGGGGGGGGGGGGGGGGGGGGGGGGGGCGCTGAAAATCCCCCCCCCCCCACCCCCCACCCCTAACTCTTATTCTCCTTGTTTTCTCTCTCCTTTGCTTTCTTGTTTAATAAAACACCTTCTTTCAATTTCCTTGTGCAAGTAGAATTCTCTTTCTTCTTTTTCTTTCTTTCCAAGATACCTAAAAAGTCTCCTTTTCTCCTAACTATTTTCGAAAATAGCCATATATATATATATGTGGACATTTATTTTTCCTCTTCCCTTCCTTTTCTTCATAATTTTGAAAATTCCACTAATAATATAGTAATATTATTAGTAAAAATTCCTCTTCTTTCTCTTCTAATCCCCTTAGAATTCGGAACAATCTCTACAAGATATCTTCTTAATCTTCAAGTACAAGACTTCTCTCTTTATTTTTGCCTCATTATTTTTGAAAAATACAAGGTTTTCCTCTCTCAATATTTTCGAAAATATTGAGCCATCCAGGCAAGCTTCCACCTTTTTGAAGATCTTCCGGGTAATATTCTTCATTATTTATTGGGGAAAATTGCAAAACATACCCTTGTGAAACACGAAAGTTGCACGAAATCCACCTGTGTTACAAAAATAGCTTGACGTGCCCCTGTGTTTTCCAAAACCCTACACAAAAACCCCCGTCCGTCAGAAACTAACGGAGGGTAGGCAACATGCGCGGGTTGTGCGATGCAAAGTGTATTTTGGCCTCTTTTTGTGTTTAAGTGGTTGGTGAGGGGACAAAATTGCCCCTCCATGCATCTTATAACATAGAACCCTCTCACCCATTCATTTCTCACACACAATTCTGCTCATTTCTAACCCTCTCAAGCACAGGTAAGGATTCTATTTTCCATCACTTTTTTACTTCTTGCTCAAAGTTAATTTATTATCTAAGTTAATTTTCTTTCCTTCTTCACTTTTCCTTCAAATTATTATCTAAGTTAATTTTTTTATGTAGAAATGTCTTCTACTTCACAAAAATCATCTAATTTGAACCGTGAAAATTTCGATTTGAGGTACAAGATCCCAAAATGTTATTGCAAAAAATATGCTGCAATTAGGATTGTTGGTCCTACAAAAGACACTCAAGGCAAATTATTTTGCAATTGTAAGACCAATGTGTGTTCATTTTTTGAGTGGTTGGAGCCAGTTAGTATTTCAGGAAAGAATTCCCAATCGAGCTCAATGAATGTTCCAATTGTAAAAGAGGAAGTTCAATCAACCGATCTGGAGCAGAAGATGGTTATGCTGAAGTAATTGTTATTTGCCAAGAATTGACATCCAAACTGAAACAGTTGGATGCGCAACAGGGGTTGATTAAGGCTTTAATTGTAGCTATTTTTGTTCTATTGATTATTGTAATAGTGAAATAGGATGACATTTTCAAGCAGTTTCATACATCAAAAAAGTATGTTAACCCAAATCCAACAAATTTGCATTAACTTGAAAATATGATCCACGTACTGTGCGCAAAAAACACAATCAGATTACACAAAAGACAATAGTATCTAGCCAAACAGATCACATATCCACAACCCAAAAACATATGACCAACTGTTCATCCAAAATACTTCCAAAAACTAACAAAAAACAACTAAAATGTCATCACAATCACAATTTAAGAGAAGGTGTAGCAGCTTCCTGAGTTGGCTTTGATGATGCATAGGGGACAGTAGGTCCTCTTGGCCTGTATGATGCAGAAATGGACCGCACCATTGATGAGGTAGATGATGGCTTCTTAAATGCAGGATTTGGAGTGGGCTTCAGCACATGCTTCATCTTTTGCAGTTTTCTAGAAGATAAGAAAGCTGGATTTTCTTGTTTTCTGCTTTTATGAGACTCTCCTGGCACTTGTTGAGGATTCTACACAAGGAACACAAACTGAATTTCAAAAAGTGTAATTTGTTTATTGAAATTAAAGAAACCTTTTTTTATATCAATTAACAAGTAATTTACCCGAGAAGCCTGTGATTGGGTGGTCATTGGTGGTCCTTCTGTGTTTGAAATTGTAGTTGGTTCAACACCAAAGGTGGGGACCTACAGAAATTGTAGTGGCTTCTGAGTAATTTACAAAAAGGGACAGTTGTCAATAAATTCTATTCATTAATTGTATACCCCAAAAGCAAGAAAATGGGAAGAACTTTTATGTGCTGATTGATTAGTGGTTTGATCACCAACAGTGGGCCCTTGGGATCTGCAGAGGCAAAGTGGAAATTCTCATCGGAAACAACACATCTTACCATTATATTCATTAAAGAAAGTCAGTAGGGGGATTTAATACCTGTCTTGCACTTCTAAATCCTGGAGCAGTTTGTGTTGTTGGAGGTTGAGATGCAGATTTTCTTCTTGGTTGTGTGGGCAACTACAAAAATCAGGGTAAGTTGACATAGATTGCTATAAAAGATAGTACATGAAGTACTTAGTGTAACTAGGTACCTGAGCTAAAGTTGATGCATTTGTTGTTTTAGGCGCAGTTTGTCTTCTCAATGGCTGTGATGTACTTTGCCTTTTCACTGGCTGTGATGCACTTTGCGTTGTCACTGGTTGAGATGCAACAAATGGCATCTACAAGGGTACAAGGTGAGTTAGACATGAATTGATATAACAAGTAACAAAATCATTTGTACTTAATGTAACTCAATACCTTATTTGAAACAGATGTTCCTGTTGGCCTCCATGTAGGTTGTCTTGCTCTTTATTCGGATGCAGTTTGCCTTCTTACTTGTTGGGATGCAGTTTGGCTTTTCACTGGTTGGGATGCAGCTTACCTTCTTGGTTGAGATGCAGAGGGCATCTAAAAGAAAACATTTAGTTTAGTTTACAAAAATAGGTATAAAAAGTAATAAAATAAGTGGTAATTATAACTCAATACCTCAGTTGATATTCCTGCCTCTGATTGGGGATGTGGATTTGCTGTAGAACCAGTTGCAGCAGATTGGGGGGGCATCTACAATCAACAAAATTACCATATAAGTAGAAAATTAAGACAACTTTAGATAAATGAAAACCTTATAAAATGGATGTAATACCTCTGAAAGGCATCTTCATCTGCAGCCTGGGCGGGGAGGGGGGGCATCTACAAATCAAATTGGCATATCAGTCAGAATTTAGATAATTGAATGTTTATAAAAAGTATTTCATAGAAAATTGTTATACATGAGTATGAAATGTTTATTAATACCTGACTTTGTCTTGTGTGTTTGTGATGTCCAGATTTGTTGTGTCCTTGTTCACCACATATGCTGCATGTGTGAGTTAGACCTTTTCTTGACACAGATGGACCCCTTATGTCATTGCCATCTCTTCTCCTCACTTTCTTTGGCCTTCCAGGAAAAATTCTTATATGTGGAGGATCAACTGTTCCAAGAACTGAGTCTTCAAATTCATGCATCCCAGGAACTGGATTTACCATGTGGCTGTAGACTCTCAAATAGGTCTCCTTTTTGAAACAATCATCCACATAATTTTCAATATCTAGTCTGAGAAAGGCAATGGAGGCAACAACATGACAACATGGATACCCAACTAACTGAAACATCCCACAACTGCAATACTGCTCATTAAGGTATAAAATATGGTTATCCATTCCATGTTGCACCTCAAACTTGTCTGCACCCCCCCCCCCCAAGTTGGAAAACATCTTCTACCTAATTCCCTTTGCTTCTCAATCTTTTTCAATATGTTTGGACATACAATTCCAGCATACTTCTCCATTCCATCTCTTTTTATTTGAATTATGGTCATGCATTTTTTCCTTATCCATTCAAACATCTCAATAATGGGGAGCTCCCTTACTACCAAAATAATACTATTGAAAGGCTCTGTGATGTTGTTTACTAAAACATCACACTTGGTTCTTGAGGGAAAGTAACACCTTGCCCAATGAGCTGCAGGTATAACATTGAGCCACTCATATGGAGTCTGTTTTGTCCCCTTCTTTGGATACAATCTTTGAATTTCAGCCATTACTCTCAAGTGTTGCCCCACATTGCATGTTGAGGCTGCCTTCCAGAACAGTTGGTTCAATTCAACACCTTTAAATGTAGCCTTAAAGTTGTTATACATGTGTCTTACGCAGAATCTGTGCTCAGCCCTAGGAGCCACTTTTGCCACTACCTCAACTAAGCCTTTCTGTCTATCACTTATAAATGCCCAACCCCTATCTTCATGTGACCCTATATCCCTAAGCAATAGATTTAAGAACCATTCTCAAGTATCAAATTTCTCCACCTTAACCATTGCATATGCAATAGGAACAAGATTGTCATTCCCATCTCTTCCCACTGCTGTCAACAACTGCCTTTTATACAAACCCTTCAAGAAACACCCATCGAGACTAATGATTGGTCTACAACCATCAAGTAACCCCTCCTTACAACCACCCAAACAACAATACATTCTTTCTAGTACTGGGGGAGTCAATGATCTATCAACCTTCTACACCATAGAACTGTTAGGGTTATGTTTGACCACTGTGGCACAGTAGTCATACAACCTATTGTATTGTTCCTTAACATCACCCCTTAAGAGTTCAAGGGCATACCTCTTGGCCCTGTACACTTTATGCATACTACATTCAACCTGGACATCTCTCCTTATTTTGTTCTTCAAGGATTCCAAACCGTCATTGGGATTATCTTTGATAAAATGTTGTATCATCTTCTCAATATATTTGTAGTCTGCTTGCTTGTTGTCAGTTCTATGGTTACAAATGTGTTTTCCCTTAATTGATTTAATTTGATAAGTGGTTGTTTGCATGACTGAGGAGGCATGAATCCTCCAGTCACAACCATTCTTATAAATTGTTGTTACTTTGCCCCTTTCACTTTTCAGAAATTTAAGATCCCAACCCTACCTCACTACCCAATCTTTCAAAACGTCTTTATACTTCTTTCTTGAAGCAAATTGCAGTCCTACAAATAGATTAACCCCTATCCTCTCCATATCATCAATCCATTCTGCATGTCTCTCACCCTCTTCATCACTACCCCCTAAAGCATCCAAGACATTCTCATTCTCTTCTTCAACATCACTATACCACCCATCCTCATTAACCTTTCTTTAAACCTCCTGATCTTCTAGTTCTGCCTCAACTCTCTGCCTTTTTTTATCTTTTAAAAATGATCTCAAAGCCTTAAACAGTTTCTTAGCATGGTCAGGGGGTCTCTCTTGAAATATGTCATCATCATCAGGGCCCTCTAAATCTTCTAACATCCAATAGGGGCAGTCAGATACAGAGGATGAATCAGAGTTTGATTCATATTCATCCCTCTGAAATGTAGGATCATGTTGCTCCCCCTCATTCTGACTAGCCTCTACCCCCTCTTGAAGGTGCCCATCCTTATTTACAGCCCCAACACCCTCATCATTTTGACCACCTTCATCACTAACACTAGTCCAAGCACCATCCTCAAATTCATTGTTTAAATCAGCAGCTTCATTTGTTAAGTTCTCATCATTATATAATTGTTCAAAAAAGTCTTCATCCATATTTTCAGTTACAGGATTTTCATTCACAGGATTTTGGACTTCAGGATTTTCAGTTTCAGGATTTTCACCACTAAGATTTTCAAAAACAGAATTTTCAGTTAAAGGATTTTCAATATCAATGTTTTCAGTGAATTGATTTTAGCACCAAGGTTTTCAAAAACAGAATTTTCAGTGTCAGGAATTCCAGAAGCAGCATTTTCCAAAACAAAATTATCAATTAAAGGATTTTCAATATCAATGTTTTCAGAAACACCCTCTTCATTCACATTGTTCTCATTATCAGGATTTTCAACATCAATGTTTTCAGTAAATTGATTTTCAAAATAAGCATCATATTGTTCCTCTAAATCAATAGGGTCATTGGTTTGATCACAAGGGGGTAGATCAAGCATATCATTATGGGGTTCAATTACATTACCATCTGGACCCATCATTAAGAGAGGACCACCTGATTCCTCTATAAAAATATGTACCACATTATTCCCCTTGTATGCCCTAATTAGGTCTAAAATACCCTGGTCCCCTTCTAGTTTCCTAATCCCAGAGTCTAATGGTTGCCCAGGCAGACAATAATAAACTGTAAGGTTAGTACATTTACCCCCTGACTTTGCATACATCTTACTCACATCACCATAATAAAACCTCTCCTTATCTACATTAGGAAATACCATCTTAAAACCCCAAAGTACCTAACTGTGGGAATCCATTCAATACTACCCCCAACCCAAACATAAAAATCAGCATAATCTGGACATGACAACCCCATTATCTGCAAATAATGGAACTGATTTACTAAATTTTCTCACTGACAATTGAACATAAGAAACTAGGACCACATAATAAACAATACACATAATAAAGTAGTTTCTCAGTTGGGACCACTCATACACAACATTCTTTAAAGGTTTACATAATACACTAACATTTTTTTAGGACCACAACACATAACACATAATAATAAAGTCCAGTTGGGACCTACACACTGCAATCACAAGTGAAAAGGGAACACACCTCTATATTTTAAGCAGGGAGCCAAAGTGGGGACAAATCAAAGCCAACAACCACTAGTAAACAACAAAACAGACAAAGAAATAGCTTAGAACAGAGCAATTCGGAACTTTTAATATTTATTATGAATATTAAACTAATAATAAAACCAAATCCATGTTTTTTCGAACATTAAAGACACAAAATAATATAAACTAACTCAAGCCCATGCCTTTATAAACATAAAAAGCAGAAATTGACAACAAACAATTGAACCCATGTTTATTCGAACACCAAAAGCACAAAAGACGTACAAAAAATTGTACCTTTCCGAAACCCTAGCTTCTGAAATTGGGGAAATTCGACGCAAATACGCTCACCAAAACCTACACAAGAAATAAACACTAAGTTAATAACAAGTTTAAACTTATACGCAATATTAAAATTCAATTTTTAATTTTTCAAAACACAACATTTTTCAATTATTTAGGACACGACACGGCTCCGACACGACTATAAAAAATATATATATATATATATATATTTGTTAGAAATTAGATATAATTTATGTATGTATTATACATAAATTAGATATTGATTTTAATTTCTATATAATTTGTTAGAAAAATAAACTATGAAAATGTTGTTTACTTGTTTATTATAAATTTGTATTTTCCTTTCTTTTTTGTAAATCTCTATATGTTTGAAAAATTCAACTACTTATCAACAATAACTCAATAAAAAATGCAAAAGAAAAATATAAATAGCCACAAATTACAAAAGAATTACAAATACAATCTCTTCTTAGATATCAAAGTATCAAATGCTCAAGAAATTCTTGTTCAGTTTAGGCAAAGATAATCCCTAATTAGCATAGTAATTTCAAAATAATGTAGGTTTCAATTTGGGATTTAGGGTTTTGAATTTATGAAATAGGAGTCTAAAGAAAATAAGAAAGTGAGAAGTTGAACCTTGAGATGGTGGGCTGGAGTTGGGGGCCTTTCTACAACAACAATGAAGAAGACGACTATGGCCATCCTCCTTTGAAGAAGACGGCGACAACGATGGGCTTAAAGTTGAAAATTGAAAGACGCTTTAGAGTTGAAACAGAAACACATTAGGCGTGTTTTGTTTGCTGAAAGGGAATTGGATTTTTGAACTTTTCTTATTTACAATCTGAACTCCACACTTTTAAATTTCTTAGAAAAACTGTCAATCGTGTCCTCACCATGTTGGACACGCACCTGGTCGTGTCTAACACGGTGTTCGAATTTTTATTTTTTAATCATGGATACAAATTAGTCGTGTCAGACACGTGAATGAGGAGTGTTGGAGGAGAGTCGTGTCCGACAAGCGCCCGACACTGCCCGGGGATAATTTTTAGAGTGTCTGTGCCTTATAGGAGACTGCTGATAAGATCACCGGTGGGACAGGTGATGAGACTGCTGGCAAGCTTGCCGATGAGACTGCTGACAAGACCATTGATGGGATATCCACCAGAGTTCAAGATAACATTATTGTTAATGGTGATCAGCCACCGGTTGAGTTCTTTTTTGAGGCGACAGACGAGCTCGCTACTCCAGAGGCGAATGAGGTGCCCGAGTCCACCACCTTTATTTAAATTATTTAGATACTAGTTGTTTTCCCTTTCTGCATTTTATTTTTCCTGCGAGTACTTTGTACTGTGCTCACTTTTCGTGGCACGAATATTAGTTTTTGTGTCAAGTTCACTTTTGGGGCATGAGTTTTCCCTTTCCTTGAGATAATAATAAGAGATGCTCGTTTTTCACGTTTAGCATATGATTTTGATAAAGAATGTCGGACGCATGCAATTTTATTCATGACAAATATATGTCTTTCATAGAAAATGTAATGTATACATGTAAATTTATTCACAATATATACATGTTATGCTACCTAGGGCTTACAAGCAGCCTTATGGCAGGGCTTATGCCACCTAGGGCTTATGCAATTTTTTTTATTTTTTATTATTTTATGTGTTGCCTAGGTCTTAAGTTGCCTTATTAATAGAGCTTACACCATCTAGGACTTATGATTTTCGCCATCTTCGTTGCTATCGAGGGCTTACAGCAGCCTGATGTCTGGGCTTACTCCTTCTGGGGCTTATGCGGTATCTTTTATTTATCTTTTCATGTGCTGCCTAGGGCTTAAGCTGCCTTATTGACAGGGCTTACACCGCCTAGGGCTTATGATGTCCGTCGTCTTCGTTGCTGCCGAGGGCTTAGTGTAGCCTGATGTCAAGGCTTATAACGCCTAGAGCTTATGCGGTATCTTTTATTTATCTTTTCATGTGTTGCCTAAGGCTTAAGCTGCCTTATTAACAAGGCTTACACCGCCTAGGGCTTATGATGTCCGTCGTCTTCATTGCTGTCAAGGGCTTACTGCAGCCTGATGTCAGGGCTTATGCTGCCTGGGGCTTATGTGATTTTTTTTTCGTGCAACCTGGGGCTTACAAGCAGCCTGGATATCAGGGCTTACGCCTCCCGGGCCTTATGTGATATTTTGGTTCTTATGCATGCAACAACACAAGTCTTCGCCATTTTATACAGAGAAATCATAAGTATGATGACACAGAGATGAAATAACTTCTTAATTTTATATTGCTGGCCTAATCAGAAAAAGTAGGCATGCATTGCATAATGTCGTGACATTTTTATCACAGAAATAGAAATAAACATAAAACTACTTCTAGATTTTTTCAGATCAAGCATTTATTATTTTAGGAAACCAATAAAAATACTAACCTCTTTGAGATATTTTTTCTCTCAAGTGTAGAATTTCCTCAACTTGTGCATATTCCACGACCTAGATAGTTTTCGGCATTCCGCGTCCTCCAGGATATATGATCCACCACTTAGGACTTGCAACACCTTGTATGGACCCTCCCATTTAGGTCCTAGCTTTCCCACTGGCTTAAGAACGTCAACTCGCTTGAGGAGTAGGTCCCTTACTTGGAATTTTCTAGCCACGCCCCTTTGACTGTGGGCCACCGTTATCCTTTTCTTGTATTTAGTTATCCTCAAGTATGCTATGTCCCTAGCCTCCTCAATGCCATCCAGGTTTTCTCACATCAATTCCTCGTTTCTTTTAGCATAAAGTACGTCACTCTGTGAGACATCATGTTAACTTCGGATGGTATGACAGCATCTGCTCCATACATCAGGCTAAAGGGGGTTTTCCCAATAGTACTACGGGGAGTGGTTCGGTATAACCATAACACACTCGACAACTTGTCTACCCATGAACTTTCGCCTTTTTGCAGCCTTGTTTTCGGGCCTTGTACGATAATCCTGTTAATCACCTCCACTTGGCTGTTACACTGTGGGTGACCTACCAAGGTGAAAAATTATTTTATGCCCACCTCCACGCGCCAGTCTTGTATTTTGGCACCTTGGAATTACCTCCCATTATCACATACTATCTCGCAAGGTACTCCGAACCTGAAGAGTAAAGACTTCTTTATGAATTTTATCACTTCGTTCTCCGTGATCTTGGCTAGTGGTTCAGCCTCGATCCATTTGCTAAAGTAGTCTACTGCTACCAATAAAACTTCCTCTACCCTACTGCAGTGGGGAAGGGCCCCACTATGTCCATCCCCCATCTAGCGAATGGATAAGGTAAACTCATGGTCCCCATAACTCCAGTTGGCTGGTGATACAGCGTTGCATGAACTTAGCATTGCTCACACCTTCTCACCAAGTTTTTTGCGTCTTCCTTCAAGGTGGACCAGTAGTAACCAGCTTTGAGGGATTTTCCCCTGATGTTAGATGCACTAGCTTGACAACCACAATGGCCTTCATGGATGTCTCATAGAACCATCAATTCTTCCTCTTTCGAGAGGCATCTAAAAAATGGGTGAGTAAAGGATCTCTTGTACATGGTTCCCTCGATTATAGTAAATCAAAGGACTTGTCTTTGAACTCTTAAGGCCTCTTTTTTGTCCTCTAGTAATCGTCCCTGTAGTATATAATTTACTACAGGTGTTCTCCAATCTTCTGGCTCCAGGGTTATGCTGTTTACTTCTTCTCCTATTGTGGAAAGCGGTATGGTTTCTATGGTTATCTACCGAGTATGGCAGTCGACCAGCACACTAGCCAATCGTGCGCTAGGCAGTCAACTTTTTCATTTTCTATTCAAGGTATCTGCTTTATCTCGAGAATCTCCAATTGCCCTTTTAAGTCTCTTATTTTCTTTATGTACTCCATCATCCTTCCTTCTTTGGCCTCGTATTGACCATTGACTTGACAAACCACCAGCTGGGAGTCCGAGTGGACTATTAAATGTTTTGCTCCCTCCTTTAACACTATCTTGATCCCTGCAATCAGGGCTTCAGATTCAGCTTCGTTGTTAAAACCGTGAAAATTAAACTTCATAGCATACTCCAACTCATTTCCTTCGGGTATTGTTAGTACTACTTCTGCTCCACTTCCAATTGAGGTGGCAGAGGCATCAACATAGAGCCGCGAGACCTTCTTAACATCTTAGGAAGAAGGTACTTCTGCTATGAAATATGCTAGTGCTTAAGCCTTTATGGCGGGCGTAAGGGCATAGGTAATGTCGAACTCGTTGAGTTCCACTGCCCACTTGATCATTCTTCCTAACACCTCAGGGCTTCCTAATATTTGCATCAAAGGGTAGTTGGTACGTGCTTCCACACTATGTGACAGGAAGTAAGACCTCAGCCTTCTAGCAGTGGTCACCAAGGCAAAGACTACCTTTTCAATCTCAGGATATCTCTCCTCAGCCTCCCTAAGGACCCAGTTGGCATAATGCACCAACTTTTGGTCTTTTTTTTCTTCTCGTATTAGCACAGAGCTAATCGCATGATCTGAAATTGCCAGATACAGGTATAACTTCTCTCCTGGTAGTAGTTTGGTCAGCAAGGGCAAGCTGGTTAAATACGCCTTTAATTATTCAAAGGCCTTTTGACATTCTTCACTCCAGGAGAACGAGTTTGCCTTCCTAATGACCCTGAAGAATGGTAAGCTGCGATCTCCTAGTCTTGAGATAAAACTACTTAGAGCTACCACCCTGCCATCGAGTATCTGAACGTCATTCCAGATAGCTGGTGGCGCCATTTCTTGGATAACTCTTGTGTTCTTAGGATTAACTTCAATTCCTTTCTCTATTACTAAGTATCCCAAGAACTTCCCACTCTTAACTCTAAAAGCACACTTTAGCGGATTAAGCTTCATTTAATACTGTTGTAGTACCTCGAACGTTTCCGCCAAGTCCCCCAAGTGGTCTTGTGCCTTTCGACTCTTCATCAACATGTCATCTACGTGGACTTCAAGATTTCTTCCTATTTGCTTTTGAAAAATCTTGTCCATAAGTCGCTGATATGTGACTCCAACATTTTTCAGGCCAAATCGCATTACCACATAACAAAACTTCTCGAAGGCTGTTATGAAGCTCACCTTTTTTTGATCTTCAAGGGCTAGAGATATCTGGTGGTACCCATGAGATGCGTCCATCAGGCTTAAAAGTTCACACCCTGACATAGAATCCACCAGCTGGTCAATTCTAGGCAGGGTAACAATCTTTCAAGCAAGCTTTGTTAAGATCTCTGAAATCTATGCACATTCGTCATTTATCTCTTCTTTGGGAACAAAGACAGCATTAGCTATCCACTTCGGCCATTGTATTTCCTTTATATAACCGGCAGTTAGCAACATGTCCACCTCTTCTTTTGTGATCTTGTCTTTTTTAGGTCCAAAGTGCCTCTTCTTCTGCTTCACGGGTTTGGAGGTGGGAAAGACTTTGAGCTAGTGGACTGCTACAGCTGGGTCAATACCCACCAGTTTCTCCGCCGTCCAAGCAAAAATATCTGCGTAGTCTCAGAGCAGCTGAGTTAAGCGAGAAGCCATTTTAGGGTCAAGCTGAGATCCTATCTTGGCGATCTTGGAAGGATCGTCTTGCACCAGTTCCACTGTGATCAAATTTGTCATCGGTTTAGCTTTAGGTTGCACGCCCAACTCCTTAATCCCACCTTTTATGGTCATGATCTCTTCTTTCTCCAAGCTAGACCTTTTTTTTGGGTCTATCTCCATGTTCGATGATTTTTTTCCTGTTTGGATAGCTTCTACATAGCATTTTCATGCATCTTGTTGATCCCCTATTATCTCTCCTACGCCTTTGCCCAACGGGAATTTCACCTTCATGTGGTAGGTGGAAATGACTGCTTGAAAAGCATTTAGTGTGGGCCTCCCGAGGATAGCATTGTATACTGATGGGGAATCTACTACGAAGAATGTCACCATTCTGGTTTTCCTTCGAGGCTCTACTCCCAAGGATTGAAGGCGTCATGGAAAAGTACATCCACCGAACTACCACAATCTATAAAAACTCACTCTACATCATAGTTAGCGATGGTAGTCGTAACTACTAGATGGGGGCGACTGAGGCGGTGCTCATCTCCAAGCCCAAATTGTATTAGTAGCTCGGTATTAACAGCGGCTACCTCCTCAGTTTCCTCCTCAGTCATCTCTAGATCAGATAACTCTCATAGAGCCCTAAGATGAGCTCGTCGGGCTCTATGCGAGTCTCCATATGTGGGACCTCTTGTTAACATTTTGATAAATTTTCATCTTTGGTTTGGCTTTCCTTCTTCATCTCTTCTCCCCATAGTGTCCTTTGGATTCTCCTTAGGATGTATTTCGACAGCTGCCCTCTACGTAGGGATCCTCTCAAAGATTCTCGTGTTTTTCTCACGATCACGGCATATAAGCTCCTGCAGGTGCCCACATTCTATCAGCCTTTCTATTTCGCTCAATAGATGCCGGCAGGTATTAGTATCATGCCCGTAATCCTTGTGGAAATGGCAATACATGTCAGACTTTGGATGAATCGGCCCATAAATCACACTCCGTGGCCAATTCACTACCTTCTTGTTCTCCTTCTCTATCGCCATAAGAGCTTTTTCGAGAGTTACCTTAAGGGGTGTTCGAGGTAAATTCCGGTACTCCTCCCTATACCTATTAGGATAGGTAGGCTTCTTGGACTCCATCGAGGTTTTCTTCTCATCCTTGGTATGAGGGTTACTACTAGCTAACTTGGTTTGGGTAGCTTCTTCGAGGTTCACGTATTTCTCCCCCCTTTCTAATAGGTTTTCAAAGTTGACAGAGGGCTTTTTGGCCAGGGACCTAAAAAAGTCTTCATCCTTCAAGCCTTGTGCGAAGGCATTAGCTAGGACTTCAGCATTTGTAGAAGGCACATCTAAAGCAGCAGTGTTGAACCTTTTTTATGTACCCTCTTAAGGGTTCACCGATTCCTTGAAGTATGATGATCAACAAACTCAGAGAGGTTTTTTTATACCTCTTGCTACTGGTAAACTGATGTAGAAACATCGCGCTAAACTCTTTAAATGAATGGATCGAGTTCGGAACTAGCTGATTGAACCACTGCTGGGCGACTTTTGTCAAGTTGGTTAAGAATACTCGGCATTTAACCCCATTAGTGTACTAATAAAACAAAGCGCTATTCTCAAACTTCGATAAGTGTTCCGTGGGATTCGTCGATCCATCATATTCAACAATATTTGGGACACAAAAATTGTTAGGAAGCTCTTCAGCCAAGACTCGTGGCTCGATGGGACTCCTCGAGGAGGGGGTTGGAAACCTTCTCCCAGGAATTGCCTCATTTCTGCCCTTATATCCTCGAATCCTTCTATCACCTCTAGGCGCCTTACGTCATTGCCCATAGGATTCACGAGTGGTTGTCTCCAGGGCATATTACCCATTTCACCAGGGTGCTGGTGAATCCATCTCTGTTTGTTTCCACTTAAGGCCTCCTCATAAGAGCGACCACCCATCCCGTATGTTTGGTTAGGAGGGAACGGCGACGTATAAAACGTCGTTCCTCTTGAAACCTGGGCCATAGGGATAGCTGTAGTGACTGCTGGCGGGGGTAGCAGTAGAATATTTGTCGGGACGTCCCTCATTGCTGGAGCGTGTCCTCCTTGTAGGACTGAGGCCATCGCCATGACAAATATGCATCCCCATTGATCCATAATTGGGGCTCTCCTCTTGCTAGCAAGACACCTGATGGGATAGCACATGTCACTTAAGGGACTCGCTGTTCATTAATTCCTTCGAATTGTTGCCCTCTTTCACCGATAGACACATGCTTGTATCTTAACAAGTTAGATTGAAATCCCCTTGAGCTCGTGGTGGACTTCTTAACTCTGGTGCGTCACGAGCTTGTGGCGGAATAAGCCCTTCCAAATTAGGTAGGTCCGTGTAGCCTTCTTCTTGGTGGCGTGTGTATACATGTGTTTTCTCCTGCGTAATCGCTTGGGCTCTGGTAAACTCCTCGAAGGTGGAGGTGGAATGGATCTCAATGCAACGGTGGTGTTTTCTAGAATGGCCAACATGAAAACCGAAGTAGATGAGGGAGTGGCTGTCGGCGGTTGCCCCGTTGCAACACCGTAGAGCACAGTGGCCACACTGCTGTGCGCGGCGTCTTCCTCGGATGGCCCATTGGCCTGTTGCGTCATGGCGGCCGCCGGTGGGTGCACGGCGTCGCTCCTCCTTTCCGAACGTCTTAATCCTTGAACTCTCTCCATTTCAGTGCAAGAACTCACGTCTTAAACTCAAATCTTCCCACAGACGGCGGCACTTGATGAGGTTCAGATTTTCACATTAAGAAAATCGGAGAACCATACAAGGTCTTCGATTGATTGTTAATCTATCCAAATTCTCGATTCACACTCAAATAATAATTATAATAATATAATAGTACTCGAATATATGGAGATATAGAAAGAAAAATGGCTTCTTTATTAACTTTGATACTCAAGTACATTAACTCTAAATTTTGAAGTAATCTCTCTAATAATACGTAAGTTACCAAAAGATGAAGTAAAAAACCTCTTACAAGGGGCCTAGTGGCCGATTTCCTCTGTGTTGGGGAGTCTCTGGATTTGTTCCAATTTGTTCTCGGATATCGGGGGATACGATAAGTCATATCCCTCTTTTTAGGATTTGGTGGTTCAGGATAAGATTTATCCAAATATCCTCCTTTTTTGAGCTTTCTCGTAAGCATTTCCATGAACTTTTCTTTGGGCTTTCCTTCTAGCATTCTTCCAAGCATATCCTTGGGCTTTTCATGAGCTTTTCATGCATAAGCCTTCTTCATTCATTTATCTTGACACAAGCCCACCTCACATTTGCCCATTTAGGAAAAATAGAAATTATGACCTATATCAATATTAAAGGTTAATTAAACACAATAAATACAAGGTTTAATGTTCAATAAATAAAGGGCAAATTGCTTCACTCCCTTTTAAATTCATCTTTTAGCAAAAAGAGAGACTATGCCTCCCTAAAAAATTTAAAGGTGCAGCATTTTGCCCAAAAACCAATATTCATTTGAAATTTTTATAAGGTATTTAGTCGTATGCTAATCATTATTAGGAACTTGTAAGGTCATAATGTCATTAATCATCTCCTGCGCAAACCAACTAAGCTTTATAGTATAAGTTGACACAAAAGTGATCAGGTGAGGAATTAAATTCGAAAATCAGCGCATTCTTCAAAAACATGATTATGAGGCAACAATTAATGATTTTTAAGAAAAAAAATATTCATGGAGATAATTATTTTAATGTGAAAATTAAAAAAATTTACTTACATGACCATACAAATAGATAAGGACCGACAGGTGGTTAAGAATCTAATAAAAATTTCACATAAATATTGATTTTGGGGCGAAGTGCTACAAATATTAAATTTTCTATGGGGCATAGTCCCTTTTTTCTACTTTGATGAGGTTTAGTGCTAAAAGTAGAATTTTAGAGGGGTGGAATGCATTTTGCTCTAAAATAAAAGCACATGATACAATTTTTATCTGCAAACCATACTTCATTTAAAATAAATAATCGACCATTTCTTTAGACTAAAGAACCCATGTCTAGTGAACTCGAATCGATATCTCTAATATTTTGAAACCTCATATTAATGACATTCGAGTATAATACGACCTGACTTGTTACTTGTATAAGTAAGTGAGACTTATTACTCCATATTATTATTACGTTACCAAAAAAAATAAAAAAAGGTTTGAGCTTGCAAAATTTCCAAAACGTTTTATACTAATGTTATTGATAATTCATGAAACATAGCAAATATTTTAAAAAGATGACCTTGTAAACAAAATAGCATGGTATAAGGTTGAAATTGCAAACCTTACTTTCTTTTTTCTTTTTTACCTTTTACATATAATAGTTGAACTTCCACTCATATTTCTATTTCCGATAAATTACCAAAAATAAATAAATATATATTTCTCATTTGATTGTTAAAAAATTATAGTAAAAAATTCAGATTAGCATTGGTTAAGTATATTTTATAATCCACTTTAACCAGAACTCTAAACTGGTAAACTGGTAACAACTCATGTACTATTAAATCTGTTACTTTAACCTCTGAACCCTTCAAAATGTGTCACTTTGTGGATTTTTATGAACTCCGAAATTGAAAGCGTTAAAAAATCCCGTAAACATTAGAAAATCTTCACTTTGGGTCTGTTGTACTAATATATTCTATAGTAGCACAACAAAAATATATAATGGGGAAAATTATGCCCACACCCCATGTAGTTAGGTCTAATTACAATTATACCCCCAACTTTTTTTAATTACTCACCCCTATAGTTTGCAAACGTTTGCATCCGTTAGCCGCCATTAGGGCTACACTAGGGTTCCGTTAAATTTTTTGTGAACAGATTTGAATACCCTTATAATTAATATTATTGAATTTTTTAAATCAAAATTAAAATTTTGAAAAGAAAAAATAAAAATATTAAATAAATGTTCAAAGTATTAGAAACTATTATATAAATATTAAAAAATATCTGAAGAATATAAAAAACTATTTAGTAAATATAAAAATTATTATAAAAATATCTTTAAAATATAAAAATATTCAGTAAATTAGAAAATAACTAAAAAATAGAAAAAAATATTTAGTAAATATTAAAAATTAATATAAAAATATCTTTAAAATGTAAAAAAATATTTTGTAGATATTATAAATTATTATAAAAATATTAAATGTAAAAAAATATTTAATGACTCATCAAAATTATTGTAAAAATATTAGAATATATCTTTAAAATGTAAAAACAAATATAGTAAATATTAGAAATTATAATAAAATATTAAAAAATATCTTAAAATGTAAAAAAAAATTAGTAAATGTTAGAAAATATCATAAAAATAGAAAAAAAATAGTAAATATTAGAAATTATTATAAAAATATTAAAAGTATCTTAAAAATAAAAAAAATAGTAAATGTTAGAAATTATCTTGAAAATATTTTTTTTTAGTAAATGTTAGAAGACATCTTAATAATATACAAAGTATTTATAAAAATATTTTAAATGTTAGAGAATACATGAAAAATATAAAAACTGTTTTACTAAATACTTGATATTATTATTAAAATATTTTAAAAGTATAAAAAATATTTAGTAAATATCAGGAATATCTAAAAATATTTATTATATACATATTTAAAAATATCTAATAAATATAAAATATATTTAATTTAATTTTTCACTTAATAAATTTTTTGAATTTTCAAGAATTAAAAATTCTTAAAAAAAAATGAAAAAGATAACAAGTTCCGTATTTTTCATTCATCTTCTCTGTCGGCCAGCTCGCCGCCCCAGAGCCCAAGGTCGATTCGATTTCGATCTTCAATAGCATCACGTCATCTCGGTGAAGATGACGATCAGATGTGGTGGTTGTGCGGCAAGGTTGAGGGATGCAGTGAAGAAGAAGACCACGTGGATATGTATTTTTCATTCATTTTCCAATTTTTTTCTTTTTTCCATTTTCCATTTTCCATTTTTTTATATTCTGATTTTTGTATTTTATTTTCTTTCATTTTTAGGGTTTAGTCAAGGGCATTTTTGACTTTTCAACCATTTTGTTAGGGCGAATTCCGCCGTGTAAGATTTAGTAAACTACGGGGGTGTGAGTAATTAAAAATAAATTGGGGGGTTGTATTTGTAATTAGGCCTAACTACATGGGCGTAATTTTCCCTAAATAATATATGACAAAATTGATTTTAGGGCATATTTCATTTTGCCCCCCTCTACTATAAACACCCCATCAAATACCCCCTATACCTCTAAAACCTTCAAACACCGCCCTCTACTACATTGAATTACATCAAACACCTCTCTGGATATATTGATGAACTTGAACACCCTTGATTTATGTCAAATCATAAAATTATTTTCCACCCATCTATTATAATCTATAATATTTTGCCCCCTTGAGATTACATTTCAGTATAATCTAACTCCAATCGATTTAATGCTAAATTTATTAAATAATTAATCTTAAATATATAAAATAAGCAGTAAAATATGATTGAAGTATTACAAATAAGACATATTAAACTTACAACATATCACATAAATGTTTATGATCAGTATTAATCTATGCTAATACTTTAATTTTATTTTAAATAACTATTGATAATCCATGTTATTCATTTTTAATTTTTAATAAAACTAATCATTTATTTGTTAAGTATTATCTTACTTATTAAGATAAAGTGATAAACCTATTCCTATCATCTTTTTATTATATAACATGTACACACTTATTTATGAGCAAATTTTTTTTTTACGTTAATTAGTGGTAAATGCTTCTGGTTTTACTCTTTCTTTAATTGGTATAATTAATACTACTATGTGAATAAGATGTGCATACATAGTTTAAGATATTTTTATTCTTTCTATATTATAGCAATCATATTTTTTTATATATTTAATTTATAATTAATTCAAGAGTTGTGTATTTAATTAAATTATCCTTCAATAAAATTTGGGATCAAATCAATTAAAATTTAATCATGGAGGGGGCAAAGTGCTAGATAGATTGTGTTAGATGAGTTCTAAGTAATTTTATCATTTTAAATTAAAGGTATATATGTCCATCAGGGAGTGTTTGAAGGTTTTATGAGTAGAGGAGGGTATTTGATGGGACATTTACAATAGAGGGGGCAAAATGAATGTTGCACTGGATTTATTAATCGTTATCTTCTGTTTGCATGTAACCATTTTATATTCTAATCATTTTAGCTGTTTATTGGAATTTGGCTCAATAAAATGATTAATCATTTTTATTTATTGTTTAATACACAATATTTTAGTTCAATAAATAAAACTAAATGTTTTTAAATAGTTTTAAAAATTAGTTTTTAATAATTTTTCGGTATGTTCGTATATCAGATATTTTAGTTAAGGAAGCGGTAAATCCAAATGAAATTTACCTAGATATACTTAATTTGACAAGTCGTTCCGACGTGTGTATATAGTATATACAGCATCCCTTTCACCTGTCTCTATCCATCTCTCTCCCCACTCATACTATTTTCGTGACTCTCGCACTTACCACTTCTATTTCATTTTCCAATTTCGTCCCCTTTATTATCATAATATCAATACTATAATTAATTTTCAGCCACCGCTCCATAACGCGCCAAAATCAGCACAAAATTCCTCTGTTTTTTCCATACTTTTTTAAAAAACAAATTTTTTTGACGCTTCTGAACCACAATTTTCTTCAGCTTTTTTGCATCATCTATTTCTAGTTCACAAATCTTTGATTAGCTTTGAAATTGTTTTTTATTTTGGTTAGATAGATACAGAGGTATATACATATTTATTATAGGCGTACACGTGGTGCTGTGTGAAGAGTTTGGCTGGATTTGCGGATGAATTAATATTAAAAAAGTTGTTGGAGTACCTGGTTGAGTTCAACAAACTTCCGTAAGGTACTTCTCTTTTTCTGGCAAAAATTAGAAAAAGGTGTTTGTTGCGTAATTATGTTTTGAAGAAATAGTTTGCTTTGGCTTGTGATTATTTATTGACAGTTCATAAATTACTGTTGGCAGCAGCTATTATTGGAAATTGTGAACTCAAATGTTTTTGGTCTACTTGCATTTATTGTTGATTGCTAGTTAAACATTTAGTTTCTAGGATTCCAATTTGATAGCTTGAATTAGTGAAGTGATTATATTTTGCTTTATTGTTAGGTTTCAATGTATTCATTTGCTTTTCATTCGTTGTTTGTGTGTATGATTCCCAGTTGGAATTTTCAGCGCGAATAGTTTCTTTCTGAAGTCAATGTATTGGATTATTATCTTTTTATTCATTTTCCCCCTTTGTGAAGTGTGGAAATTCTGTAAATAGCCAGGGAGGAGCTGATGATTGATTCATAAACATGAGCTTAGAGTTTTATATGCATTCATGGGCAGTACCGATAATAAGAAATTGTCGGATATTGTTGGCATAGTGAAATCATGGGTTCCAAGGAGGCCAGGACCTGTCAACATGTCAAGAGATTTCTGGATGCCCGACAAGAGCTGCAGGGTGTGCTACGATTGTGATTCCCAGTTCACTATTTTCAACCGCAGGCATCATTGTCGACTCTGTGGACGAGTTTTCTGTGCCAAGTGCACTGCAAACTCTGTTCCCGCACCATCTGCTGAGCCCAACAGTGGGCACGAAGATTGGGATAGGATTAGAGTTTGTAATTACTGCTTCAAGCAATGGAAACAAGAGTCAGCTGCTGTTGATAACGAGATGATTGCGACAAGCCCTGGACTCAGTGTGTCTCCCTCCTCTTCAAGCTTGGTCAGCACTCAATCTAGTTGCTGCACCTGTAACAGTGGCAGCAGTGCTGGATATCCGACGGGGCCTTTCCAACATGTTTCATGTGGCGTCGGTCAGAACCCTGGTCAGTCTGCACCAACGGATTCAAAGTCAATAAAGCTAGACGAGGTAATGAACTCAAGAAAACTGAATTATCTTGATGCTACGGATACCTCCAGCGACCAATGCGGATCTTGCAGCAGGTATATTTCAGAAAATTGTCCTCCTTTTCACATGAGAAAATAGCTTCATTGTTTTATTTGACTCAGTCACTGCTTGTTTGATTTGGTCCTATCTTAACTGTTTTCATTTACTATTACATTTTTCTTTCGGAATTTTCTTGAGTGAGTTTGTGTCGTCCAATAATCATTTGTCAAAACTTATAGAGCATAAAACCCGTTATGGTTAATTAATATGCTTCATGCTTTATATATGTTATCTGATGTCAGACCTAATTATCTGTTTCCATGTGAAATATTTGAGGAATAACCTTTTGATTGCACTACAGGAACTAGTTAAGGTTTTGTGTGTCGATTCATGCATCATATTCATTTTGCGACAACAAGTCATGGCTTCAGGAAGGACCATTTCTTCTCTTAACTATTCATAATTGATTATATTGAGCCTGAGAGAGGCAGCACCTGCACTTGCGAAAGGTTATCTGCATAGTTCCTTGCAAGTCAAAACTTCCAAAAAATGAAACTGCTTTTATCTGTTTTGTACCCTCAAAATGCATATAGAAAATGAGAGTTTCTTGTACAGTATTTTTGAAACCATCACTATCTTTTTCATTTTCATTCTTAATAACGCACACAGGAGGTGTTGCCAACTTTAAAATTGCAGCGCCATTTCTGATGCCCTTGTAAATTTCCAGCATGCCATAAAATGACATTGGGACATGCTAGAGAGGTCCTCTTGGTGGATGCATTAATAATCCCACTTTCTTTATTTTCCCCTCAGCCTGTAAAGATGAATATATGATTGGAAACTACAAATGGTCCTTTGGATTTGGAACTTCATTTCTGGAATCGTTAAAGTGTCCGCTAATCAGTGAACTTCTACAATAAGTCAAATTGTTTAGGTCCATCTGGGAGATGTGTATACTGCTGAATTTTGAATTTTTAATTTTTTGCTTGTTAAGTTGTAACTAAATGGTTTCAAGCGTCTTGGGAAGTCCATTTTGGAAGTGGTTCATGAGCACTACCTTTCTGACCTCCTTTTGATTGCCAATTTATCTGATCATGATTTGAATTGTTGCTTGTTTATGCTCATTAAGTTTGTTTGCCACATTTTTAACATTTAAAATCTTTTACCAAACACTGCTATTCGTACATTGTAGTCTACATATTTGTTGTTGGTTGAAGATTCTGATTATTGCAATTTTCTATGAACTTCTTTACTGATCCTCCTATTCTAACATTATCTCCTGCTTTTACACCATTGGGGATCCCAGGAGTGATGATGAGGATGATGACTACGCTGCATATAGATCACAGTCTGAAGCTACTCCGTTGAGTCCTGAGATCCGTTATGATTCTATCAGCTACAGTCAGATTGATCAAATAAATGAGCCGCACGAAGTGCATCCTAATGGGGAAAACACACATCCAACTGGTGATTCAGCTTTTTCTCAGCCATCGGATTATGTGAAAAAACTTGGGGAAGAAGTAGATACACATATTAGTGATGTTCAATCTGGACCACCTTCTTTAAATGGTTTGAATAGTGCAGATGTGGAAGCTGTGGATTATGAAAACAATGGTCTTATCTGGCTTCCTCCAGAGCCTGACGGTGAAGAGGATGAGAGAGAATCCGTTTCATCTGATGACGATGGTGATGAAGGTGGCGAAAATGCCACAGGAGAGTGGGGTTACCTACACTCAACCAGCTTTGGTATGGGGGAATGCCGAAGTAGGGATAGGTCAAATGAGGAGCACCGGAAGGCAACAAAAAGAGTAGTTGACGGGCATTTCAGAGCTTTGATAACTCAACTTTTGCAGGCTGAGAACCTACCTGTCACTGTGCATAATATGGAGGAGAGTTGGTTGGATATTATTACAGCATTATCCTGGGAAGCTGCAACTCTACTTAAGCCAGATATGAGCATGGGTGGAGGAATGGATCCTGGTGGATATGTCAAGGTTAAGTGCATAGCTCGTGGGCATCGAAATGAGAGGTAACTTAATTCAGCAGTGCATGTCAGTCTTTTTATAAATCATACTCTCTGTTCAACCTACTTAACTAAGCATGGTTCAAAGTGGAAAAATATCAATTTGCTTTGTTACTCTAGGAATGTCGAACATTCTTTTTCTTTTGAAAGTCACTGTTCGGTATTGTCAATAATATGAATGGGAATAGGGATTGCCCATAGTATGAATGAGTAACAAGGATTATAGTTGATCGAGAAACACATTTCTCCACATTGCATGTGTTGAAGTTTTGTTAGAGTATGCCTTCATATATAAGTAATCTGTGTTGTCGGATAGCTTGCATTAAGATGGTTTAGCATGCTGGTTGGTCTCTTTCAGTATATATTATGATGAAGGACAAAAATAGACCTTTGTTGAATTCCAAAACAACAGAACTGGCTTAGTGATTGGACTTCAATTTCTCTTTTTCACTCTCAAATTTATTTATTTTATTTTGGCCTTCCTATTTCCTAAGGGTATATTAGAAAGAAAGATCTAAGTTTCTAACTCAAGACAGTTGAGATCATTTATTGCTTATCTAATGTTCACACTTTTGGTGCCATCTGACTTCGACAATTCTGATGAGATTCTCACTGTTTTTTTCGCTAGTATGGTGGTCAAAGGGGTCGTTTGCAAGAAAAATGTGGCTCATCGACGAATGATTACTAAAATTGATAAAGCACGGTTACTACTGCTTGGTGGAGCCTTGGAGTACCAACGGGTTGCTAACCACTTATCAAGTTTTGATACTTTATTACAGCAGGTTGTCACTGTGACCAAATCCTATTCTTTCTCTAAGTTATTGGATATTATTGTCATCGAAATGGGTCCCTTAAAAAAAAATTCTTTAAAAAAAAATTCTCTGTCCTTTCTTTCATTAAGGAAATCTCTCCGTGATTGCTTGAAACCACTCTGCTTTAAATATATCTATATAGTTATTGTTTGCTATTGTTCTTATGGGCCCTTTGCTGGTGATTTGCCTGTTGCAGGAAATGGACCATTTGAAAATGGCTGTTGCAAAAATTGATGCACACCACCCAAATATTCTTTTGGTAGAAAAATCGGTATCTAGATATGCACAAGAGTATCTTCTTGCTAAGGACATATCTCTGGTTCTTAACATCAAGAGACCGCTTTTAGAGCGTATAGCTCGCTGCACTGGTGCGCAAATAGTTCCTTCAATTGATAATCTTTCTGCACCAAAGCTAGGGTATTGTGACTCGTTTCATGTGGAGAAGTTTCTGGAAGATCTTGGGAGTGCTGGCCAAGGTGGAAAAAAGTTGACAAAGACACTGATGTTTTTTGAAGGTTGTCCTCGGCCATTGGGATGTACTGTAAGTCTAGAAGACTTTAATAGATTACATGCACAAGTCTTATGTGGAACATGTTTAAAATTAATTATATCTGGAACGGACAATTACAGTTTTACGGTTTAGCTACTGTAAGTTTTTCGAACATGGGAACTCTTGATGTGGCAAACAGAAAAACTGATTCCGTTAGTACCCCTCACGCTATTGAGCAAACATTCTCTTTTCATTATTAAAGTTATGAGTTGAGACATTATATTTATTCCATTTGTTTGTTTAATGCTTCTAAGCAAAGATGCTGAAAGCAACTGTACAATCTGGTGATGTGAATTACAATAGTATATTGCAGTATGTTCTTCTCTTAGTTGGAAATTTGTTTGATTTACTTGTTGGCTTGTATTTTAACAAACTTAATGCTTTGGTTAGTTTAGAAAGGTGAAATTTTTCATAATGTGAAACTCTTGCCTTTTTCATTTTTTCTGTTCCAAATTAGAAATCCTGGAGCTTGAACTAATAAAATATGTACCTCACCATCATTTGCTTATTTTAAAATTGTAACCACTTGAACCTTTGTTGTATCTGTTTGTAGACCTATCCTTCACTGCTCAGATTTCAATTGATTATTAATTTATTTCTTTTTCGGCTTCAGATTCTGCTCAAGGGTGCCAGTGGGGATGAGTTGAAGAAAGTTAAACACGTAATTCATTATGGTATTTTTGCTGCTTATCACTTAGCATTGGAGACCTCATTTCTTGCCGATGAAGGTGCTTCACTTCCAGAACTCCCTTTAACATCTCCGATAAAGGTTGCATGGCCTGATAAACCCGCAAGCATTGACAGATCCATATCTTTGATACCTGGCTACAATTTTCATTTCTCTGAAGAGCCTCAAGGGTCACAACAACTCAACAATGCATTTCAGTCTAGGAATGACCTGTACTTGGATGGTAGGAAATCATCTGGAATAGTTTCAATGTCTGAGGCACAGTCTTCTTTGTCTAAAGGTTCTAGTGCTCAAACTCCAAGTGCTGAATCTGCAACTAGAAACATGGATTTTACCAATTCTGGTACCAATTTCTCTGGCCCTCACCAGGAGCAGCTCTCTGCTGTTGATCACTCTAAGCAGAACAACAAGCTTGGTCTCAATGAATGTTGTGTAGCTAGAAGAGTAGGTTATCTTGATGAAGTGGAGGGAAATGATAATCCAGATGTGAACCAGTTTTTCAAGTCCGGGCCTTCAGGACAAGGCTGTAGCCTTTCTCCTGTTGATAGGGATAAAATACCTTCAAATTTGGACGTTTCGCAGTTGGTACCTTTTGGACAGTATAACACTGACCACCATGGGGAGTTGGGACCACCAAAAGAAGAGTTTCCACCCTCACCATCTGATCATCAGAGCATTTTGGTCTCTCTTTCAACACGATGTGTGTGGAAAGGAAGTGTATGCGAGCGTGCTCATCTCTTTCGAATCAAATACTATGGAAACTTTGATAAACCTTTGGGCCGGTTTCTTCGGGACCATTTGTTTGACCAGGTATCTAGTTTTTTTCTGCACGTGTATGGTTACTGGTGTGGCTGTATATTAATCAGATGCAGAAGATTTAGGATATTTGTTTTGTGATTTTTTTAGGGCTACCGGTGCCACTCATGTGATTTGCCATCGGAAGCACATGTTCATTGCTATACTCATCGACAAGGCAGCCTTACAATTTCTGTGAAAAGGTTTCCGGAATTCCTCTTGCCAGGTGAGCGGGAAGGAAAAATTTGGATGTGGCATCGGTGCTTACGTTGTCCGAGGACCAATGGCTTTCCTCCTGCAACAAAAAGAGTCACAATGTCAGATGCTGCCTGGGGTCTATCATTTGGAAAGTTCTTGGAACTCAGTTTTTCAAATCATGCTGCTGCAAGCAGGGTTGCAAACTGTGGTCATTCCCTTCACCGAGATTGCCTTCGGTTTTACGGGTATGTGTTTCTTATTTCAGGCTATATGACTCGATGAACTTTTCTCAAGCAGCCCGAGGCTATTCATGGATTTTTCTTAAATCATGTCAGTCTAAAGTGTAGTTGGGATCTCAGTTTATTCTATGGGGTTTAATTGCACCCTTTTTACTTGATTCTATGGTAATAATTCTGTCTAAAGCAGATAAAGGTTCTCATAACTTGAGCATTTTCTGCATCGGTGGATGAAGAATCGCGTTTAGTTAAAAAGTTTTTTTATCAGAATCACTTGTACATGACTAACTACATTGCTCACCTCGCATATATGCTCCAAGTGCTCTTCAGTAAGGTTCAAGTGGTGCCTCGACGCGTACTAGCTTAGTTTGTTTTGATTGTTCTTGCTACCTTTTGTGACATGGTTTATTATGTGCAGTTTTGGGAGGATGGTTGCATGTTTTCGGTATGCTCCAATTAGTGTTCATTCTGTCTATCTCCCACCTCCAAAGCCTGAATTTAATTATTACAAACAGGAGTGGATAGAGAAAGAATTTGATGAGGTGAGTATACGGTACCTATCTGCTCATTCTTCCCTGATATCTCTGATTTGCAATTCTCATGGCCAAGTTCAATATTGCATAACTATAGGTCAGAAAGAGGGCATATATCCTCTTTAATGAGGTGTTGGAAGTTCTGCATCAGATCTCGGAAAAAATCACAAATGACACTGGCATAAACGCAGCTGAATCAGGTCAACTGATTGCAGAACTGGAGTTGATGCTTCAGAAGGAAAAGAGAGAATTTGAGGTGATTTTTCTTTAGCTGACCTCATCCCTACTGTATTGTTTTAGTTCTGTCTGTGCAACTATAAATTCAGTGAAGAAAATAGTGTGGGGTCCTCATTTGCAAATGGAGTTTGGGTAAATCGATTAGCTCTCGAAGTTCTTTATTATGAGTTTTACTACTATTTTCTAGTAAAAGAATGTTTGATAATTTAGTCATTATTTCTTCTCCACCAAATTTTCATTTATGCTACTTTTCGCGCTAATATTTTTCATGTGGAGCTAACATTGTCCTAAACTTCTAAACCTTGTTAAGAGTGTGTTTGTCTAAGCTTATTTTAGATAGCTTATAGTTCCGACTTATTTTGTAGAGCTTATAAACTACTAAAAATCAATAATTAGAGTTTATAACCTGTTTTACCAAAAAATTTACCATACTTTATGAAAGCTTATAAGCGCAGCCAAACACCCTCCAGGTGACGTCTTTCTGTAATTTTAGTTGGATGAACTGACTGTAAGTGGATTCCATCTTTTGCTGCTACAGAAATTATGACCTCGATTATCGATGTTTCTAACCAAATCATATTGTTTAGGAGTTATTGTGGTTTGTGGTTAAAAAGGAGGTAAAATCTGGTCAGCCCGAGGTTGACATTCTTGAGATCAACAAAATACGAAGGCAGTTACTTTTTCATTCGTATGTCTGGGACCAACGCTTGATACATCTTTCCAGATCTAATAGTCGAAATTTGAGCAGTTTGATTCTGAAGGAGAAGCCTGCCCACTCCAGGTCTGGGAGAGGCTTCAGTAGCTGGGATTCTTCTATTATGAATGCGAACCCAGATACAGCGCTGACTGATGTTGAACATTGCCCCATCAACTTTCCTAATCATAGAGGAGTGGACATAAATCGTACCTTGAGCACTAGACAGGAGGATGCTGACACTTGTCAGGAATTTGGAAAAACTGTACGAAGGGCTCGATCAGAAGGGCAGTTCCCGGCTATGGAGAATCTATCTGATAATCTTGATGCTGCATGGACTGGAAATCATCACCCAGCAAATTTAGCTTCTGAAGAGAAGTTCATTGCATCTCCACTTCCCAGAGAGTCTTCTTCTGGCATGATTTCAACTGAAGGAGAACCAGTTCTTGGTACTTGTACAAATGATAGATATGTGGCGGAAGAGACTCGCCCTTTATCTTCTGCATTGCCTCCAAGCGGCCCTAATGATATGGAAAATCCAAGTAGTTGGGTGAGAATACCTTTTTCAGCGTTGTATCAGTCATTCAACAAAAATTCTTCAACAAAAGCACAGAAGCTTAGCAAGATAAGTGACTATAATCCTGTATATATCTCATCATTGACAGAACTTATGCATCAAGGTGGTGCTAGGTTTCTGCTACCTATGGCTTCTAGTGACACCATCGTGCCAATATATGATGATGAGCCCACTAGCATAATTTCATATGCCTTGGTCTCACCAGATTACCAAAATCTTATGTCAGAAGAACCTGAAAAACAGAAAAACTTGGAATCTTCAACTTCGTTTTCATTTTTGGAGTCGTTTAATATACTTTCACTTCATTCTTTCGACGAGGCACCGTCTGAATCCTTAAAGAGTATTGGTTCTGCTAATGAAAGCATCTTGTCCTCTGGCTCTCGAAGTTTCTCGGGTATGGACTCAGTTCTATTTCCCAACGCGCATGCCAGAGTATCTTTCTCTGATGATGGTCCTCCAGGGAAAGTGAAGTATACTGTGACTTGTTATTTTGCCAAGCAGTTTGAAGCCTTGAGGAGAACTTGTTGTGCGAATGAGTTAGATTTCATTCGCTCTCTTAGTCGCTGTAAGAAGTGGGGTGCGCAGGGTGGTAAAAGCAATGTCTTTTTTGCCAAAACGTTGGATGACCGATTTATAATCAAACAAGTGACAAAGACGGAGCTTGAGTCATTTATTAAGTTTGCACCATCTTATTTCAAGTACCTATCTGAATCGATAAAGTCTGGATGCCCCACTTGCCTTGCAAAGATATTAGGCATTTATCAGGTATTTACTGTTGTTTCCTGCTTGCTCATGCTGCTAATTTGTAACACATTGGAATCTGGATAGCTGATGTGCTTCCAATGTCAATAACAAAGTAATCCACCCAAAAACTTTGATATCACCATTTTCTTCTCATTGTCAAAATGCTTGAACATGCACAAGTTTCACGTGGAGCACTGCACTCACATCTGCTATGGACTTTTCTTGTTAATTTCCTTTTGGGGAACAAAGTCTTCAACATTGCAAATACAAATTACGGCTATGTTTTTCATTTGGCTAGCTCAATTTTGAAAGCCTTAATTTTCTTAAAATGGCTGATTGATTATTTTCAATAAGAGAGTTTCTTGATCATAAGCTGCTTTCATGCCAAGTTCATAAAATCCTTTGTTTCACAAGTCACAACTTGGGAAAATCTGTCCTTAAGCAAAAGTCTGCACCATTTTCACTACCTTTGCTCTGCTTTCTAAGCTTCCACTCTTATGAAATCATAGTGTTGAATTTCTGCTGTGTTCTTGTCTTTTTTGTTGGTTGTTGGAATGAAGATCACGTCAAAGCATCTGAAAGGGGGCAAAGAATCAAGGATGGATGTTTTGGTGATGGAGAATCTTCTTTTCAGGCGCAATATCACACGACTTTATGACCTTAAAGGATCTTCTCGATCGCGGTATAATCCAGATTCAAGTGGAGAAAATAAAGTTCTGCTTGATCAGAATCTTATAGAGGCAATGCCAACTTCTCCTATTTTCTTGGGAACTAAAGCGAAACGTTTGTTGGAGAGAGCTGTGTGGAACGACACATCATTTCTTGCTGTAAGCTTCACTTTGAGTTTCAATTCTGCAAGACTTATCTCCACCATATTTCACTTCCCAACACTGTTGCAGATTATAGTCGTCCAAAACAGTTAAACTGGATTCTTGACACTTTCCCCGGGAAATTCTAGCCTTGACCGTGTTTAGCCAAACCCAAGCTAATCACTTGATGACTAAAAACTTAACTTATCGTGTGATTGGTACACACACCAAGGAGAATGGCCAATCACAAGGAAGTGTTATAGCACTTGTCGTGCTTTAAGTTGGTTGTGGCAAATCTGATCATGTAATTTTTTTTCTCTTTTTTCTTGCTCAAGTCTCTTGCCATTCGCTGCTGGATGAGCTTCTATCTCCCAAACATTGTTTTTGTTGACTCACTTTTAATATAGGGTAAATTACAGACACCTTGTGCATGAGTCCCAAATTACGAAAAACACTATGAGGTTTGAGAAATTACCATAATTTCCCCGATCAGTAAAAACATATTACAATTTAAATCTGATCAGACAATTCCACCCCTAGGGGCTAGGGGGTTCCGGGGGGTGCGGGTAATTACATAATAAGTGAGGGAGTGTGCATGTAATTATTTCTTTAATATGTGGGTGATTAATGACCATTATTAAGTTTCCCATTTCAAGATCTTGTATTGATTCATACTTGACCAATTTGCATGTCCATGGTTCTGCAAATTGTAGACCAACTAAACTAATTTGTTCTTCTTTATGCTGATCCAGTCGATAGATGTTATGGACTATTCACTTCTTGTTGGCGTGGATGAGGAAAACCACGAACTAGTCCTGGGGATTATTGATTTCATGAGGCAGTATACATGGGACAAGCATCTCGAGACATGGGTGAAGGCATCGGGCATTCTAGGCGGCCCGAAAAACGCGTCTCCCACTGTAATATCTCCAAAACAATACAAGAAACGGTTTAGGAAAGCAATGTCTGCTTATTTTCTAATGGTTCCTGATCAGTGGCCTTCCTCAATGATAATTCCCAGTGGTTCCCAGTCAGAATTTTGTGAAGAGAATTTACAAGATAGAGTCTCCACTCTATGATGGAAGCTTGTATATGAATATGGATCCCACCCTTCTTTTCTCCATATTTGCCCCATTGGAGTCTGTTTGTATACTCCAGTAAGGCTACTTTTTACTGCCAAGAATTTTCGGTGTATATACTTTTAGTGTCAGCAGTCAAGTGTAAAATAATTGATGTCTTTGTGTATGCATCAATTTTCTTCTATGTAAAGGTATTTTACTATGTTGTATCCAAGTACGTGTGCTGTGCGAGATGGATTATATCGAGCAAAGGTTAAAGTTATCTCCTTTTTAATGTAACATTCACCTGTTAAGCGGCCGGGTAATAGTTAGACTGTTATTGGATAAAGATATAATAATTTTTGAAGCTCCATAAAAGGTTGATCAAATTTAAATATTATACTATTCGTTATTGGAGGTTAATTCTACATCAGATTGAGTTTGATGATTCGAGGGTGTATGTGGACCATAAGCAATACACCTTAATGTGTGATAGATATAGACGACAGAGCCGTTAGACTTGATTTAAAATAAAATTTTCCCGAGAGTGAATTGGTTTGAACTGTCAGCCTTTCTTATTCAATCTCAAATCTAATATCTACATATTCTTTCACATATCAGATTTGATACAATGAGAAATGAAGATAGACAAAACTGTTACACTTCATCAGATTAATAAATAAACAGTTTTCCAGCTTACGTCATCCGAATGGCGAAATCATTGGAGGCCGGAAATGAAAGTGACCCCAGCCGATGGCAACCACGAATTTCCATCAATGAAATTCGCAACAGTAAATTTCGTAGCCTCCGCCGTCGCTATAACCCGGAACCCATCCCACTTAACCCTACCCGAAGTCCCGGCCCCGGGGCCCATATTTCCATATTCAGCAAAATACAGCGTCTTATACGTCGTCCCACTCGCTCCAGGCCACTCAACCCAGCCCGGGGACGAAATCGCCCCATCGATATTCGACTGAATCAGCACTGCTCTCGAGTACTCTTTCCAGGGCCGACCCAGATACGATTTGTACGAGCTTTTAACCGGAGAAAAATCCGATCCGATCGTGATTTTACAGTTTTGGAGAGAGAAACCCGTGTTCTGACCCGGGTCGGTGCGCCCGTTCGCCAGGATGACGTTGTAGGCGCCGCCAGGACGAGGGCGGCGGAGGATGATAGTGCAGCTCTGGAATACAGCGGCGGCGTTGCCAAAAATGAAATCGATGGTGCCGCATATGTCGCACTCTCTGTAAAATTGGCGGAGGGAAAGGGCGTATAGCGTGTCCTGGTAACCTGCAATGCTACATCTGTATAGCACGGAATGGTCTGAGGCGACGAGTAGCGCCACGGCTTGCTGCCCGTCGGGACCTGCCGTGTTTTGAAAGCGGATGTCCTTGGCGATGAAGCCGTTGCCAGTGATGGCTGTTTATGAAGAAACATAGCATTAGCAATTTAGCATGCACAAGTTAATTACAATATAGGAATTAACAAAAAAGGGAAAAGAAAAACCAATATGATAGGAAATATGTCATTAGGACATTACATTTTTTTTTAAAGACGGTTACATGATACATATTATTAATATCGAATTACGATAAGTTACAATCAGTTAAGAACTAACTATTACAATCAACTAAGTTAATAACTATTATAAAAGTAGAGAAAAACTCACACATTTTCGGAAAATCGAACGCAAGACTTCTAATATCTTGGGATCTCAGCTTTATTAGTAGAGCTAGGCTTCATCGGCTGGAATTTACATTTCAATTTATGCAAATTCCCTCTTGTATTCAAGATAATAAATATTGGGAACCGTGAATGTAAAATGCTTCCTTAAATATACATACCCATTGGATGTGTGTCTCGGATGTTCTATTTCATTTTTGAATTTCATCTACTACTTTATGCATTTATAATGCAGAATATAAAGTAAAACATAAAAATAAATAAAGAATTTGAAATTTCCATTTAGGACCTTCGCGATAAATATACACACACATATAAATGGGAATTGTAGTTTTAAATTTGATTTCATCAAACTCAAATATAATTTACTCATCTTACAATTAGTTACTTAATAAATGTAATTTAATTATTTTATAAATTACACTTGAACTGATCAATAGATTAAAATTAAACTTTTTCCTCTTTATCACAAACAAGTTGACTTTTCCATCTAACAAAATATATTTTCGTACTAAACAATAACACGTCGTTTTATATATTGTGAATATAATGTTTTGTCCTGATCAATGGGTCATCCTAATGCTGCTTGAGCCGGAAATATCCACAGGAAACATGGGGCTAGCTCTCCCCATGAATTTTTTTTTCATACCTAGAGCTCGAACCCCAGACCTCTGATTAAAGAAATTAAAGCATGTACCACCTCAACCAACTCTCATTGGTGAATATAATGTAAATAAACAATAACAAACAGCAAGACTGACCCGAGTGAGCATATCAATATATTCGACCATGTCATTATGATTATAATATAAGTGCACTTGAAAAATTGCCAATTAGGATAGGAAAAATATATGCTAGATCAAGTTGAATGATTCCACCGCAACGTCATTTCAAGAATTTTGATTAAATAGAACAACTTAAAAGTTTCCAAAAAGAAAAAAAGTACTTATTTCATTTGATTGGTACGACATATGACAAGTTCAGAAAGACACGTCAATTTTCCTTAACATAAACAAAACACGCAAGGGAGAGATAAGAGATAGAAGATTACTGAAAGTTGCTGTCCCTCGAAGTGAAGAACCCTCGGCTGCACTACCACTCCCAGTAATAACAGTCGAATATTTTCCATCGCCAATTAAGGTAACCCCATCTTTATCACAGTTAATTTTCTCATTATATACTCCGGCTTTCACGTATATCACATATCGACTACCCTTCGCGGCCTGGACAGCCTCAGTTATCGTCTTGAAGTTCCCACTTCCATCTTTAGCAACAACAGCATTCGCTTTAAATGCTTCTGTACCCTGAAGCAATTTTCGGTCCGTGGCGGATACCCATCTAGGAAAATTCTTGTGTTCAAGAACCCTACGACCTGTCGGGTATTTTTTGATCGAATTTTCAGTGATTCTATTCGCCAGGGCCAGTGAGTTGCTGCCCAGTTCAGACAGATAATCCATTTGCTTGTGAATTTCAGCCATGAACATGTATGTCGTCACGTGATCCAAGACGGAATCTTTGCATGCTTGTTGATAAGTTAGAGCCGCGCTCAGCCATGTCTGAATATCCACTTTGTGTTTTTCCGGGGATTTTTTTAGTGCTTCCAGGGCTTCGTTTAGCGTTTTTTGGGACATTTCCATGAGTTGGTGACAATAATCTACACAAAAGTAAACAAAAATGAAAATCTTAATATATATAAGCATGATATATATACATATAGGGAAAATTATTGTAGATTTAGTCCCATAGATAGGCCCCTTTGCAATTTATTTCAAACATACGAACTTGCAAAATTAGAATCATAGGCTGCATTCTTTTGCATGGTTAGTTCTGACCGTTAAAATTGGATCGAAACTATTAGTTTGATCACGTGCGAACTGTGCAAACGAGCTTTTCCTGGGAGTTTGGCGTGGGTTACTTCAGTGTCGTAGCGCCTGGTGCTCGAACATTGGCTCGAGGCATTGGAATCCCTTTTCATTCTAACTATAATAATAAAAGGCGGTTTTTCCTATATCTACGCATCGAACAAAAAAAAAAAAGAAAGAAATATTTGTTCTCTCCTAAAAAGGAGTTTTTCATAAAATCTTGTCTAATAACTAACTAATATATTAAGGTTCTATTCCAACACGGAACGAAAAAGACAATATACAGAATGCGTCGAAAGATGTGTGATACTTCGCTTGATTCACGGCAACTACAGGATATAGAAAGAATATACCAATCCTAAGGATCCATAGGTTTAATTGTGGATCCAAGACAACAATAGAAAAATTTGAGTCTTAGATTTGCTATTTCAAATCTTGTATATCTAGAGATATATGTATTTATCCAAAATACTTCAATAGAATCTATGTATTCAGCTCAATCCTTTTAGTAAAGATTGGGCCGAGTTTAATTGTAATTCAATTAAGAGAACTGAGAGTAATTAAGTTGCACGTGATCAGTAATAAACTTAATTAGCTGCACGACATTCCATGTGCGATGTTTCATCTCAATTTTTAACAGATGAAACCAAAATTACAAAGTATATGCATACTATATATGGAACTGATTTTGCAAATTTGTAAACAATGAAATTAAAATTGCAATAAGTCCTAGCAATATTGCAACTTTCCCATCAATTAATTTTGTTATCAGAAATGTGATCAAAAAAAAAAAAAATTGTTATCAGAAACAGGGTTTAAGACGGCATAAAGTAATAATTAAATTGGTGTTACGTACCCATGGCCGTACGGACGAGTTGAGCGTCAGGGGAGATAGAATTGGAGCTGAGTATCTCAAAACTGGAAGCAGGCAGCTTGGTTTCAGATATAGTCGTGTTAACAAGGGCAGACAAGAAATGAACAAATGGAATTCCTTTCAGGGTTTGGTGACACAAAGTTGGATATCTGGTGAATCTACATTCATGAGTTGTAACATCCGCTTCAAAACCAGTCTTTGATTCTGCCCATGAAATTGTAATAGAACTTGATATTGCTGCTAATAAGAACCAAAAAAGTATGAATTTTGGGGTTACCATTTTCAGCTGTACAATTCTAGATGTATTAATTTTGGGTGCTGGAGGAGCTTTTTAAGTACTTGAGTAAATGATCAGCTAGGTTTTTATAGAGAGGGGGTATTGGGCATGCATGATCAACTATTTATGAGTGAATTAGATAGTTTATTTCTATAACTGTCATGTTTGGCACCGGGGAATGAAAATTTTAGGAAAAGACTGTCCCATTTTTTAAAACTCACTCCATGTTTGATATAGCAAAAATAAGTGAGATTGATTTATCAATAAAATAAATAAATAAGTGAGATTGAAGTGTCCATGGACAGCTCATTCTCGCTAAAAATTGGGAAAGCTCAATCCTCACCCAATCATGAAGAATGGCCATTCGCACTTACACAAAAATATATGCTAGACTAAGTCCAATGGTCCTAGTGCCTATTTCTCTTTCACAATAAGGTGTATTGTGTGTGATCCACACACATTTGTGTGAAAGAGATAGACACAGAATACACACTCGGATCATTGAACTCGGCTTACATAGATTTACCCACACTTAAGTGGGATTAAGTGGAAATCTTAAAAAAAGGAAAGATCCATCATTATTCCCCAGAATCATGAATTATGATAGGCAAAATTCCTTTTTTGGTATTGTAGCTATAAGGTGTTAACATTTTTCGTCCTATATATTCCATAATTATAGTAAAATTAACACCCTCCATTTAAATTTTAATCCTTTTTTTTCCACCTTTTTGGTCCCGAGTTACATACTTAGTCATGCTACCGTCAAATTAAAAAATTAAAAAAGTTGAACTTTGCACGTGCGGCACACATGTGATTTAATTCTAATCCCATTCATCATTAATGAGAAAATATAGCAGAATTGTGGTGCCAATGAGGCAGGTCCGCAACAGTAGAGGCAAATTCGCATTGCTAGGTAGACAAAATGTGATGCCGGAGGAGCAATTGTGGTGCCAAGAGGCCGATCCATAGAGCCAGAGGTTAGAGGACAGACTCACGTCATCGCCGAAAGTGTAAAATGCCTTCCCAGAGACCAGAGGGGCAGTGCCAATAAGGCAGATCCACAAAACTAGAGGCCAAATGGAAAAGACACGTAACCATGGTTAGATGGTAGAGTTGTAGAGCTAAGGAGATAGATCCATGTATCCGCAAATTGTGAAGGCAGGGGCGCGACACCAGAAGGGTAGATCGTGAAGCCAAGTAGGAAAAATCTCACTTTTGGTCCCATAAGATTTCGCCCATTTCAATTTTAGTCCAACTGAATTTTCAGTTGCACTTTTAGTCTCATAAGACACAAAAAGGTTGCACTTTTTGCCCCAAACGTTAAAAAATGGATGCAAAATGGCATGTAATGTTCACACACCATTAAATCTCATAAACACACAAAAATAGATTCAAAATTCAAAAATAATTATTATCAAATTAAAAAAAAAGAAAAGAAAAAGCAAAAGAAAGGGAAAGGGAAAATGAAGAACGTCTTCTTCTTCTTCTTCATTGCCCCACCACTGCCACGAGCCAACAACCTCAACCTCCGCCGCCCACAAAACCCTCATACCAATCATTTTTGTCGCAACCGAAAACCCCCAACCCACCAAAAAACCACAACTAGTTTGCATCTTCTCTTTAGGCGGCGGCGCTATGAAGGGGGTGGGACGATAGGTTTGAGGATGGGTTCAGGTGGAGTGGAGTGGTTTTCTTTATTTATTTTTTTTGTTTAATTATTAAATAATTCAGCAATTAACGGTGCATGAATATCACACGTTATTTTTTGTCAATTTTTAACTTTTGAGACCAAAAGTGCAATTGAAATTCCAAGATCTAATTAAGTATGAAATAGACAAAATCTTATGAGACCAAAAGTGAAATTTTTCACTTAGAGGCATGATGCAATATTCTTGTGGATTTTGTCGCAAAATCCTAAATGGTCATTATGTACAATTCATTCCTGAATTCATAGATTGGGATGTTTCCCCACACTTTGTCATAATAAATGGTAAAAGCTGATTCGACATGGTGAATGGTGCAGTATCATTAAATTTGTTCTGCATGAAGGGTCCAAGTTATCCTTTTTTTTTTTGATAAGTTAAGGGTCCAAGTTATCATCCTCCATATGTCTGCATCTCACACTATTATTGGCTAAAATCAAATTAAGATTCCCAAGCTTCCAAGCAAACATGACTAATTGAAACTGGTTTCGATTAGTATCATTCAATTCTTCAAGCCTAACTTCTAGAAATGATAAAGCGAAAAACAATTAATCCATCATGCGTATCACGGTTCTGAAACTTAAGGTCTTGTTTTAATCAAACTTTATCTGGGTCTGGTTAAGGTTAATTAGGCTTCAAGACGATTTTTTAGACAACCTCAAAATTTAAAAGAATAAGAATAGAAATATCATTATCCACCACTCGTTGCTTTGCACCCTACAATGTAACCTAGACAAAGTGTTAGGAATATTTAGAAATTTGAGGCTACAAATTGATGAGAAGTAAGCCTAAGTTTACATTGTTAGTCTAATGACAGATTGTCCTCCTGAAGCCATAATGAGAGTTATGTCCTCATCAAATGAAAGATGTAACATCAAATCTCTAAACCCTAAATTAAGTTAAAAAAAGAAAAAAAGGACCCTACTTAGGAGAGGTTGTCTTGCAAAAATTGTGTTGAGTTATCGATTTAGCTGGCTTCCGGAAATCCATTTATGAAGAAACATTGAGTTGCATTACAACAAAATTAAGCATTGGCAATGAAAATATATGCCAAGGCCTGAAATCCTGGTCTATAGCAGTCTAAACTCGCGGTTAATTTAGTCGTGGTAGACATTTCATATTGCCACACTGACGTTAGCTTTAGTGAAAAAGAATGTTAACTATTTTAAGCTCTAACTAACCATGCTATAAGAAATGTTAATCTAGCATTTTTTTACAATGGCTAAAAGTCATTGTCTTTGCAAAAATTATTGACCATCCATGGCTTATAGCTATGGTCAATATTTTTGCCATACTTGCAAATACCAAGGCTGAAGTCAAGGCAAGCCGTGCTTAATTGATTGGATCATGACAAAAGAGTTTTTTACCATGACTTATTGGTATGGGCAGAAATCAAGGCTATGTTTCCAAACCCATTTTGGTCCAAAATTTTGGCCAAATTGTGTTTGGTTAACACAATTTTGGGCCAAAAAATAAGTTAATTTCTTGGTCTATAAAAATACCATCATTATTTATGAAGTTGTGTGCAGCCCACAGACTTGGTCCCCTACCCTCTCTCTCTCGCTCCCCTCTCTTTTCCCTGCATGTCTCTCTCCCTCCTCTCTCCTCTATCTCTCTCTCTCATTCTCCTGCGCTTCTCTCTCCACTCTCCTTCTTAATGCATCTCTTTTCACTTCCTTTTTTACTGATTTAGTATGACTTTTTTATAATATAAATTTGGTTTGATTTCATACAATAATTTCTCATTAAGACTTAGAATAGAGGATATTTGATTTGCTTGTAATTCAATCATGAGAAGCAGTATTGAGAAAACCCAATTGGAATATGTCGAGTCTTCTCAGTTAAAGCTCTCAATTTTCATTCAAATTAGTTATGGTGAAAGTTATACGATGATGAACAAATATTTATTTTCTATCTTGTTTATTTTTTGATCATGAAGTTATATGACCTCGAACAAATATTTATTTCATGTCATGTTTGTTTATTAAATTATTATTTAATATAATTGTGGCTTGCCTAATAATATGTATGATGTGAGTGGAAATTATCCATTAGGCTAAGCTGACAAGCCTAAGACTCTATGGGTTAAAATCCCTACAAAACAATAAAATAAAGCCTAATTAATTATAATGCGCCTGGACCTAAGGATGGACGCCGGCCTGGACCTAGAGCTGGACATGGAGCTCGACCAAGGCCAATAAAAGGAAAGAAGACATTAAGGAGACAAGATCCAGCTAATAGAGGAAGTTCTCATAGCAAGACTCAAGAATCAAGCCCAAGATCGGTGATTGATTAGATCTAATCCCTTGATTAGATCTAACCTTAATTAAAGAGATCCTATTTAATACTAATTACTATACTTAATTAAAGAAGGCCAAATCATTAAAGGATGCAATATCCAATCAAGATACCATTAGTCAAAGATTTTCCATAGCAAGAAGAATATATCAAGCTAATTTAGGCTTGTTTGTAGCTGGAATCCGGCCTGATCCAGAAGTTATCATATGAAGAAATTGAGGAGGCTAGCTTTAGTCAAAGCTACCTTATTTAGTCAAGATCATCAACTTATATAAATACTTGTATTGGAAGATGAATAAAGGGGGAGAACAACTTTACTACCCGTGGATGTAGGTCTCATTGACCGAACCACGTTAAATACTTGTCTTTATTATTCTCTTACACTTTATGCAATTATTTTATTATATTATCTACAAATATTATCCTCAGTTTCTCATATTTATCAAATAAATATTATTGGTGTGAATCGGATACGCATCAATTGGCGCTGTCTGTGAAAAATTGAGCAAGAGAAGTGAGTGATTCTATCCTTTTTGTGGAGATTTTTGTCAAAAATTTGAGAGAAAAACGCAAGTAGAAATTGTCCTACTGTTCTAGCGATTTAAAGAAGCAAATCGTTGAAAGAAGCAGAAATCAAAGGAGTTGTTAGCAGGAGATGCGTAAAATTTAAGCAAATGGGTGGACATTTCTTCAGATAAGTCTTGTTTTGGGTTAAAAATAAAAAATAAAATAAAAAATTGACAAAATTCTCTAATTTCTTTATTATTCTGTTATTGTTATAATATGTGAGCTACAATATTATTCTGTTATTGTTATAATAATGTGAGACTACTTTGCAGGGCTATACAAAAGCAAATGTTTTAATTTTATCCTGATTTTTCTATAAAAGGAAGTGTACTCACTTAGGAGAAATGCGAGCTGTCATACAGCAAGGGAAAACAACTCGCTCGACCTTGGAACGTGCAAATCAAAAGAAATTTTATGATTAGCAAAATGATGGAGAGCGTGTAGCTCAAAGCTAGATTAAATTTGCCTTCATTTTTCTTCTTTTTCCTAACGAATTAAGTATTATATTTTACGGACAGTTTTTGTTGCTATTTCAGCGAGAATGTGAGCCTATTCTACAAGCAATAAAATGTGAAGCCAGATAAGTGTCAATAAAATTTATTCTTCTGTCTATGTGTCTTTCGTTCTCTATATGTACTTTTCTTGCATATTGTGGTACTCTTTATAAACAATAAGATGCATACACATATTGCATTTATATGGGAGTAAAAACGGAGTCGGTGGATGAGCAAGTAGCCGGAGGATAGGAACATAAGGGTGGGATAAGCCTGGATTGACATTTAGGTGAGAAATTCGAATGCACAATTCAAGGCTTCCATACCATGAAGATATAAGGATGATCATTCAGTCTCCAGACTCATTAATGAAAATATAAGGATACTTTTTGGAGTGATAAGGCTAGGATAGGATGGACAACAATCCATTTCGACTCCTGATGTAATAAGGAAGGAGGGTGTGACTCCGGTCCACTTCTCAGGCTAGGATGAGACTATGATCCATCCTGACGCCAAGAAGAAATAAGGAGGGAAATCGGAATAAATGGAAGAATAAGGAAGGAGTCACGGTAGCATACTGACCAGATGTGAGCCCGTGATGAAAGTATACGTGGACGAAGGGAGGATAAAGGGAGTCACAAGGTCTGCAAAAAGATTCAAAATGTAAGTGCAAAACGTTTGCATACATATGACATCATTTATATGTCTTACTGTTACTAAAAATTGAAAAGTTACATCCTTGTTATAATACATACATGATATCCATGAAATATACAACCCACTTATCAGTGCCTAGTGCAGCAAAATCCCCAGTTGGGTTAGTCAGCCCGCTTTTCCGGAGACTGAACTAACTCCACAAAAAAAGAGGTACATAACAAAAATATTGCTTGGTTAAAGATGTTTACCAATATTCATTGTATATGTGTCAATTAGTTGACACAAATTTATTTTACAACCTTGTTATTTACCTAACATAAGCTAATGAGATAGATATGACCAAAAAATCCCAAGTCTAGGAGGCTTGTAAACTTGTGATTTTAGGCAAATAGGGAAACATACGGGATTGGATAAATATTCAACGCACATTCAAGCAAGTAAGTATCATATTTGTCAATTATTTACCATATATAAACAACCCATAAGTATTTGTAGGGAGATAATAACACAATGAGAATAAAAAGAAAGGCGATTCATTAAAGCCCCAAAGGAGGGAGCAACATCATCCATCTACCGTATAAAGAGGGTAAAAAACAGCAATAAAATAACCATTCTCAAGAGTTGGCTTATCAGCTAGATAGCCAGCAGCTTGATCATCCGAAGTATTCAAAAACAAATTAGTTGGGACGATCCAGGAAAGACAGTCCCAAAATCCAGCCCAGGAGGGGCAAACCTAAAATCCAGCCCAAGTGGGGCAATCCAAGAAATCCAGCCCAGGTGGGGCAATCCCAATGTCTTAGCCTAGATGGGCAATCCAAAAGTTTTAGCCCATGTGTGGGCAATTCAAAAATTTCAGCCAAGATGGGGCGATCCCAAAGTCTTAGCCTAGGTGGGGCAATCAAAGAGTTCCAACCTAGTTGGAGCAATTCAGAAGAATCAGTTATTGCTTTTGGATGATGAACAGAATTATCAGCGGCTTTGTCAGCCGGAGGATCAACGAACAAATCAGCAAAGGCGGTCTAGATGCTAGCCCAAGGGGGCGATTTAGGAGGTTTAACCCCGCTAATCCCAAGGTTTCAGCCTAGGTGGGGCAATCCAGAAGATCCAGCCCAAGATAGCCTAAAAAAACCCAGCCCAGCTCGCACAGTGTGGGCCTATCAACAGCGCAAGATTAGAGGAACCAAGACAAGGACATCAATGACTAAATTACAAAAATAACGGGATAAAATCCCTATGATCTTCCCTCTTTAATGCCAAGAGCACGCCTGGACAGGCTGGCATATGTTAGAAGACTTGTTGTACGCAAGGCAAGAAGAAACCAGCAAAAAACGTCACTAGTTGGTCCATGGAGGGGAGAACCAACAAAACCAAAAAGGTGACAACCAAAAAATAAACATTTTAGGGGCTACCTCGGTAGCCAAATCGATGACACCCCTAGAAGGCATAGATTCCAAGTGATGGCGATCACAAATGTTAGCCATGTTTTTCAATAAATCCTGTTGTATAACTGGATCCCTTGTTTTCAGCACAAATTGCCAGGAGTGTTTTCAACTCGAGAGCTCGCTCACAAAATTCAAGGTACTGGAGATTAAAAAGACCCAAGTGGAGAAATATCTAAAGAAGCTTACAGAGTAACCAACTTTTTTCTTGACTCGTGCTGGGTCGTGACCTGGATAAGTCATGGCTTGAGCCAGACGAAGAAGTAGTTGGGAGCTGCACCACTCGTGGCTACAGGCCTGTAAGAGGATTAGCAGGAGGACTAACATGAGGAATATGGAGGATTCATATCCAGGACATCAAGTGGCACCGTCACCAAAGCAACTGCCGTACCACCATCGAGACCAATCTGACGGATCTCCCTAGCCACGACTAAAATTTTCAAAAAGAGCCAAATTTATTAACTCATCTGGAGAAATAGAATTCTCAAGTTTGAAACACTCAACATTGTTCACAAAAAGAAAAGGAGTACAAAAAGGTATATTCAAAGTTAGACCATTGGAAGCCATCATCAATCTTAGACCTGATGATAGCACAATCCCAGTGCTTTTTTCGGCACGAATTCTAGCCTCAGCACACAACAAGTTCGAGTAATCGAGAAACATTATAGCTTGTCAGCTTGACCTTATAATTCATTTTTTACAACTCTCACTGCTTCACAAGTCAAACTTCGGAGTTGGGGGGACTATTGATGTGAGTGAAAATTATCCATTGGGTCAAGCTGACAAGCCCAAGACTCTATGGGCTAAAAGCCCTACAAAACTATGAAATAAAGCCTAATTAATTATAATGCGGTTGGACCTGAGGCTGGACATGAGCCTGGACCTAGAGCTGGACGTGGAGTTGGGCCAAGGCCTATAAAAGGAAAGAAGACATTAAGGAGACAAGATCCAGCTAATAGAGGAAGTTCCCATAGCAAGATCCAAGAATCAAGCTCAAGATCGGTGATTGATTAGATCTAATCCCTTGATTAGATCTAACCTTAATTAAAGAGATCCTAATTAATACTAATTACCATACGTAATTAAAGAAGGTCAAATCACTAAAGGAGGCAAGATCCAAACAAAATCCCATTAGTCAAAGACTTTCCATAACAAGAAGAATATATCAAGCTAATTTAGGCCTGATTGTAGTTGGAATCGTGCCTAATCCAGAAGTTACCATATGAAGAAATTGAGGAGGCTAGCTTTAGTCAAAGTTACCTTATTTAGTCAAGATCATCAACTTGTATAAATACTTGTATTGGAAGATGAATAAAGGGGGAGAACAACTTTAGTACCCCTGGATGTAGGTCTCATTGACCGAACCATGTTAAATTCTTGTCTTCATTATTCTCGTACACTTTATGCAATTATTTTATTATATTATCTACGAATATTATACTCACTTTCTCATATTTATTAAATAAATATTATTGGTATGAATCGGACACGTATCAATATACATATAAAATTATTGAATATACATACAGTATACACACACACACAAAATATTTATAAAGTTTATATATCCATATTTATGTATACTATGTGTTTACACTAAAAATAAAAATGGGTTTTACGAATTAAAAAACCCAAAAGGCTCAACACTGATTAATGGGCCCAGATATAAAAGATTAAACTCATTATAGCAATAACAATGCATAGAGTGGTTTAAAATGAAATAAACCCAATGAAGAGTCTAAATTTGGCAGGATAACAGGTCGGACCCAAAGGTATCAATTCCGAAACAGGCCCAAAGAGTCAGGAATTCCGTAAGAAAACAACCCGCCAAGACGAGAGAATTTTGAAAAAGAAGTTGGAGGCAGTTTCAGGCGGTTGAGTATGTGGGATCGCGAAGCGAAGATTAATACAAAAGAGGAGAGAGAGAAAAAAGGAAGGCATCAACTTTACATTTTTCTTCTTAAGAGTAGCTCTAATTAGGAGTAGTCTGTAGCGTAGCGTAGCAATAGTTTTAGCTTTTATCAGTTCTACCAAGAATTGTTGGATTTGGCTTTCAAAGCTTGTATCGGCACTTGCTTGCTTGTAATCTCTTCAGAATCGAAGACTTTCATGGAGGTATAAATTATCTTTTGTTCAGATTTAAGTATTTGATAGGTAATTTGTATCTTGACTTGAGTTTTCATTTACCATTTTCAAATCCAAAATTATTAAAATTGTAAAGGCTTGAACCACCTTGTAGCGAATCGAACGCGGGGGTTGATAGATAATCTTAATTTGTAGATTATCAAGGGGCTAGGAACGAACACTCGGATCCACCTTGATCTTATTCGTTTCCATTTAACGCGAAACAAGTTTTGGCGACCACAATGGGAGTCGGTTTTGATAACTGACGAGTATAAATTTTAGACAAAATTCTTGAAAAAATGTCAGAAGAATCTTTTAGAAACGATCTGGTTGACGATACTGACTCTCAACCAGTCTCGAAATATAAAGTTAGAGCGGACAAGATGTACGAGCAGTTTGTCCGGGTAATGAAACAAACGTTGGCAGGTGCTCGAGAAGATTAGAGAAGGGAGTTCGATGATCAGTATCGAGCATTAGCCCAAGAGTCTGCCCGAATATTCACAGCCATTGTGCAAGACATCGCTGTGAATGCTCGAGAAGTCACTCGGGTAATAACCGAATTGGGTGAAATCTTCAACCAAACTTGTGACGTTTTCTCGAACATGATAAATAAGCAGGTAGTATTAGCAATGGAACCTTTGATAAACAAACATAATGTTTTGATCAAAAAAGTGTCCCAACTGATCGAAATAGAACCTAGAATTTGAACTAGAAATCTTAACCCTAATGAAATTCCTCTAGGATATCCTCGAGAGTCTCGAGCTCGAGATGGCCAGTTCGAAGTTGGCCAGACTTCGAACCCTATACCACTCGAAGAACAGCCAGACATTGGGGGGCAACTAGGAATGGGTTTAGCGAGTACTAACCAAACTACACATCAAATATCTTTCAATTCACAAAATATGCGTGCAAATCAATTTAATCCTCAGCCAGTAAGGCCAAATGTCCCGGTACCAATGAGTGGTCAAGGACAAATGCCTAATGGGTACCAATCGAATGTTAATGTCGGCAATTCTGAACCAAATATTGGTTATACTCAGGGGTATTACAATGGGACGCAGACCTCAAGGTCAACCACATATAGGGCCTTCGAATGCACCCTTTAACGTAGGAAATCAAGGTTTGCCCAATTATTAGACAAACCAAAATTTCCCTTTCGTGAATAACAATTTTCAGTTCCCATATGCTAGGGGGCAGTACATGCCTAATAACTACGTAGGGGGATATTTTGGACCGCAAATCCAAGACCCTTTACAAAATCAAGTGGAACTGGCTATCGAAAGGATATATGGGCCTGGTTTTCGAAGGAACCATCGTCTGATTCCTGGGAAGCCTTATCCAGACTGGGTAGATAGGAATTTTCCCTTCCCTAGGACTTATAGAATTCCTAATTTCACTCTGTTTTCTGGAGAAGACCATGTGTCAGCTCTAAAACATTTGTCTCGGTTCACATGCCAATGTCGAGAGGCAGCTGATCAGGATTATCTTAAACTAAGACTGTTTCCTAGTTCCTTAACCGGGTCAGCATTTAACGAGTATACGAATTTATCACCTAATTCGATACATACTTGGGATGAAATGCAATCCCAGTTCCAGAATCATTTTGCTCGAACCGAACCGAACCGAGCCGAGCATCACCATGAGTGACTTAGCCAAAATAAGGCAGAATTCTAGGGAGTCGATAGAAGAATTCTTAGCCCGATTTAAGAAAGCTAGGATTAAATGTCATTTGAACATTCCCGAATCTGAGTTTGTTCAGTTCGCCCAACAAAACATGGCCTTTTAATATAGAGTAAAATTCGACGGAATGATGTTTTCTGATTTTAGAGGTCTAGCAGAAAGCGCGGTGAGACACGAAAATATGTTAAGAGAAGAAAGCCAAAGAAAAAATCAGGGGTTCAATGCCTTCGAGGTTGGAATTCCATGGGCATTCGAAGATGCCTATGAAATTGATCTAGCAGAATTCGTTAAAGGACCCCCATTTCAATGTGGGGCTCTCGAAAGAAAGGACTGTATAGCTACAGGCTATTTACAAGCAAAGAAAGAAAAATAATATAGTTTCGATGTAACTAAAACCGAGCGAATATTCGACTGGCTGCTTGCGAATAAAAAACTTAGATTGAAGGGGAGACATCGAATCCCTTCAAAAGCAGAGATTAAGGGAAAACCATATTGTAAATGGCATAATGCCTTTTCTCACGAAACTAATGTATGTGTTATGTTTAGAAATCTAATACAAGAAAAGATAGATTCGAAAGATATCATTTTTTCGGATGCTCAAAAAAACAAATATAGATGAAGATCCTTTTTCTATTCTAAATTTCGACATAAATACTGTAGACATCAACATTTCTGACCAATCTGATTTACAAGTACGAAAGGAGTCTAAGTTGGCAAATTGATTGTTCAACAGACTGATCGGTGAAGGAGTATCGACTTTCCTGAAGGTGAAAGATGAGGGATTGGAGGGTATGTGTAGATGGCATATGAATACCATGCATACTACTGACCAATGCCAGATCTTTAGGCATTTCATGGAAAAACAGTACGAAAGGGGCACAATATGCCTTTCAGGGATTGACAAAAGGATTTTGCACTTCGACCAAGAACGGAGACCGAGGGAAAAAGAGTCGATAGTTGAGTCGAAAGGACAGGCTCGAAAGAACGAAGAAATGTCTTACAAAGAGGTACTCAAAACCCCTGTGCATGAAACCATTTACCAGACTCCTACGAAAGTGGTAAATAGTTTGACCTAAATACAGAAAGTGTTGTGCAATCCATGTGTCGACATTTTGCATTACGAGTTAGTAAGACTTCAAGTTATCCCTAATGATCCAAATTGGGTTCCGACATATTAGAGGGAATGAAACAAGAGACAAAGGCATGAGACAAGTGATCAATTCCTCGAACCAATGCCTTATAATAGGCATTTTCAGGGACGAGGAGAAAGAGGATATGGAAAGTCTTCACTTGCTAGTAGGAATTCACCCTTCGACCGTTTGGGTAGATATCACGGTCATTTTGAAAGGAAGAAAGATGTCCCTTCGAAGGTCATTGCTCAACAAGTTGCTTATTCTCGAACAGCAGTTGCCTTAGAAATGCAACAGGAGGCGGTAATTGCTAATCTAAGGGTCGAGGAAGAGGCCTTAGCGAAAGAAATACTGAAATAAAAAATTGTAAGGGACCCAAGTCAAGAAGATGAGGAAAAGGATATCGACCAGTTGAGCGACCCGCTAAAAGAGGCAAGCTTGAAAGGAAAAGGTATCCAGATTGACGACGATGAAGAATTGGGAGACTTCGAGTCTGGGGACGACCTGGACATTCTGTTAGGAGATACGCCATATGAAGAATCGGCAAGCGAAGCTGATTTGAAGGCGAACGTAGCCTTGTTGGAAAGAGCCTTGCAATTTGAGGCAAACAGAGATGTCAATATGGTAACCGTACTGCCAGCTGAGTTTGTAGTAAGAGAAGGTGCAGATGAGGAAGAGGAAGTACTCGAGCTCCTGACTAGCCCAGTAAAAGGTAACCCATCATGCTTTCAGATTTCTAGTAACAAATCCTTCGAAGAGGATGAAAATATAATAGAAAGTTTGACTAAGTTATTATTTTCGAAAGAAGAAATAAATAATAACCATATGAAACCCTTATTTGTAAATGCCGAAATCGAGGGCATCCCCATTAGCAAAGTTCTGGTTGATAACGGGGCCACTGTTAACATTTTACCCGAAAAAAGGTTAACGAAGTTGGGCAAGAGCTCGAAAGACTTAGTAGCTGCTGATGTGGACAGGCTACCAAGGTCTTGGGAGTCTTGCCTTATCGAATTAAAATAGGAACCCAAAGTTCTTACTCGGCGTTTTTCGTAATAAAAACAGGCTCGTCATCATTCAATGCCCTGTTAGGAAGAGATTGGATACATCAGAATTATTATATCCCCTCGACCTTACATCAAGTATTAATTTTCTAGAATGGGTGTCAGTTCAAGGTAGTCCAGGCAGAACAAAACAATTATTTTATCGATACACAAATTGTTAATGCCAGGTATGAAGCAGGGAAGCTCGAAGAAGGAGTTCGAGTGAATGAAGAAGAGCAAGCCATCGAAGGGGCTAAAGAAGAAGAAGAAGGGGAACATCTTGAAGAAGAGTCTAAATCCGAAATAGAAGTCAAATTAGCCATAGTCGAATTAGGGCAAATGTAGAATGGTTACGTTGTCTAGAACTGCTTATGTTATACATGGAGAAGTGTAATGTACTTAACGACGATGTTGTTTTGAATGTTTTTCGAAAATTAAGCATTGAAAAGATTGAATCGAAGTTGTGTAATTATAGTCTTAATTATGTTAATCATGACGAATCTAATTCGAATAGTGGCATTACAAACTATCGAAATGAAAAATATGTGATAAATTCTCGAGATGAAAAATATAGAGTATATGCTCGAACTAAGGACCTTAATAGGGACATCAAACAAGGAATTTTAGAACCAGATGAAGACGTCAGGGAAAATGTTGAAGATCATTTAGAAGAAGTTAATTTAGGAACAATCGAAAATCCTCGAATAACATATGTGAGTTCGAAAATGAATTAAAAAGAGAAAGAAGAGCTAATCGAGATGTTACATCAATATAAAGACTGCTTTGCCTGGGCACACCATGACATGCCTGGAATTGATATGAACATAGCTCGACACGAATTACCTATTAAACCAGGTTTCAAACCAATAATACAAATGCCAAGGCATTTATCACCAGATTTGATGAGCTCAATTAAGGACGAAATTGAGAAACTAGTTGAAGCTAAATTTATAAGACCAACTAGATATGTTGAATGGTTGGCAAATATAGTACCGGTGATTAAAAAGAATGGTAAAGTACGAGTGTGCATTGACTTTAGGGATTTGAATAAGGCTACGCCGAAAGACGAATATCCAATGCCAATGGCAGACGTATTAATAGATGCGGCTGCTAGAGATAAGGTGATGTCATTTATGGATGGGTATTCGGAATACTATCAATTAAAAATCTCTGAAGCAGATAGGCACAAGACTGCCTTTAGATGTCCAGGATCCATAGGAACTTTTGAATGGACCGTAATGCCTTTCGGTTTTAAAAATGCCGGGGCAACATATCAAAGAACCATGAATTATATTTTTCACGATGTAATTAGAAAATCATTGGAGATATATATTTATGACATAGTAGTTAAAGCTCAAAACCATAGAGAACACATTCAGTATTTGATAGAAGCCTTCCAACGAATGAGGCATTTCAATTTAAAGATGAATCCTTTGAAATGTACTTTCGGGGTGGAAGTGGAAATTTCTTAGGATTTTTGATAAATAATCGGGGGATCGAAGTAAACCGAAACAAGGCTAAAGCTATCATGGAAGCTAAACCTCCCGGGAATAAAAAAGAATTGCAGCGTTTTCTAGGACAAGTGAATTTTTTGCGAAGATTCATAGCTAATTTGGCTAGGAAGACGAAAGCTTTTCCCCTTTACTCCGACTAAAAGATGTAGATGAATTTGTGTAGGGGAATAAATAGGAGGAAGCATTCGATGCTATAAAGAAATATTTAGCCCAACCTCCAGTATTGATCCCTCCTCGAAAAGGGAAAAGGTTAAGACTACATATATCGGCAGCAGAAGTGTCGATAGGCTGTATGTTAGCACAAGAAAATGACAGAGGCTACGAAAAAGCTATTTTTTATTTGAGTAAGTTGTTAAATGATGCCGAAAGAAGGCATACTTCGATAGAAAAGTGGTGCTTCAGCCTATACTTTGCTTATGTGAAATTGAGGCATTATTTTGCCGCATACTCTATTGAAGTAGTGTCCCCGGCTGATGTTATCAAATTCATGATTAAACAACCTTTGGTTAGAGGCCGACTGAGCAAATGGAGTCTCAGTTTGCTTCAATTTGACTTATGTTATATGCCTCAAAAGGCTGCAAAAGGTCAAGTGATAGCCGATTTCTTGGCTGATCACCCTCCGCTGAGAAATGAATCGCTTGAGAGCATCGAGGTTAATTTCATTGATAAGGTACCATGGATTTTATATTTTGATGGTTCGAGTACTCGAGATAGTGCTGGAATAGGAATATATATCATATCTCCATCGAAATTGGTCACCAAAATGTATGCGAAAATCGAAGGAGATTGCACAAATAACAGGACAGAATATGAAGCTCTCATTTTGGGTTTAGAAATACTGCTCAACATGGGTACAGAGATTATCGAAATAAAGGGAGATTCCCAATTGATCATAAATCAAGTAAAGGGAATTATTTAAGTGTATCAGCCCAGTATCAATAGCCTCATATGCTCGAGTACATCAATTGTTGAGCTATTTTGAGTCAGTTGAAATTGCGTATGTGCCAAGGGAAAAAAAAATCAAATTTCTAATGATTTGGCCCAGATGGCATCGGGTTATAAAGTCGACCCTAATTTACTTGAGTCAACAATTAAACTCGAGACGAGAATTCTGCTACCTTTCGAACAAAGGTTGTTGCAGGTTAATAAAATTGACATCTTAAAAAAAAAAAAAGATTGGCGCCTCGAGATTATAGAATACTTGAAGAATCCGGCCAAGGGAAGATTCCGAATAGGTTAAAACTAACGGCACACCATTATTTTTATGATGGGCAAGAACTGTATCGAAAAGATTCTCAAGGGGTTCTCTTAAAATGTCTCGATTTAGAGGATGCTTTAGTTATCATGGCGGAAACCCATGAGGGGATTTGTGGTGCTCATCAAGCTGGCCAAAACATGAGATGGCTGATACATCGGTATGGCTTTCATTGGCCCACTGTCCTTGGAGACTGCATCAATTATGCAAAGGGTTGCAAACAATGTCAGAAACACAGGCGAATATTGAGGCAGCCTGCTGTCCAATTAAACTCAATTATAAACCCTTGGCCATTTCAAGGATGGGCATAGATATAATCGGGGAAATTAAACCTGCTTCAACAAAGAGACATAGTTACATCCTGGTGGCCACTGATTATTTTACTAAATGGATTGAGGCTATGGCTTTCCAAAATATAAATTCGAAGCAAGTGGTCGAGTTTATCAAAGAATATATAGTCACGAGGTTTGGTATTCCAGAAACCATAACCTTCGATCAGGCTAAGGTATTTAACAGTGCCGAGATAACTGAATTTCTTGAACAATTCGGGATAAAATCGATAAATTCAACACCTTATTATGCCCAAGAAAATGGCCAAGCTGAGTCATCGAATAAGTTGATTAAAGGTTGCATCTCAAGAATGATAAACCAGAATCCCAGAAATTGGCACGAATTGTTAATCGATACCTTATGGGCCCTAAGGACAATTAAAAAGGACAGTCTAGGTGTATCTCCTTTTCTGTTAGTATATGGCCGCGAAGCAGTGATTCCATTAGAGATTAATATTAAGTCTAGGCGTATTTTCGAACAATCACGACTTACAACCGAAGAATATGTTGAAAGTATGAATATTGAAAAGCTTGACCATGAAATATTGCAAGTCCAAGCTTTGCAACAGATAGAACTTCAGAAAAAGAGAATTGAAAAAAGTTACAATAAAAAAGTAAAGGCAAGGTCTTTCGCAATAGGAGACTTGGTGTGGAAAATGATTTTACCTAAAGGGTCCAAAGACCATTTTTATGGGAAATGGTCATCTAAATGGGAAGGACCATTTTTAATTTCGAATAAATTATCTGGGAATGCTTTCGAACTCCAATGGATAAATGGGGACAAGTATGGTAAAGCATTAAATGCAAAATATCTAAAGAAATATACACCAAGTATATGGAAAGAAAACGAAACCATTATATTCGAAAGGTTACCCGCAACGGGCCAAAACTTCTTACAATCAAAGTGAAAATATTGAAGGAGCAGCACTCGACAAATGTTTAAGACTTAAGAAAATACAAAGAACTAGCTAATATATCTAAAGCAGAATCGAAGGTGTCCCTCTCGAGTAGAGCAGGTTTAACTACTTCTTCGAGTTCGTGGGTTAACTCTACGATTTAATCATTCAAAGACGACAGGTTATCTTCGACTTGATCAACCGAATGGGCCAAACGGTCCAGCTCAAGTTGGAGATCGGCAATCTGGGCATCAAGAGCAGCAATTCGAGCTAAACAGTTAGCTCGAGAATCCTCTAGCACAATGATCTGACTATGAAGCTGGCCCATTCACTGAGAATGGCTGGAAGACACCTCTCCTTCGAAAGGGTTGATGCCTTGATCCATGAAAGAATGAAGACTAGCTAGGCTACTCTCGAAAGTTTCACGTGCTGTTTGGAAAATTGGTAGCCATGTTTCATTCATCATCGAGGCTGCTTCATTGAGGAGAAAATGAAGCTCCTTCAGCAAATTGAAGTCATTGAGCCTATGCCTTATGTCGTGGAGAGCTTCATTTAGAGCAACTCGAGAAAACACGAAGGGTGCTGTATCTCCTAAAAAAGTGAAATCTCGAAATTAAACACAATGTATTCAAAGCTAACGAAAAATCATACATATGATAAAACAGGCGTGTACCTTCAGACGGGGTAGCAAGGGCCATAGTAGAACTTGAAGGACCAGGGTCTAGGACTGGCCCGGAAAGACCAGTTGGAAGAGGGATATCTTCAATCTCTTTTATTCGAACTGAAGAGGAAACAAAAGAAGGGTCAAGAACAAGCCGAACTTGGGACCCCATGGCAAAGTCCGTGCCAATGTTGTGCAAGATGGATAACTCCACAATGATGGTGGATACTCCTGCCGCAGTGATGAAAGAGAACCGCACTGAAGACGGCAAGCTAGGTATACCCAAATTTTCGAGAAAAGAGGGGCCTGAAAAGGGTTGTTCACGAATATGTACATATAAAACATGGAAATCTTCCTAAAGATATAATCATACAAATGATACAAAAAAAAATTACCTGATAAAGAGAATCTCAAAAGATTAGGTGCAGTGCCGGTAATAATTTCTGAACCAGTGTCTACTCGAGTTAAACTTCCTTGAATGGGAGAAAAAGATAAAATGTCAGAAGTAACTGCAGCAAAGATATACCAATCTCTATATTACACAGAGAACTCGAAGTGATTATCCAAAAAGGACTATAAAAACAAAGGGATACCTGCGAGGTTGCTCGTGGCAAGGTCTCCTTCCATCAAAACCGGTTGAGTCTCAAGTTCGGGCGAAGTCTCCTCAGGGATGGTCTCTGGATTATTCATGGTGTCAGGTTCAGTAGTTGATGTTCCAGTTTCGAAAGCAACGGCCCCACTCGAAGAGCCTATATAAAACACATAAATATGAATAAGTCTCGAGTGATAGAGCAAATCTCGAGGAAAAAACGTAAGTCAATAAAATAGAAATGATCAAACACTTACTCGAGGCTCCGACAGACCTTTGCGTACAAAAGCGTTTCCTAGAACTTGGCTGAAGAACATATTGGGCTGCATCGTCTTCTTCATTCTCTTCTTCACCAAGTGCTCGAGGGGGTTCTTCTCGAGGAATCGAGGCTGGGGGCTCCTGAATGGTAATCGCACTTCATTTTTTAGTAGCACGGCCAGGGGTAGAAGATAACTTAGTTGGTGCAAATGAATCTCGAAGGGCTTTAGACAGTGCTACAGCTTCTTGAACTCGGGGGTTATCCCGCTCGTATCTCCACCCCAAGGTTAAATCATACGGAAAGGTGTAATCACCATCCTGTAAAAAAGAAAAGAACATAAAGTTGAGTCTTAAAAAAAACAAAACATTTTGATTGAAGTTACACAAACATGCGAAAGTTACCTCAGTCGATAAGAGACTCAAGAGTTGAGCCATGTTCACCGTGCCAGCACACAGCCTGGTAATGTCTGTGATTTGCTTGCAAATAATCTGTCTTGAATAACTACGTCTCAAAACTTTATTCCAGAAATCCACGAAACATCTCTCGACTCGGAGGATTCTGCAAAAAATAGGAATAAAGCAAGGGGGAATCTGGCAGGAAGCTTGGTTCCGAATAAGAGCTTCGGCTTTAGCCCTTTGATGGTTCACAATATGAAATTGCCTGCTTGACCAAGGGCGATTCATGGTGCCCAGAAATGGCAAAGAGAAGCATTGGGTTATGCCAAATTGTCGCGAACAGAGCTACAAGATAAAAACAAGGATAAGTTAACGAAACTTGAAACGAGACACACTCGAAATACAATGTGCTCGAGACAAGGCGCATTCAAAATGCTATGTGCTGGAAATAAGGCGTGTTCGAAATGCTACATGCTCGAAATAAGGCATGTTCGAAATGACTATGTGCTTGAAAACACAACATGCTCGACATGTTTGAAATGCTATGCGCTCGAAACACCACATGCTCGAAAATCTAACTGTTCGAAATCTACAAGCTCAAAGTTTATTATACTCAAAAATTACAAATCTACACACTTAAAACATGCTTGAATTACCTGTGGGTTGTATACTTCGACTCCAGGGATATTGTCAGCATATAGAAGGTCTCGACATGATAGAATAGACCTCCAGTATGGGTGGTCATCTATGGAGGAATCAAGCGAATCAATTACTCGCATCCAGTTGGGTAAAGTAGTATGAGACCAATGAGTTTGTGCCTGATCATGCCTTGTTTCGAAAAAAGGACACCAGGTGGAAACAGAGTGGATTATAAATAGCGCCCAAGACCACAAGGTACGATGCCTTCTCGAGGGGAATCAACAGATTTATACTAGCTTCCCCGTAGCAAACCCTATTTGAAACAGGCTCGAATCGAAAATTGGAGGACTTTTTCGAGGACCGTCGTTTCTCATTTCGAATCGAGGATTCGAGGGATTGGATAGTCCTAATATTTAACAACTCGAAGTAATATAGAAAGGACCAACACGTCAACTAACAAAGGGGACCAGCCAGTTTATGAGCATTCGAAGGGTTACTATGCAAGTTAAACATCATACGATAGAAATGAGCCAACACTAGAGGAGCCAACTCGATGGATTCCATGGTAACAGCAATGTTGGTAGAGAGAGTAAGAAAAGTTTTATTCACGACACAACCGGCATTCATAAATAGCCGGGAAAAAACAAAATTTAAAAACAATACCTTTTCGAAAGAGGTAACCATGTCCTCACAAGTGATAAAATGCTTAACCAAAGCAGTATAAGCAATATTAGCACACTTGTTTTTGTCGTGCCCTTTTAACTAAGTGTTAGTAGATAATAATAGAGCACGTGCACTGGGTATTGATTTACCAGTAAGAAAAGACGTACCCATTGGGGATAAACCAGTGATTGAAGCCACATCCTCCAAAGTAATTGACTGAAAACCCCGAGGCAGGACAAAGCAATTATAGGAGGGGTGCCAAGAGTAAGCGGGTGCGTCGGTCATTACCTGCTCGAAGGGTAGAACCGGGTAACCAGCTAGTCGAACAAGCCCCGGGATTTGATTGCCTTCCCACTTGTTGTGAAACTGGTGCAGTCTTTCGAACCATGGAAAGGCGTCTATGGCTCCAATCCAACCGTTGATTGGCATAGTCTTATTCTTCCAGCTAAACTTATCGTCCACTTTGCATTGAAAAAGAGGGGCATCGTTCTCCAAACAGGGCCATATTCCCAATAAATCAGGGTTACCAATATCAGAGGGCTCGAACGCCTCAGATTGAAATCGGGGTCTGAGACCGATGTGATTGATCAATTGACCACGGCGATCAGGAACCCATGGAGGAATGATGTGGGTAGAACCAAGAGGGGATATTTTTGCATCGCGATAATAGGGTTCGAAATTCTTGATAACTTGGAACTAATCTTGGGCATCTTCACAATCCAAGATACTCGCTCAAGCAACTAGACGAGAAAGGTCGTGAGAGTTTGCCATTGTAGAGGACCAGGAGAAGAAGATGATAGGTCTCGAGAGTGAGGGGTGTTCGAGTACAGGTGAATGAGGCGGAGCCTTCGAAAAGGAGAGTTGTTGCTCGAATAAGTAAAGAAAGAAAGAGAAATAGATGAATAGTACGGCGGCTAAGAAGAAATGATGGAGTATTTATGGAGTTCAAGTGTCCAATCGTGAAAAGATGCTTCTATTACTTAGTAGGGAAGACGAAGAACTTCAGGCGTTTTATACCCGCCAAAAATATGAAAAGTCTCTTGTAAAGGGACGTGTTAGGACTCGAATGTCTAATAAAGACACACCTGCTAATCCCTGGAGGAGACGAAGAGCCTCGGGCTACTTTTAATAAAAAACACGATCTTCCACACCCGCCAGAATACGAAACGATGGTTAACCAGGAGACATGTATATTAATATACATGAACTCGAAACGTTCACGTATATTAGGGGGGCATTTGTTTACACTAAAAATGAAAATAGGTTTTACGAATTAAAAAACTCAAGTGGCTCAACACTGATTAATGGGCCCAAATATAAAAGATTAAGCCCATTATAGCAATAACAATGCATAGAGTGGTTTAAAATGAAATAAACCCAATGAAGAGTCTAAATTTGGCAGGATAACAGGTCGGGCCCAAAGGTATCAATTCCGAGGCAGGCCCAAAGAGTCGGGAATTCCGTAAGAAAAGTAACCCGCTAAGACGAGAGAATTTAAAAAAAGAAGTTGGAGGCAGTTTCAAGAGGTTGAGAACGTGGGATCACGAAGCGGAGATAAATACGAAAGAGGAGAGAGAAAAGAAAGGAAGGCATCAGAATCATCAACAACTTTACATTTTTCTTCTTAGGAGTAGTCTGTAGCGTAGCGTAGCAATAGTTTTAGCTTTTATTAGTTCTACCAAGAATTGCTGGATTTGGCTTCCAAAGCTTGAACCGGCACTTGCTTGCTTGTAATCTCTTCAGAATCGAAGACTTTCATGGAGGTATAAATTATCTTTTGTTCAGGTTTAAGTATTTGATAGGTAATTTGTATCTTGACTTGAGTTTTCATTCGCCATTTTCAAATCCGAAATTATTGAAATTGTAAAGGCTTGAACCACCTTGTAGCGAATCGAACGCGGGGGTTGATAGATAATCTTAAGTTGTAGATTATCAAGGGGCTAGGAACAAACACTCGGATCCACCTTGATCTTATTCGTTTCCATTTAACGCGAAACACTATGAATACTTGTACATTAATATAAAAATTATAAACCATATATATATATATACACACACATATATATCAACGACTATTACTTACACACACACACACACACACACACACACATATATATATATATATTCATCTATATAATTACTATTACAACCTTATTATTATATTATATCCTTCAATCATTAACTAATTATTAACAGACAAAAGTTTCATGATTTGACTGCTACAGTAACTGTTGTTCTCTTTGGAAACAAAATCAAACACTATCTCACAAAAAAAACACCCAAAAACTAACTCTCAAAATAAAACTAATCACAATCTCATCAAACATACATGTGTCCCCAAAAATTCTCACCTATAATTCTCACCAAAATACCATCTCAAAACATAACAAACATAGCTCAAACTTCTTGTAGTGTTCGGCAAACTGATTTTGGCATTTGATAAACTTTGGTTCTTCCAAAACAAATTTGGGAAGGCCAATCCAAACACACCCTACTACTGTGTGTTTAACTTTTATTTACTTTAAAAATAAAAACGTATAAATTAATTTTTATATGTTTACAATAAATGCATAGATTTGAAAACACTAGAGACATGTTTTAAATACATGATTGTATTCTTAAAAGAAAAAATTAAAGTCAAAGTTTAATATATAATGTCTTCCCTTTTGATTTTGAAAAAAAAGTGATACTACTAATTAGATTGTTAACTTGGGTTTAATAGTTGAATTTAAGTTTCTTGCAGACAAAAAGGAGAAAATGTTAGATAAAACTATGATTTTTTAAGAGATCGTGAACTAAATATTACTATTTTTATAACATAAAAATTAGGATTGTTTCATATTTTTGAGGAAAAATTACTAACACCTTAAATTAAATTTTTATATATAAAAATTATAAAGTTATTTTCAATCTCAAAAACTCATTGAATACATTTCATTTGAAAAAACCCAAAAATAAGATTAAATTGTTTTGTACTAAATGACACTTCACTTCTTAAGGTAAGAATTGATCAATTAAACTTTTTTCATTAAAATCTTTTCGTTTTTGGATCTTTCAAATTATAATTTGTATAATAAATTTTTTATTTATCAATATTAAGTACTTTTATATAATTTATTTTTAAATTTAACATGTTAATTATCTAAAAATGGCCTTTTTTGATTTTTAAGAAGATTAAAAAAACATGATATATAATTTGAAATTAAATTTTATACTTGATATCAGATATTAATATAAAAGTCCTAAATAAATAGATTTCATACAAAAGTATAATTGATTAATTCTTACTCTTGAAAGCTAAGGACAATTAACTCAATAAATTTATTAACCCTAAATGTTGGATTCTTTTTGCATGAAAAATTAGTGGAATGAGTATATTCAATTTGGATGGAATCATGGGCTTTTCGAATACAAAAATTTATTTTAAGGTGTTTACCTATTTTTTATATCATCAAAGAGATATCTAACTTACTCAAGACTTGTTGGTCTAGAGGTATCCATCTCCCACTTCATATGAGAGGTCCTAGGTTCTAATCCAGATTGACACAAGTTGTAGTTCTTCCTTCCTTTATGGAGTTAGATAGAGTTTTTATGGTTCAGAATTACGACTATCAATCCGGGTTTGCCGGACTAAAAATTTAGGATATCCTTTTCGCTTGAATAAAAAATAAAATAAAATCTAACTTTAAACTTTAATCCTTTTCAATTGCTTTCCTAAAAATAGATGTATTATAATATTTATTGCAAGTATATGCACGTGTTTATCTAGTCTTTTAATAAAATATTTTCCTAATATTTGATTAAATAATGCCTAAAGATGTATTTAGATGTATTTATAAGTAATTATAATATTGGAGGTGGTTGCAAGAAGCTTCAGGTGGTGGATGCAAATAGTATTTATAAGTAATTATGTGGCGTACTACATTATATACCTGTTGGGAAAAATAACACAAAAGAATAAAAGGTGAAAGATGAAAAGAACTTAGCTAGTTGGACCCAGGCGTGTAATATCACTGTCCTAAAGAGTATTTTCATCCCTCAAAGTCGATGACTCGGTGCAAAAAAGCTTCACGACGATTACTCCCCAGAATTCAACGTCCTATTCCATCAGACGCACACGAAATGATAGAATCTGAAGTGGACACCATTACTAATATCCTCTCCTAATTACTCATGGATAGAAGCGAATTATACTAAATCTAAGGATATTTTGGTAATTGAGAAGTGGTGGGATTAAAACAAATTATGAAGACAAATCATTGATGTCACGGCTAAAAGGGGCTAAATGTGTTGAATGATTTTTAAAGCAAAATTGGGAACCAAGTCATGTAGTACTTTTTGTTTTTTTTACTAACCCGTGTAAACGGGGAAAGGGGTTTACGCTAAATGGATTATCCTGATAGGCCGGGGTCCGTATTCGCTAATCTAGACCACTTGATGCCATGTCTATCTTACTTCAAAGAGTCATGCAACTCTGCCATAGGGACCATGCAGCTTTTCAACCGGGTGTCCGCCTCCTTGCTAAGCCAAAATGTCCGCCGTACGATTCTCTTCCCTACAGATATGCTTGATGTGGACCGTCCCAATCCTCGCCATGAGCTGTCTAATGTGATAAATGACATCAAAGTCATTATGGGCATATGTTGCATCCGTAATGCACTTGTGAGCTTCCAAAGAGTTTGTTTCTATGTAAAGTTCCTCATGGTGCATCTCACTAGCCATCTCTGAACTAACCGCGAATCCAACTACCCTCTAAGTTCCAAGCTAGGCCTCCAATGTTAGCTTTGTTGAGACGGCGATTTGAGTTCCCCGAAAACGCAGCATCAACGTTAATTTTGATAGCTCCTATAGGTGGTTTCTCCCATCCCACATCAATAATCTTAGCCATCACGTTTGGGTCCCCTCCATGCACATCTAGCTTCCAAGCTTCAAATATGCGTTGATGGACCGTCGGTCAATGAAACGAGGGGGTGCTTGTCAAATTCCCACGCCACAAGCGGTTTCTTTCCTCCCAAATGAAATTAACCATTTCAATAAAAATACTAGACCATTTAATGTCACTTACCTCGTAGCCTACTTGTGACGCCACATTCCAGTCAATCTAATCCTTCAAATTCAATGAGAAGAACTTTAGATAGTGATGAAGGGTAATAAACTGCCGCCAAGCGTTCGCCACCCAAGAACAGTCCCGAAGAGCATGTGTTCTATTCTCAATATATTTTTTTATACAACACATTAAGTTTGAGCTCCTACTTATATAGGTAGAAGAACTTCACATTGGGAAATTATTTTTGTCAAATCAATCAATTAGTGGAATTAAATCTTCAAATAACTAATTGTTCCCAAAACTCCAGCTGAATGGGAGCTTAATTAAGGCATTTTCTTTTTCTTTGAAATATCACAAATAAAATATATCCTACAATCCCCCACATATTCAAAAGGAGAGGAAGCAATCATGAGGATGAAGGAGAGAGAACATAGACAAGTGTAATGCATAAGCATGGGCTCTGAACCAGTGCATAGAGCAAATGCGTGTTAGTTCACGAACATTCGGTGAAATGTAACATTTCTATGAAATTCATTCTCTTAGGTGAATCAAGTTACTCATCACACTTAAAGGAGGGTTCTTTCAACGTGGTTTGGTACATTTTACGAGGTTGCCCCACTCTTGATTTCATAAGTTCTCTAGAGAACATGCTAAGCTTTCATAAGAGGCGGCCCCACCACTACACACACAAAGGTGAATTCATCAATTGTGTACCACAGTCAAACACACCACCCAATTCAGAAATACGAATTCATTAGAAAAAGTTATTTTTTTGGTCCTGTAACTATCCGGTATTTATACCTTTCATGTTGTATATTCTACAATTACACTTTTAATCTTGAAACTGAAAACCCCTATTTTTAATTTTAGTTTTTTTTTCCACCTTTTTGGTCCTGAGTTACACATTTAGTTCTGTTTAGCTATTTTGTCTTACATTTAATGGTTCTACCTTCAAGATTGAAAAGTTACGGCTAAATAAATGCCTCAGAACTTCTCACGTGCAGCGCACACATTTTCAGAGCATTTTGTATAAACAATGAGATTGAAAATGTACCGCTTTCCAGATTCATTCATCCAAAATTAAGCCAATTACTCTTCAATTCCCATCAAGTATAAACACAACCTACAAAGTGAAATTTGCCTCTACCAGTTCAATTTTAGCAAAGAAGGTGGAACTTAGCTCAATCAAAAATAATTAAATCACGTGTTTGCCGCACATGGGAAGTTCCGGTCATTAATTTGGCTGGAACTTTTTCAATTTGATGGTAGTTGGACTAAACGTGCAAAAAAAGTTAGTTAAGTAGTACTAAATGTGTGACTCAGGACCAAAAATGTGGAAAAATTACTAAAAATTAAAATGGGGGTATCAAATTTAGGACTAAAAGTGTAATTATGAAATATACAGGACGAAAAGTGCCAACACCCTATAATTACAGGACCAAAAAAGTAATTTTTCCAATTCGTTAAGAGCTTTTGCTGAGCCTCACAGCTGAAGTAATACACTATCCTACATCATAGGGATGAATACATCTATAATGGATAGTGTCTCAGTAAGTTAATCAATGACTTATTATTACCCATATGAACCTACTTCATGGGATTATCAATTACATAGGTTGTGTTACCATCATTGTTGTCTTTCGCAATAGGCATCAAGCTCATTCCTCGATGTATTTGCCGCTATTTCTCTATTACGTGGCTAAGTCAGAGAATCGACCGCTTCATCTATAACGTCACAATATACAGGGATATAGTCCCATCACTTAACAATTGCCTGAAAGTGTTATTATCTCAATTATATATGCCTATTTATTGGTAGGTCTATTAATTTGTTTTTAATATTTTAGCTTGGCAATCACAATGAATGTACCTACTAGGAGAAAAATTCCATGCTACCAAAGTGAATACTGAATTATACGTAAATATATTTGTCAACCACTAGATATGCATATGATGATGTTATAAAATTTGTATAGGTCTTATATCAACACACGTGTATAATCTCATCCACAAAGATATATTTTATATCCATCAACTCCACGAGCTTTAAAAATAATTCATCCTCGGTATTTGCCCTTGTTTCAGACAATAACTCGGATTCCTCAATGAAACGAGTAATAGGATGATTTCCACAAGGTATTAAATCTCGGGGTAATAAATTTAAGAACGTTTCGATGAAAATTTCAGGGATATTTAAAATTTCATTTCGATTTTAAAGAAATTATGAAAATTTATAGAAATATATGAGAATTTATAATAAAATTTTGTGCAACTTTAAATATCATAAGTATGTATTTTTTTTTACATTAATAACATTCCATGTATAACATATGCATAATGATTTTTTTAAAGTAGAATGACTAAAATTTGCTGTGAAAAATATGAAATAATGGTAGTAAAATAATAATTAAATATTAAAAGAACTTCATTAAAATAAAGTGTACCACAATTTTAGTAAAAATTATTATTCAAAACCACATCAAGGTTCTAAGAGAGTTTTTATAAGATCTTATTTAAATATTTTTTGTGTTCAGGGCTGAATTGTTATTAACTTATTGCCTAATATGACTTTCAGATTCATACTTAAATTTATTGCTTATTGGTTTATATAATTGGTCATTTATTATCTTTTCTTTTAATATGAATGATCATTGACCCTAGTTTTTAACTATAGAATATTTAAAAAAATAAAAATTTAAATTTTGAAAGATTTCGGGTTTCGATGAAAATTTCAAAAAATTTCGGATTTCGGTCAAAATTTCGATGAATATTTAACAAATATTATTTTAAATTTCGGAAAATTTCGAGTTTGAACAAAAAATTCTAAAAATTTCGGGTTTCGATCAAAATTTCGGAAGATATTCTGCAAAATTGGATTGAAAGTACGATTTCACTTCAGAACCCCTGAAAACCCGAAATTTCGATGTTTCGGGCGCAAATTTAAGACCCTTGATTTCCAAGATATCACATCTTTCTCCAAGGAAAAACACATTGACTTCGGATTTGTGTCTCATGTAGTCATCAATACACATCACCAAACCCCTTTTAAACAAAACTTACAACAAAGACAACAAATCAAATAGATTTGAAGTATCTATCTAATCTATTCTATTCTATCTATCTATTCAATATATATATTTGAAGGGGTCTTTTGACCAAATTCTAATTTTCTAGATTTTTGAATTATTTCTTATTGGTTGCTTATTTAATGTAATTTTCAAATCCTAACTAATCTAATTCAAATCTATAGTTAAGATCCAAATTTTGAAACTTTAATAATTTTATTAAATTAGGCCTTAACTATAGCATTTTCCCAATATGTGTTGAACCCAGATACCTACTGTCTACTGATTAGAGTCCAAATTTACAAAAAATTGTCGGTAATTCCATCCTATTTACGGTAAATAATTAACTGTAATTATAATATAGTTACTATATTCATGCACCACTTAACATGCAGATTACTTTCTATTTTCAAAATTTAAACTTTTAATTTAGGTTACTTACTATTGAGAAGTATTGAAATGCATTTTCATTGAATGAATTATGTTGTACAAGATACAAACGAGGACTGCTTTTATACAAAGCTAATTAAAGCCTAACTAACTATTTAACAAACTAACAGCTAGCACTTAACAAATATTTAAATCTAACTAGCCAACTAACTATCCCAAATTGGAAAGTTAACTTAACTGCTGGAATTACAGAAATACCCTTCTTAACACTCCCCCTCAAGTTTGGTTCACCTTGAATATGTCAATGATACCAAACTTGGCAAAAAGGTATTGATGTTGATCTTTGGCAAGCCCCTTAGTCAGTAGATCAGCTGGTTGATCTTGACTCTTTACATATTCTGTGCAAATCACTTCCCTTTGTATCAACTCCCTTATCATGTGGCAATCAACCTCAATATGCTTGGTTCTCTCATGAAATACCGGATTAGTTGCAATGCTCATTGCACTCTTACTGTCACTAAACAGCTTCACTAGATTCCTCATATTTATCCTCAAGTCTTTCAATAATCCAATCAGCCAAATGACCTCACAAGTTGTGTTAGCCATTGATCTATATTCAGCTTCACAAGATGATCTAGAAATGGTTTTTTGTTTCTTTGTCTTCCAGGATATTAGTGAATCTCCAAGCTTGATAAAAAAATCCTGTCAATGATCTTCTAGTCATAATACTTGATGCCCAATCTGCATCACAGTAAGCTACTAGTTCCAATCTGCTCTTTCTTGACAATAGAATTCTGGTTCCAGGTGTTCCCTTTAAGTACTTCAGGATCCTAATGGCTGCCTGCATATGATAGTGTTTGGGCTTATGCATGAACTGAGTAAGTAGCTACACTGCATAACAAATATCTGGCCTTGTCATATCTAAGTATATTAATTTTCCAACCAATCTCTGATATTCAGTAACATTCTCAACAAGTCTATCATCAGCATTGTTATCTGTTCCTTCATCATATTCTTTACTTGTCAGTTTCAAATTCTGCTCTATTAGTGTATCTACTGGTTTGCAGCCAGTGAGTCCTGCTTCTTTCAAAAGGTCTAATATATATTTTCTCTGACTCATGTAAATATCATCCTTGTTTCTGGCAATCTCAATGCTAAGAAAGTACTTTAGTTCCCCAAGATCTTTGATGTGAAACTGTTTGTGTAAGTATCTTTTTAGCTCTTTAATCATCATATCATCATCTCCTGTTATTATTATATCATCCACATATACCAAGAGGATCACTATCTTTCCATTGACTGATTTGGTAAAAAGAGAGTAATCCTGTTTAGATTGAACATATCCAGCTTTAACTAATACATCAGTGAACTTGCACTTCCACTGCCTAGATGCTTGTTTTAAACCATATAGTGACTTTAGCAAACTACATACCTTATTCTCCCCCTGATTGCTAAAGCCATCAGGAACAACCATATACACTTCTTCCCTTAAATTACCTTGAAGAAATCCATTAGTTACATCCAGTTGAGAAAGTGACCAGTTGTGAATTGCAGCAAGAGCTAACACAGTTCTAACAGTGACAATTTTAACCACAGGAGAGAAAGTTTCATGATAGTCTAATCCCTCCTTTTGAGTGTACCCCTTGGCAACTAACCTTGCTTTAAATCTGTCTAGTGAACCATCAGCTTTAAGTTTCACCTTATACACCCATTTGCAGCCAATAGTTCTCTTACCAAGGGGTAAAGTAACCAAAGTCCATGTGTTATTTTTCTCAAGAGCTTGAATTTCTGCATTCATTGCAACCCTCCATCTATCATCCGTAATTGCCTCTTGATAACATGTAGGCTCAGTGTAAGTATCGAAGGAACATAGGGAAGCTTGGTATGAAGGAGAGAGGTGAGAGCAAGTCAAGTGAGAAGAAAGAGGATACACAGCATAGTGAGATTGAGATAGAGTTGGACAAATGTAATCTTTTGTCCAGTGAGGTTTTGAGGGAAGTCTGTTAGATCTTCTAGGAGCATGATAAATGGAATGAGGGGAATCTTTTGTCCAATGAGGTTTTGAGGGAAGTCTGTTAGATCCTCTAGGAGCATGAGAAATAGAATCAGGAGAAGGGGAAGGAGAAGGAGTAACTATAGGTGGAGGAGATGAAGAAGTTATAGGAGGAGAAGTATATGGAAGAATGAAGTCAAGGTAAAAGGATTGAGAGTCATCTGTGAACAAGAGATCTGAAGGAGTGGGATATGAAATAGAGAATGGAAGGATGGATTCATGAAAGATGACATCTCTGGATATAAAGAAGGAATGAGTAGCAAGATCAAGAAGTTTGTAGCCCTTTTGTGTGTGAGCATACCCCATGAAAACACAAGGTTTGGACCTAGGTGAGAATTTTTCAGGTGGTGGAAGAATTTTAGCATAACAAAGGCAACTAAAGATCTTAATATGTGAGATAACAGGTGGTCTTTGAAATAGAATGTCAAATGGAGTTTTTCCTTGAAGAATGGGAGATGGAGTTCTATTTATAAGATAAACTGCAGCATGAATGCATGCACCCCAATATTGAATGGGAGTGTGTGATTGGAACATTAAAGCCCGGGCTACATTAAGAATATGCCTATGTTTTCTTTCAACTAGGCCATTTTGCTGGGGTGTGTATGTGGTGGAGCTTTGATGGATTATGTCTTTACTGGAAAATAAGGAAGTACATGATTAAAAAATCTAAGGCATTATCAGTTCTTATGATTTTTATCTGTGTAGAAAATTGAGTGGTGATATACAAGAAGAATTTCTGTAAAATGGTTAGAATATTTGACTAATGTTGCATCAAGAATACCCATGTGGCACTAGAAAAATCATCCACAATGGTAAGGAAGAATCTATCATTTGAGTGGGTTGCAATCTTAAAAGGTCCCCAAATGTACGTGTGGACCAATACAAAGAAGTAGTAAAGTGACTTCTGTGAGGAAAATAAGATCTGGGGTGTTTTGCTTTAGGGCATATTGCACAATGTGTAGGAATATTTTTGAGAAATTTGCCAATATGAGGTAAATATTGCAATCTAGAATAAGAAATATGACCCATTCTCATATGCCATAGTTGAGAATCCATAGATGTTAAGCAACTAACTGCTTCAGTATTACAAGGCATGGTTTGTAAAGAAGATTTATTACAATGAGCTGGAAAACCATAATTCTGGAAAGAAGATGAATCACATTGGTGGAAAACAAAAGACAAAGAGTCAAGAGCTTGAAGATCACAAGGGGTAGCCAGTAGATCAAGGATGTAGAGTCCTTTTTTAACTCTATCAATCCCTTTGATCTGCCCACTCCATAGATCCTGAAAGACACAAAAATTTGGATACAAAGCAACAAAACAATGGTTGTCTTGTGAGAGTTTGGAAGCAGATAGAAGATTGAATTGGAAATTGGGAACAAAGAGCACATTATGAAGAGAAATTTCAGAATTGAGCTTAACAGTTCCTATTTTTGTCACTGATGCCATGTTACCAGTAGGTAATTTAACAGAGGTATATGTGGGTGCAGTGTGTGCAGAGGTATCAAACATCTCAATATTATAGCAGTGTGTTGGTTAGCTCCACTATCAATGATCCATTCAGTATTAGAAGTACTTGCCAACAAAGTCATACATTCATCAACATTACCTGACTGTGTTGCAGTGATGGCAAAATTCACTTCTGGAGACTGAGTGGTAGTGGAGTGAGGACTCAAACCAGTAGAGTTTAGCAATTGCAAGAGTTGCTGATATTGAAGAGGAGTAAGGGTTGGTGAGTGATGCATTGGTGAAGTCAACTGCATCTATGTATGATTATCACCAACAGTAGGGCCTAAATTCTGAGATCCATCTCCTTGATTACCCCTTTCTTCTTGAATACTAACTTGGTTAGCATTATAGTGTCTTCCATTTCCTCTGTATTGTCCTTGTTTTCCTCTCCCTCTATGTTGTCCACCTCCTCTACTTGGCTAACCAATAAGTCTGAAACAAGAGTCTTTAGAATGGACAGTAATCCCACAATTATTACATACAACATTTGATTTCCTTCCCTTGTTCATATTAGAATTGGTGTTTGAGTACAAACCAATGGCTGTTTCAGAATGAGTTATGGGATTTTGAATTGTCCTTTGTGATTCCTCATTGCATACCATTGAATATGCTTGCTTATGGCTAGGAGGTGGCATCATCATCAAAATTTAGGATCTCAAAGCAGCACAAGAGTTATTTATTCCTATAAGGAATTGCATCAATTTATGTTCTTGAGTGTAATCAGAATATGCTTTAGATGCAACACATTCACAATTAGGAAGATTTAGCAATGAATCATATTCTTCCCACATTTTCCTTAACCTAGTGTAGTAAATTGTAATAGAGTTGGTTCCTTGAGTATGAGAGTTGATTTCTCTAAACAAAGCAAATATCCTTGCACGATTTTTGTTACTGAACTGTTCATATAGGTCACTCCATGCATCAACAGCAATTTCACAGTATACAAGACCATTATAAATCTCTTTACTTACGCATTTTAAAATCCAGGATAGCACAAGCGCGTTGCACTTCTCCCGTTGCTCCAAAAGTGGTGAATCTGATTCTGACCTCTGGCGGGTGCCATTGATGACGTCAATCTTGCTCTTACAGCTCAAGGCCAATCTCATTGCTTTACTCCAAACATCATAATTCTCGTATCCTCGCAACTCATGAGGAACCAGATGCGAATTCGGCACATCCGAAGGGTGTACATACAACGGATCGTTTATATCTATAGGTGTATTCATCATATGATCAAGTGATTGGTCGATTGTGCTATGAATCAAGTGATTAATTGAGTATTTGATCATAATTCATAAATCTAATTGGAAGAAAATTCATCGGAGATGGATAAAAAAAACCTGATATTGAAATCAGCTTTGAGGATTTCAATCAAGAAGATTGGATTCGATTTTGTTGAAGAATTTTGACGAATTGATGAAGATGAGTCAGAGAGCTTCAACCCTAGCTCTGGATACCATATTGAGAAGTATTGAAATGCATTTTCATTGAATGAATTGTGTTGTACAAGATACAAACGAGGACTGCTTTTATACAAAGCTAATCAAAGCCTAACTAACTATTTAACAAACTAACAGTTGGCACTTAACAATTATTTAAATCTAACTAACCAACTAACTATAACTATCCCAAATTGGAAAGTTAACTTAACTGTTGGAATTACAGAAACACCCTTCTTAACACTTACCATGCTGTTATCGGGGGCATCACCTAAAAAAGAGATCAAAAGGAATACATTCAAAGTATTAAGAATGTTCTGCCCATTTATCAATTGCCTTGGTTGCTTTGGTTGATTCCAATTCTTAATAAAATCTTAAATGAACTCCATGTGATATTCATAGTGCAAGATGCTATATAGTTTTTTTGGCACGGAAAAATAAAGTGCGAAACAATTGCTCAAAAATTGCAAATTCAAGCTTGAGATCCGGAATAGCTAGGTAGGAAGAAATCCAACTGCTACCATAAGAACACTAGAAGAATAATACACTTCAAGTTACCTAGATTTTGTAGGTTTCACACATATTTTCGTCCTCATATTTCACTTGGTGTTTTGTTCAACCTTTCTATCCAGATTGTTTGGTTCATGTCTTTGGGGATGTCAAAATTCAATATCCCCTTTATTTTTTGTATTATTTTCCTTTTATTTTTTGGTGATTTTTGCCCTTGGCCATTTTATTTGGCTTTAGAGTTGATATGTATCACAATATAATCATCTAAACATTAAGTTTCTTTAGTTTTCCATTCAAATTGGGTGTATTGTTGGCTGGATGTATATATTGTAGATCTTTAATGTTGTAATATCAGGAAAAAAAAAATGTTGTATATATTTTTCATTTCATGAGCTTGAGAAATTCACAAGAAACAATCATTATATTTTAAATTATCTATTCTTTTTTTTTTAATTATTTTTTCAGGTTGAGTAAAAAGGATCATTTGCATCTTTTGTCAACTAGACAACAAGCTATGTGCTAGGTTTTATTTTTTATTTTCCATTTTTAAATATGTAACTCATATGTTAAAATTTTGTTCTTCATAATTATGGTTTTTCATCTTTATCCTTTTCTATTTAAATTTTTATTAAGTAAAAGATTAAAGGATTTCGTCCAAGTATCTCATCGTTTTGTATGTCCTAAGATTGCAATTATGATTCTTAACAATATTCGGGTATTAATTATTTCTCTTTTCTCTCTCTCTCTCTCTCTCTCTCTCTCCATTTTTTCTATTGTTGCTAAGTTAATCCACTTTTTCCTCTTTTAGGCTTTGCGCAGGGTTTGCATTCTCTATATTGAATTATTCAGCTCAAAGAAATCGCACGATGTTTCTCAACTAGGTACCTAATTATGTATTAACCACTCCTTTTATTACATTTGATCCATGATATATAAAGAAAATAGTCTTATTTTTTTAATACACTCCAAAATAAATTTAAAATTTGTACCCTGATAGTTAAGTGACCGACAAAAATAATGTGGGCCAAAGAAGAAAGAAATAGATTTTTGCAGGTGTTTATTTGTATCATCAATGACCATAGTTCTCAATTTTTGTAGTAAACTTAAGTTTCACTATTAAACCATTCTGTTGTGTTGGCGTGTGATGACCCGGTTGCATTTATCTTATTTTTTTACTGTTTTGGCAATGATGAGACGAGCTGTTCTGATTTAGCAAGTTTAGCAATCAGCTAAACTTCTCATTTGATTACCATATCAAGATCACTTTTCAACTGAGCAATCTCAATTTCAAGTAATTGGTTCTTCTCAATGCATTATTACTGAACTACCAACTCTGCCTTGAGCGTCACGTTTTCACCTTTAACCGTTGAGATCTCCCCATAGTGTTTTTGATATAGTTTGGCGGCACCTTGACAGGCTTCATAATATTCATTGACCTTGTCAAGTAATTCTTCATAAGAAAGAGGATCAGATAGTTCGGTGCTTACCTCTAGCAGTGAGTGTTCGGACGCTTCTTCGTTTAACACCATAAGACAGATTAGCGCTGAGTCACTAGAAGGCTCATCATCGCTACTTTCTTCGAAAGATTACAGATCCTCTCCAGGTGCGGAGAATGGTTCAGATTCCGCTAGCAACCCTTTTTGGCAAAGGTCGCTCCTGAATTGGTTTCTATTTAAGTAGTCTTGCCTTGTGGGTTTAGACGGATTTGGATAAGGGCAATTTACCTGGTAATGCTCTGGTTTCCTGCAATTGTAAGAAATGTTAGTTTTCATTTTCTGTTCAGTTGTTAACCTTGAATGACTATGTGGCATGGAAACCACTGGCGCTGAGAGATTCAGATTTGGAGACTCTTGGTACTGAGTCGATACTGGAGGAAGCGGTGCAGAATACACTGGCGCTTGATGCTGAGGTGCTTGTGCAGGGGGGTTTGGTATGAAGCTTGTCCATTGGAATTCTTTCTTTCATATCTCATGAATTTCTTAAACTTCTTTACCAATAAGGCCATTTTTTTGTCCTCATTAGATTCTAACGCTTGCACCTCACTGACTGAATTTCCTTTGGCAGTTGCAATTAGCGCTCCTGATTCAATCACTGAAGTCCCATATCGCTGACTGCTCCCAACTCAAATTCGAAGTCTCTTAGCTCCAAAAACACAAATTCTGGCATTAGATTCAATAACACCTGAGATTCTCTCAACGCAACAGTCTTCATAAGATATTTGTTTGGAAGACTTCTAAAAATCTTATTGACCATTTCCTTATTGGTCAACTCCTTGTCTATTGATATTAACTCCATAATAAGTGCAACATCAATTGATTTAGCATGTCATTGGGCTGCATCTTGAAATGCTCAAATCTTTGCATCGCTGTAGAGAGCTTGTTCTCTCTCATATGTGCAGATCTTTCACACACAGTAGCCAACTTATCCCATATTTCTTTTGAGGTTTTGCATAGCTTAATCTTTTTGAATAATCCCTCATTATCATTCAACGTTGAGTAGAGAACATTACGTTCAACATTGTCCAAATTTGCTCTTCTACGATCATCAGTTGTCCATTCTACTTTTGACTTCTCAACATAACCATTTGGAGTTGCTTCAGTTGCTCTAGGGGCTCAAGTTATGATTTTTATGATCTGAATGGGGTCATCTGAAATAACATCACACATCTCATTATTACACGAACATAAGTATGTAAATGCCGTAGTTCATATCCAATGGTTGACAAATACACTTGGGTATTACCCACTTTGGTAGCATGGAATTTTCCCTCCAACCCATAAACACAAAAATGGTGCAACTTTTGCACAATTTTAGTGTTGTACAGTAAATTTACTCCAATTCACAACTCTATTTTTAACACAAAATATATATATATATATTTTCTAGAATATTCTTTTTTACACCTATTTTTATACTATTATCCACATTTCAACAAATAAAAAAAATATGGACTTATACCAAATTTGGTGCAAATGAACAATTGTAAGCCAAATATAGTGTGCTATTGCTCATTTGTACCAAATTTGGTGCAAATAATAGATCTGAACGTGCGCTAAATTGGTCATCTCCAATCCAAAACAGCGGGAGTTGGAGATGGTCTTATGTCGAAGCTTGAAAAATTCTACTGACTCTTTAAAATAATGAAAAAGAAGATTCTTTAATGGGCAAGATTCTTTTTCTTCTTTATTCCCAATGTTCGATTCTCATTTGTCCAAAAATTAAAGCATACAATTTGCCCACAAGACAAATACATTAATCTAATGAAATGTAAAACAGATTACTAAACCTGACAATAGTATATATATATATATGCTAACACAATTTGAGCAGGCAACATAATTCAACAAACAACTTTAGTTTTATAGAGAATCAATGAGCATGCATATCGATAATAAATTAAATTTATCACGATCTTAGATTGTTGTAAAAATTATGAAAACACATGTAAATAAATCATGTATACATAATACTATAATTTTAGAAACATGTAAACAGTAAAGAATCGGGTGGCCTGTAGAAGTCAAGCCACTTGACGTTGTCCTAAGATCATGATAGCCCCCCCCCCCGTGCAGGTATTGGTGGTTCATCACCATCCCAAAGTAAAACCCAAGAAGGCCACACCAGCGTCTCCTTTGTGAGCACGATTAAAAGAAAACTAGTAAACAAAACCTTATCGCATTGGCCCAAAATAATATATATAAAACTAATATTCGAGTGCAAGAATGTATGAGGAAAACATATCCTACCACCTAGTCTTAGAACACCTATTTATAGTGCTAGAATACAACATGTAACTCTTACAGTTAAAACACAAGGTAATGGCCATTTTAATAGGTCAATGTGGAAGTTTCAAAAATTAATTTGTTTTAAGTTAAAACAAAAACAAACTGAATTTTGATTATAATTTTGAAGGTTTAAAATTTTCAATTTCCAACAAAAACTGTGACTTGGTATTTCTACTCCTAAACAATAACATGAAAACAGTAAGTTGAAATTCCAAATACTTAGGGCAAAAGTGACATAAGAATCAGGATCAAACCAAAGAGAGAGTCTGACTTTAAAAATGCTTTTACAGGGTAAAGAATCCTCAAATCCAACTCTGGATTTGCTTTTACCTGGTGGGAATCCTCGACCCAACTCTAGAAATGCTTTTATAGGGGAAGGAATCCTCCAATGCAAACCAAAACATGACATTACACATAGAAGATGGTGACCTCAAATTCAAGGCAAAACATGTCCCTACACATAGAAGAGGGTGATTTTTTTTTTAATAAGATAATGTCATTTCGCATAAAGAGATAAATACCAACTACACCAATCCTCGTGAATAGAAACAAGTCTTAAACCAACTACGACATTCCTCATGGAATGGAAGCACTTTTTAGAAGTTTTAAAGACAAAACCAATACAAAATATTTGATACCCATCACTTCTCAATTTCATTGGACGGTAAGGCAATTGCCATAGGTCTACAATATTCATCACAATGACCTGCTCCAAACCTTATTGTATCAAGTGCCTTTTCCCTGGACCTTTACGCGGACTACCATGCCTCTATACCTAGTCTACTTCTTCTTCCTTAAAGGTATATCTAATTATCAGCATTTGCTCTTGGGAGCGCTCGCTAAACACTTGAATAAACATAATCTCAAACTCGGACCTGAACTTCCTCAAATGACACACAAGTTGCTTGACCATTATCCTTAACTTCCACGTAAAAGATATTGTTTCCCTCCTAGAATCTGGGAAGATGCATGTCGCAGTGTTCATATGTGGCACGACCAAATTGGGGGTTACCCCAAATGTTGTGTTTTTCTTAAAAGATATTGTTTTTCCCTCGATAATCGCCCACAATTTCTTTGACCTATTCTCCGTTTGTTCCCCGGGTCACTTTTCCATTTGCTTCTTACGTTATTTTATCTAGTACCACCCCACCAAATGGCGCCTCCTAAAGTCGAACCAAAATTCTCTTGATCTTCTTTGGAACTTTTTCTTTATTTAACACAAAGTCATTTTAGATCATATCATATTAACACAAAGTCATTTTAGATCATATCATATTACAAAAAAAAGACATTAGCAAAAAAAAAAAAGACATAATCCAAGAAAAGAAACAAAAAAAAGGACATTTTATTGGAAAACATAAACCCCCACCCACTTCATACTTTTACCTCGACTACACTTCATCCACTAAAGAGATCTTAGTACCAACACCCTTCTCTGTGAGAATATCAAGAAGCATGACATGATTCAATTACGCATTTATGATACTGGCCTTAGGTACGGATTTTTCTACGTTGGACAGGAAGTAATGCTCTTTGTGTCTATCTCTTTCACACACTGAGGTGTATGGTTCACACATAGTTGTGTGAAAGAGATAGATGTTGGGTGCTGCAAAAGTTTGGGCCCGAGATTTAACTTATTAAGATTCGGCAAATCCCACCAACAAGTTGATGACAAAAAATAATACCCAAAAAATATAACTGTAATGCACACAAGATTTACGTGGTTCGGCAAAATCCGCCCACGTCCACGAGAGTTTCCGTTCTTCCACTATGAGAGAAATTTACCGGTACAAAATACACTTAAGTTTATCGACAAACCCAAGAAAATCACTCCTGTACTACCACTCTCAAAGTTATATAGAACACTCTCCCAACCCCTTTGTATTACCCCAAGAGAAAAACCCATAAGTGTCACATAGCCCACAATTTATCTCTCGCAATAAATTGCTCGTCTAACTCTCTACAAACACCTATGCTTTGTTGTGTTTAGCTCTTGGCTTTCGGCTGGTACATTTGAAATGAAGGAATGTAGAACATATTTATAGCAATTACTCCCACCGGCCAAAGACGTTCTATTGGTTGAGCAATTGCAAGTGGATTAAACAAGTTGCATGGCTTATATGTCATGCATGACCTATGGATAGGTCATGCATGACATATCCATCTTTATTTTGTTTTTTCTTTTGTTTTTGTGGAAATACCTAACAATCTCCACCTCCAAATTCACCGCAAATCAAATTACGGAATTCCATTGGCCTTCAATCAGTCCGTTACACATGTCGAACCAATAAGGTCCTAACTCCACCTGATTCCAAACCAGCTAATGCACACATGCAGCCCAGTCAACACCGCTAGTCGACTACCGAGAGGGACGACCTCGACCCATTCTCTCGTCCAGCAGGATTCTTTTCACACCCGTTTGCACACTGGAAGTTTATCGGCGCGCTCCACTCCCAGTCATCCTTTGATGACACGAGACGATACAAGTTTTCATATTTCTCTCCTTTCATTAGGACCTCCCCGCCAAGTGTGACTTTTAGGACTCCACCTCTAGCTGAATGCTCACAACCCTCGGAGTCCATTTGGCTCATGGAAATTAGATTCCTTCGCATCTTTGGGACATATGCCACACCACCCAAAGTACAATCTACTCCATCAAACATCTTGATTTTCACCACTCCCGTACCCATGATTCTACAAGTGGAACCATCACCCAAGGACAAAGTACCTGGCCTCTTTTCTTGGAGAGAATCAAAATAATCTTTCCTGGAGCCTACATGCATTACACATCCAGAATCCAAAATCCATCCATCTCAAGACGAAGTATCCATATAAGTAGAGACTGTGAAAACATCTCCATCGTATGCCACTACTGCATCACCACCACCACCATTCTGACTAACATCGTCCCTCGCTCTATTAGGACAATTCCTTTTAATAATGGCCTTCCTCGTGGCAATGGTAGCATCTCATGTCCTTCCCACTGGCCTTTGAATATGACCTGCTACTCGCAGATTCACCACTAGATGTCCTCCCGTACCAATTCAAGTCCCGAGTAACCAGCACAGACTCATGTCCCACCTCCTGGTTTGCCTTCCTTTGTTTTTCATGAGACAAAAGTGATGCACTTACATACTCCAAATCTAGTGTATCTTTTCCGTATAGCAACATCGTCACTAGACTATCATATGAATTCAGGAGCGAGGTAAGAAGTAAAAGGGCTTTATCTTCTTCCTCGACTTCAACACCAACTTTTCGAAGTTGGTCCACCAGTCCGTTAAAGTAGTTCATGTGATCCATCAGACTATCACCCTCCAGCATCTTGAGCCTACAGAGCTGTCGCTTTAGATGCAATTTTGTAGACAAAGATTTCCCGAGATACAAGTTCTCTAACTTTGCCCACAACTTTGGTGCCGAATCTTCAGAATCATCATCCACAACATTATTAATAATGTTGTCCGCAATACAAAGTTGAATCGTGCTAACACAGCGCGACTCCAAATCTTTCCACCGTGCATCTTCCATATCCTTCGGCTTCGCCTCCTCTCCCTTCAACACCAATGTCAAGCCATGTTGAATTAGGAGGTCTTGCACCCTTCGTTGCCAAAGAGTGAAATTTCCTTTGCCATCAGATTATTTCACCGAAAATGTATTTGGCCTCGACGTGCCCTCCATCGTAATAAATAAATCTCAATTTATCAACCCTTAACGAAATGGCTCTGATACCACTTGTTGGGCGCAGCGGAAGTTTGGGCCCGAGATTTAACTTATTAAGATTCGGCAAATCCCACTAAAAATTTGATGACAAAAAATAATACCCGAAGAATATAACTGCAATGCACACAAGATTTACGTGGTTCTGCAAAATCCGCCTACGTCCACGAGAGTTTTCGTTCTTCCACTATGAGAGAAATTTACTGGTACAAAATACACACTTGAGTTTATCGACAAACTCAAAAAATCAAGCTTGTACTACCACTCTCAAAGTTATATAGAACACTCTCCCAACCCCTTTGTATTACCCAAAGAGAAAAACCCACAAGTGTTTCACGTAGCCCACAATTTATCTCTCGCAGTAAATTGTTCCTAACTCACTACAAACACCTATGTTTTTCTGTGTATAGCTCTTGGCTTTCGGCTGGTATATTTGAAATGAAGGAATGTAGCACATATTTATAGCAATTACTCCCACCGGCTAAAGACATTCTATTGGTTGAGAAATTGCAAGTAGATTAAACAAGTTGCATGGCTTATATGTCATGCATGTCATGCATGACCTATGGATAGGTCATGTATGACATATCCATCTTTATTTTTTTTTTTTTTGTTTTTTGTGGAAATACCTAACAATAGATACAATGGTACACGTTGGAGTAATACTCCCGGTGTACCATAGAATTATCCCCTTAGGCACACCTCCAAGTAGAGCCTTCTTCTATCATCTTGTTGACCTCTTCAACATCAATGTTTTTAACCAGGCTATCGGGATCATCTCGTTCCTCCAAAAGGCCCGCTACGTCTGTCAATATTACGAGCCTTTCTACTCCCACCTTCGACGTAGCTTCAGCGGCTTCCATATTTTTGTTAACACGATACAGTGCTCGTCCATCAAAACCAAACACAATGGATGCCTCAAACACGAGGATTGGATTGTGCTCCAGACCTTCCAATATTACTGTGAGGTCTATATTAATCTCCACTGGGATGTCAGTGACGATGAGTTTTATCTCGGACAGAGTTCCATGTACTATGACAAGTTTGATCCCGGCACGGGAGAGAAGATCAAGGTAATCAAAGAAAGAGTCCTTGACGGCCTTGGCTTCCACGACGCCGGTACTGGATTTCCAAGCAGTTTTCATAGCTTCTCCTCCGAACTTAATAACTATTATTTTTCCTCAGAGATTTTCCACCACAGGTGAGTTTTCCAAAGAAAGCTGGAGCGGGTTTTGGTCAGAGAGACATCTCAACTTGTGAGTAGGTCTATTTGTGTTTGAGTAAATTCAGCAGACAACTTCGCTGACCCATTGACCAATCCTTTGACACAGACAGTGCTGGATCGACATCTTGAAAAGATGGGTATTAGATACCATAGTGATTGGCATTGAGTACAAGTGGGAGATTGTTAGGTTAATATTCTCAAATGCCACTAGAGGATTAGAGAATGTTAGGATATTATTAATTTGTAATTGTTTTGCATTCTATCAATAAAAGGCAATTAGTTGTTTACTATTATATTGACATTTATATATTTTAATCATCTATAAGTTCATGAATACAAGAGTTAACTCTTTATGGCACTAGAGGAGCTTGATACTTGTGTACTAAAATAGTCTGCAAGTCAATGATTTTCAATCGGGCATTGGAAATCATTTGAAAATCATGAAAACTTGTATGATATGAGTTTTGACGACAAAGGTGCCCATCAATCACTAGGAAGTAGTGAAGAACTCACATCATAGGTGCACTGATGGAGATAGTGGCACTCAGACATGACTCGCATCGATTCTATTACATTGGTTTTCACTCTTTGACAGTCAATTACAGAATTGATTAAGTTGTAATAGGTGTGTCTGAACTTTAGACTTGAGAAATCGAGTTGAAGATATAATTGTGACATTAGATTGTTATTAGAGTAGTTAGACCCAATTCACCCTTTGGTGGGGTCAACCTCGAACTGCAACCTAATGGGCAAGTAGTGGTCTTAATTGATATCCAAGATGAGATTCGTTCCCTCGAAGGTGAACGAGAAATGATCCTATGTATTTATAAGTAAGTTAGATCTTAAAGTCTTTGGCTAAAACATTAACTAATTATTATAAATATAGCATAATGTCAAGTTAGTGAGTTTGACCTAAAACCATGGCTATGTTTGGTTATGTTTTGGGATAATATTTTGGTGAGAATTATTGGTGAGAAATTTACGAGGACACTTGCGTGTTTGATGAGATTGTGTTTAGTTTTATTTTGAGAGTTGGTTTTTGGGTGTGTTTTTGGGTGAGATAAACCAGAGGGAACAAAAGTTACTGTAGTAATCAAATCATGAAACTTTTGTCTGTTAGAGAGGAGAGAGAAGAGAGAGAGCACATAGAGAAGAGTGTAGGGACAAAGTACGTGTAGAAAGACGAAAAATAATTATTATGTTTTTTTAGGACAAAAAAAGTAGTGTATTTTTTACCAAATATTTTGTGAACCAAACATGGGTTGGTGAGAATTTTGAACCAAACATGGTATGGAAACATAACCAAACATTGCCCATGACTCTCACTTGATCGGGATAAGGAAATGAAGAGTTTATATTCACTCGTTATTTCATAGGAAAGGTAAAAATGATCAAATCATTTCATCGTATTTGAGTTACAATATGGACCACTTGACTGACTAGGTAGGACCCATATTCAATGGAATCCTTCCATTGCCAAATATAGATGAACCTAAAGAGTCACGCTTAAAAAGGAAAAATCGATAGAAAATATGGAATATTATTTGTGGTAATATTTTAAGTATTAGATACTTAAAATTAATTAAATAGAATTTATTATTTCAAGAAAAAGTTAGTTCCTTTATAATTTAATTAATATGTTATTTCTTGAAGAAATAAAATTAATTAAAAATCCTATCTATTATTTAATTAGATTAATTAATTGGATTGAATTAATTAATTAAATAATGGATTGGACTGAACTCAAATTGGTGCACCAAGAGGCACACCAAGACCATAAAGGGGCTGCCAATAGGCGTCCATAATGGGTTAAATTAAGCCCAGGGTATTAATTTAAGTGGTATAAATATATCACATTAGTTAATACCCAGGTCATAAGTTACAATTAACACTTGAGCCACAAGACAAAAATTCCTCTCTCCCCTAGCCCTAGCCGTCGGTCATAGTGCCAAGCAAGGAGGAGATTTTTTCTGATCAAGCTTTTTTCGGTGAGACAATTTAGAGGCAGCACTTTTGGACTGCTCGGATTATGAAGATTTTAGCTGGAGTTATTCGCGAAGAAATTGATTGATTCGAAATTTTGAGATTCTGCAACCACTTCGCTACAACGGTTAAAATATTGTTTACTCTATCATACACACGTCTGATAAAACACCGGGATTGATCCCATAATAGGGAATTGAAATAAAATTTTAAAACTCCGTTTCTGCTGCGTTTGGTTATTTTTTTCGCAACGAGTTTAACTTGTTTCGATGAAATGAAGCACTTCAGACATACAAGGCTTGGAAACGCGTTTTGTATAGCCTCCTTCTCGGTATCGCTCATTCGAAATCTCAACTACTGAGGTGATCTGAAAGCCTTCCAATAAGGGAGTTGCTGCTCAATATGTTGATGCCTATCGAGATGGAGGAGTCGCACCACCGGTGCTGTGACGACCCCAAGATTCCTTCTAAGAAATCCTCCGATTAATCGCAACATCCTTTTTCCCTTTTTGTTGGGCCGAGGGTTTTTCCGTTTTTAATAACACCACATGATTACCTCCATTTTCCCCAAAATTAACATAAAATTCAAAATGATTGAGGTCTGGAGTTAGATCCCTTGCGTATATAAAAAAATCTGTTCCAAATCCACGCAATCGAGCCTGATAATACTTCAAAGATTTACTGTTTTTTTTTTTTTTGATAAGAGAAAAGCTATATTAATCGACTAAGAGAAAGCAGAGAACAAAACATCACAACACAATATGTTCAAGATACTGGAAATGCTAAAAGTGGAAATTAAACGCAACAAAAGATAAACTTTGAGAAATTTCGCCCGTCCAGTTTGAGTGGTAAGCCCAGAATGCTAAAGCTTGGGCCATGGCGTTAGCGGAGAATCAGATTGGCTTGATATTCCAAAAAGGTCTTCTAGTAAGAATTTGTTTAGCTTGCACAACAAGAGGCCTGCAATCCCAATCAACAGCATCAAGAGGGCCCAATAACATCTTAACAGCAGCTTCACAATCTGATTCAAAAATTGCTTTACAAATATCCCGGGCATCTGCTTCTTTAAGAGTTTCAAGAAAAGCTTCAATATCTGCCTGGGAGGCCGAGTTAGAGATCAAAGGGACAGACGTGGCACCCAAAAAGGAACCATTGGAGTCGTGAAAAATCCAAGCAAGTTGGGCAGAACCAAGTTGAAAGCGACTGTGGCAGTTTGCTTTAGTCCATTAGGGGGGGGGGGGGATTCATCCAAGAGGGAGTCAATTTGTTAAGAATTATGTCGATTCTCTTTGAAGATTGGGCCAACGAGTGTTCAACAGACAACCTGTTCACTTGTTTCAAGAAGATTGAGTCCTGCAAAGGTTCATTATCATGAATAAGTCGGTTGCGACATTTCCAAATTAAATCCATAAAGCGCACAAAGAAAAATGCAGAAATTCTTCCCTATCAAGCTTCGAGATGCAGAGATCCCCTTCAAAGATTTACTGTGGTTTTCGAGTTTTGGGACATCTTTGTAAGCCAAAAAAAGGAAAGAAATAAGTATATATACCACTTCTACTCCAAAACAGCAACGTGAAAGCAGTGACATGGCATTTCTACTGCAAAATAACAAACGCCAAAGTAGTGACTTGGAATTACAAATACCTAGGGCAAAAAATGGCATCAGGGTTAGGATCAAACCCAATGGAGAGCCTAACTTTAGAAATGCTTTTAAAGGGTGAAGAATTCTCAAATCCAAATCTAGAATTGATTAATAGGGTGAAAAATTCTCAAATCCAACTCTGGAAATACTTTAGAGGACGAGGAATCCTCAAATGCAAGGAAAATCATGTCACTACACATATAAGAGTGCGATGTTATTAGCCATTCCAAAAAATTTATGATAAGAATATGGTCTAGTAAATTTGGATTAGTCTAACAAGGAAAAATGGGAAAAAATTCATTTTTGGTCCCATAGGAGTTCCGCCAAAACACATTTAGTCCCATAGGATATTTTTTTACACTTTTTGTCCCATTAGATTCAAAATGTGACACTTTTGGTCCCGAAAGTTAAAAAATTGACTGAAAATGGTAAGTGTTTTGGACGGTTGGGGACCAAGCATGAATTTGATTTAGAATTTTTATTTTATATTTCACTCGTTCTAATAGAGTGTGTGTCTCCCGTTGGTATTTTCCATCCAAAAACATACGGTTGGGACCAAATGTGTCAAAAAATTTCCTATGGGACAAAATGTTTTGGCAGAACTCCTGTGGGCCCAAAAGTGATATTTTCCCAGGAAAAATGGGTGAGTTTGAAATAACTATTAAAGTGTTCAAGCAAACTACATACATGGAAGAATTTGAGGTATTCAAACCCCTATAAACAAACTATTCTGTGTTGGCTTTCGTTAGTTTTAATTAATAGCAATAAAGTCTAAATGTTATATTCTGCTCAAAATCTTTTGCTAGTGTGTTTGTGTTTGCCGTTTGAAATGTTGAAGAAACTGTTTCTCGCAATTTTATGTGCCTGCAGCCCATTTCCTAAGGTGTATGCGGTCGAGTCGGGCAATTTCATGAAAAATAAAAAATCAATTCAATTCAACCTGCGCAGGTTGATAAAATATCAAACCAAATAGTACAAATATCTTTTCAAATTGAGCGATTCGAGTGGAGGAAATTCAATTTATTTAGCAGGCGGATTAGCATGTAGTCACAACTAATAAGTAAGAAACTTAATAACGTATTTTTTTTTGCATATTTAAATTTAAAAGAAAATACAGTAAGTAGGAGAGGCAATAATAAATAGGTGAAAAAATCGTAGTATCATTGTAAGAGGTGAGAACTTTCAAAATGTTATAAAACTAAATTGTGATAACAGAAAAGAAATACATAAATTCATAATTTCGATGCTAGGAAAATGAGACTTTCATTCAAATCAAATAAAAATAAGTTTCAAACAAAGTACGTTAACACGACCAGAGATGGATGCATGAATTGGTTGTTTGGGGGAGGGGGGAAACGGGGGGGGGGAGGGGGGGGTGATTATCATTAACACAACTTTTTTTATAATATTTATAATATATAGCCAAACTTATATTAGTTTTAAATAAAATAACAATAACTACGTGCAAAAATAAAGAAGACCAACTTTCAATCTTCAAAAAACTGATCGAAGTTGTGCACGTTGTTCTTTCATGTCATAAAAGTCATCTACGATCGACTCTATGCCAATTTTCCCTATAATTCTACTCTTAATGTAAGTAATATAACATACTCCAAGGTATTTATCTTCCATCATGTTTCTCAGTCTATGTTTCATCAATTTCATAGCTGGAAATGACCTTTCAGTGGTTGTGGTGGTAATAAAAAGAGTCAATATCAAGTAATTTAGATGGTCAATTAGAGGCTACATCACATCCTTTCTTGATATCATATATTTTTTTCGTTATCAATAATATTTTTATTCAATTTTTAGGAAAAATGTTTGTTAATTCTAATCGAAATAAGTGTAAAAGAACAGTTCAAAGGAACGTATTGTTAATTTCTAACCCTAATAAGTGCAGGAGCGATTTTGAAAAAAGAAAGTTAGAATTCTTGACTATTCTAACTTTCTTTTACAGTGATGACCTTTCTAATTAGACAAAACTAAAAGTTTACATGATGACACAGAATTAGAAATGGCTGAAAATGTGCACATAGCACAAAGTAGGGATTAAAAATAAAATCACATAAAAGAAGGCAGGACAATTCGAACCATGCCCTCATGAAAATCTGGCTTGACACTAGGAAACTAAGAAAATTGCAAAATTAGTCCCATAAATATAGGATGGTAGTAAAATTGGTCCCTTTTTTTTCCAACTGGCAAAATTGGTCCCATTTTTTTTTTCAACTGGCAAAATTGGTTTTGTATCTATCAAAAACTTGCGAATTATGGACAAATTTTGGCTGAAGCTTTCAGTTTAGTTTTGGTACATGACAACTTCAATTAGTTTTTTTCTTTCTTTTAGTTTTCAACCAATTTTGCTTAAGTGAATTTTTTTTTTCTTATTTTCATGAAATTTCAAAATTATGACATGGATAAAAGGACCAAGTGGTCCAATCGTCATCAACAAGTATGAAAGAATATCAAATAAATTATTATATTAAATCACAAATTTAAATTAATATACACACTTTTAATAAAAAAATTTACATAGAAAAGAAAGAAAGAAAGAGAAAACCCCCGAAATTCCAATCGTCTTCCTCATGTCCATCCTCCAACCACCCATAGCAGCCCCACAACGGCCGAGCCCTTATCCCCCTCCCCAAAACTCACCAAAGGAGAACATCTCCGCCTCTCCCACACCGTAGATGCCGAGGCACCATTTTTGCAGGGGCCATTATGGAGAGTCCGAGGAAGAGTTTAGGAAGTTGGCAATGGCTGTGGCATGAGGAAGGGAGTCGACGAGAGTTGCAGGGCTTTTTGGGGTTGGGGTAGACCTGGCATTGGTTGGGTCTGGCCCAGACCCAGACGCAAAAGTTTGGGTCTAGACCCAGGCTCAAACCTAAATATTTAGTTTAGGTCCAGACCCAGATCCAGACCCAAAATAAACCTATACCCAGACCCAAACCCAGACCTATCCAAAACTTTAAAAAAGCCCAAACCCAAACTTATTTCAATATATATCTCCCCCCCCCCCCCCCCCCCCTCCCCTCAAACCCTAATACCACCAAAATTTAAGGTATTTATATATTTTTAAATTTTTAAGAGATTTATTTCCACGTCACTATTTAAATTAAATGAAATTTTAGAAAAGAAAAAAATTCATCTTGGCACATTCTTCCTCCAAACAATGTCCACGTGATATGTTAGGTGTCAATTTAATCCTATGCAAGCAACACTTTGCAGCCACGTAAGCAAAATTAGCTGGAAATTACAAAAATCCCAAATTGAAATCTCCACGTGGCGAAGTTGAAAATTTAGGAGAACGTGAAAATTTTTAAGTAAAACTTGTCCTCAATTACAGGAGAAATTTTGCCAGTTGAAAAAAAGAGCAATTTTCCCCACGACCTACAATTACATACTAATTTTGCAATTTTCTCCTTGGAATCTAGTCCAAGTCCTTCACCAACTGCACCACCAATGTTATTTGTTTTACATTCGCAACGTTAATTATATATATTGAGGGGGCTATATTATAAAATTACATAAATTGTAATTCTCTGATGGGGGCTTAAATTCGTCCCTGAACATGTTCCAGCTAAAAAAAATGAATATTAATTAATAAAATTACTTTGTATTGGGACACTATTGTGTGGGAAATACAAAAATAAATATTAATTAATAAAATGAGTCTATTCTTGTGTGGTTACAAATTTTATATAAAAGTCTACAATTATATGTTCAAGTCGAAACCCAAAAAATGCACGAGAAATGGAGAAAAATGAGCTGGAAAAAAGGAAAAATCATGATTTTCTTAAAAAAATTGCTCTAATACTGCTTTTTTGCTTGCCGTATTCCTTCACCCGAGCATCAAAATAAGTCCATTCTTGTGCGGTTACAAAATTTATATGAAAATCTACAATTTATGTGTTCAAGTCGCAACCCAAAAATGAGCGAAAAAGGGAGAAAAATGAGCCGGAAACATAAACAAAGTTATTATTTTTCTTTAAAAAATTGCTCTAATATTTCCTTTTTACTTGCCGTATTCCTTCACCCGAGTATTGAAATGAGTTCATTCTTGTGTGGCTACAAAGTCTATATGAAAGTCTACAATTTATATGTTCAAGTCAAAACCAAAAAATGCACGTAAAAGGAGAAAAATGAGACCAAAAAAAAAGAAAGAATTATTATTTAATTAAAAAAGAAAAAAATTATATTATATTGCATTCTGCTGTACTCGACTGCAGACAGCGGAATGCAATAGTTACTAAAAAAATATTTTATTGATTCCGCTGTCAGGTACAGCGAAATCATACCGACAGCAGGATGTGCTATTCTCTGATGTCTGATTAAAGTTATATTATTTTAATAATTAATATTTATTTTTGTATTATTTATTTAATTTTTCCCTATTGTACGTGAACTTGTTAAAAAACTAAATTCACTGTCTCAATTAATTTTTTGGTTGCATTTCTTAACTAGCTATCTTATATCGAGGCACTATTTTGTATGGTACATAATATTTATCAAATTTATGGTACAAAATGAATAAAAAACTCATGATCACACAAATGAAGAAATCTCATAAGTGTGAATCATACTCTACATTAATCAACCATTTGCTTCCTTGGATAAAGGGCTCTACAAAAAACTTCCCAGCCTCTTCTTCTGTAATATTTGGCCTGTATCCTGGCCACATTACACGTTCATCAACAACCGATCCGGGCCCTGTATTCTTATACTCAGCATAAAATATTGTGTCAGGTGCTTCAATATCAGGCTCCCATGGACTCCATCCCGCAGGATCGATAATCCCCTGGATTTCTGTTTTCATGAAAATAGTTGTTGAGTAGTTATTCCAGGGCCTGCCAAGGAAAGTCTGGGCTGTCAAATCGTCAAATGGGCTTATGATACTCTCCTGGATTGAAAAACCTGTATTTTGATTCGGGTCTGATTTGCTTTGGGCTGTAACAATGTTGTACTGGCCCGACCCGGGTTGTCGTGGTTGAATTGTGCAGTTTTGGAAGATTGCAGCTGAATTCCCAAAGATGAAGTCTATTGTTCCCGTGATTAGACAGTCGCGATAAAATTGGCGATTTGTGTGTGAGTAGAGTGTGTCTTGATATGCATCGATGAAGCAACGGTGGAATATGGATCGGTCCGATGATGATCTAACAGCTACAGCTTGGAGTTTTTTCGGGCCGGCCGTGTTTCTGAAGCCCATATCTCTTGCAATGAAGCCTCTCCCTTCTGCTACTGCACATTTTTATCAAAACCAGAAAATGTCAATTTAGATTTTAAGTTTTTTTTTTATTTTTTTTTACTAAAGTGATTAATTACATCATTATCTATATCTATTTATATCTATACTATTAATAAAGGGAGACACTTAGACATACCAACTTTGGTCTGCCAATATTTTTGGTATGACATTTTATTTCTAAAAATTTGACATGTGTCAGAATATTTCATCCACTTCATTCTCTTGTACACCTTTTGTTCTTCTGTCTCTCTAAATATCTTTTTTTTATTTTTTTTTATTGAGACGGTTCATCATTACATTGAATATCAAATTAAATATCATCAACGACAATCTTCTATTACAAACTAGAAATAATGTATTACTATAAAAATAGAGAAACAACTCACACATTGGATGAGATGGAACTCATGACCTCTTAGTTATAGACTCATGGGGCCTCAGCCTTACCAAGACATCATTGGCTTTTTTTCTATCTTTTTTTTTTTTTTTATCTCTTTTACTTGCACCAATTTCTAACTACTTATAATAATTGACAAAACAATAACGGGTAAAACTTTATGCTTGCGTAATTTCAAGTAACATATATGGCACTGAAAATATTACAAATAATAAAATAATTAATTGTTTTTATATATAATATTTATATACTATGCACTATGCACACACATCGAATGCCCACATGATTAGTATCAAATTTCAGTTAATACTTCATAGTTATCAACTACTAACAGCCAACTATCGCTGAAATTTTCTGGTGAGACTCGAAACAAGAACTCATAATATTGGCGCTTCTGGGACTTCAATTTCTTTTCTAGATAATTAAAATCGTACAAAAAAAAAAGAAAGTATTAAAATTGTTAGATTTGGTCAAGATTTTCTTGGAAGCTAAACAGGGTGGGTAAAAATTTTATTTTCTCAAAGTTTAGGGGATGGTGCCCCACCAGCCCCCGACTCTGCCTCTGAAATTAAATGAATATTTTGAAGAACCAAATCCCATTCACTCCTAATTATGCAATTCAAGTATCATTAACAAAAAGATATATCTGAATATTGATATAGAGAACTTACTGAATGTGCCAGAGCTATATGTAGCCACTCCATCTGCAAAGTTCAAACTGCCTGAAACAATAGTCTTATTCATTCCATCTCCATATATCATTAAATTCCACGAATCAGAATCAACCACCACCTGTTCTTCATATTCCCCTTCTTTCACATAAATAAAGAATCTCTCTTTACTTCTTTTAGGCATGGCATTCACCGCCTCGGTTATAGTCCGATAATCCCCACTCCTGTCCCTTGCTACCGTCACATTAGGTCTCATCGTTAATCTCGTTTCATCTACCTGTGCCAATTTCCTATTAACAGGGAACTCAAAGCCCTGGATGTTACCATACATGTTAGAAATAATTGCCAGGCTGTTACTTGTAAACTCCGTCCCGTTTTGCATATCTGATTTAATTTCTTTCTGGAGGGAAAGTGAAATGTTTTTGAACTCTATTAGCCCATCCATGCAAGTCTGTTGATCAGTAATCGCGGTACTTAGCCACGTCCTGATATCGCTGACCACGTAATATATAGTAAATTTGTCGACCTTTTCCAGCTGCCAAGAGGATATTGACATGTGAACATGATCCATAGCGTCCTGGATAAGGCTTTTGCAAGAATCCAACGCTTTTCGAGTGATAGGGTCATTTTCATCATTTTTTTTGGAAAAAAAAGATTTCAGCCTGACGAGCTCGTTGGACGTGACTTGTAAAGATAACATGAAAATATCCTCTGGAGAATCAGGATCAGGATCAGGGCCTGGATTTTCGCTCGATGACATTTTCAGGGAATATATACTGGAATAGCAAGAATCTGGGTATAAAGTTGCGTTGCATACCTTTCTGATGGAATTTTTATCCCTCTCGGTAAACGAAGAGGAAGTATCGTTTTTGTGCATTGGGACGACAAGTCCCAATATTGCCCCTACTATTAGTAAGACCAAGATGATGGAGGAAATAGATATGATGATGAGACGTTTACGCGTCTGTCTATGGTATTCTTCCTCTTCGAACTCATCATTAATGTTGATGTTGTTGAAAGCATCTGCTGCTGTGTCAAAAGTTTTCCTCTTTTGTTGCTCGTCTGATCCATCAAAAATAGCGCTCTTGAAAGTGTCGTTGGATGAATCCATCTTTTCTCCTCCCTCTTAATTCATATGCACTAGCACTATTGTATCTGATTAACTTATTAATTTGCTGATTACTTCTTATCAAATATCAGAAGGTGAGACAAGGATTGTAATTTCTCATTACGAGTTGAAATCTCCAACGTTAAGTATTATTTAAATAGATTAATGTGGAACGATATTACCAATGTTTTCAGGGTAAGACGAAGAATAATAAGAGTTAAAAATAAACGAGATGATAATGTTGATTTTGATATATATATAGATATGTTATAAAGCTGGCCGGCTTCTTAAAAATGTTGTGTGTATTAACCCGAGCCTGCTGGCTTAGGATAGTGTTAAAATGCATCTGGCCTATGCTACTCCATACTATTCGTGACAATTTCAACGCGCTAATGAATTAATAATTATTGAAAGACAATAAGATTTTGGGTCGCTTTTAGATATACTTTTCTGGAAAATTCTAAGTTGATTTAAGTAATCATTCTTTAGGACTCGACACAAAAGTCCAATCATCCAAAACGAAACCGTTTGATTTAAGTAATCATTCACTCTCCTCACTCACGAACCATTAGGGAACTATTTATTTAACAGAGTTGATGAGATCGACAAAAATAGAATACAGCAAGAAAATCCTCACCTGCTGATTTTAAATTTTATATGAAAGTAGTTTGATAATTGTATTGTAGCCCAAATCCCACAGGGCAAAAGTGCAATTTTATTTTTGTTCTACTTGTTGGACCAATTTTACTCTTAGCAGGTGAATTACATGCACACCCCCTCAATTTAGTGTTAAGTATCAAAATTTCGCCTTATTTTTGGTAAATTACAACAAGACCCCTTAAAGGGTCTTTTTATAAGGTTTATATGGGGTGAAATCGTAAAAAAAATTTAAATATACAAGTGGTGTAATTGCTTGAATATCTTAACATGAGGAGGATTTTATGTAATTTCGAAAATGTCAGAGGATTTTCGGTAATTTTGTACTAAAAAGAGAGAGATTACATGTAATTTTCTCTACTTTTAGCCTTACATCTTTGCAAAATTTTTATTTTTGTCCCAATATCTAATCAATATTACAAAGTTAGTCCTTTCATCAAACGGAGTTGGTCCAAAGCATTGTATTCCATTAAAGACTAACAGCAAAATCAACTAAAAGTTGTAATTTACCCCTTGAACCACACTACTTCTATTTTACATCCCCATTCCCCACACAATTTTTTTTACCCCTTGTCCTAGACCCACCTGTCATGGAATTCACCTGACCCTGACCCCAAGTGCTACTTTTTAACCCCGCCACCCCCCCCCCCCACCCCACCCCACCCCACCCAGTCGGACTGGCGTGATCCGGTGGATAGTTTTTTAAAACTCTTTTTCCTCTTTTGGAATTTAATCCTAATAAATCAAAATTCAACCCAAGATCTACATCGAGCCCGTGCTAATTCAGGGCACTTGGACCCTGACAAATAGACCTGATATTTCGATTTTTTTTCAAAAACACCTCGAGCGAAACAGACTCGAGCCGCAATATATTTTTCCTAGAAAAGAGCCACATGTGGGGTGAGTTTAGGTACGATGTGAACTCGTTTCTCCTATCTCTAAACTACACTAAGCTAAACTTACCCCTTCTATTACATTTCTATAGACTTTAATATAATAATCTCTCAATTTCTTTTTCTCTATATTTTTTCCATATCAAAACTCTCCCACCGAAACACCCCCGAGACACACAAATCTTGTTTCCCGCCCAGCCACCATCCCATGGTGCTCTCAAATTGGCCATAAACTCCAATCCCTCACCTCAGCTCGGGCACCACTTAAAAAAAAAAAAAAAACAAAGAAAAAAATTATTTATGATTAATGGTTTTCACAAAATTAATAGTGACGAAAAATATATACAGATTGTTACTCTTGATGATTAATGACAAAAAATTGTTGTCACTATTAATAATTGGTGACACATCTTTAGTGACAACAAATAGACTTGTTACTTTATTTATGTTATCAATAAATATGTGTCACTAATTGTTATCAGTGACAACTTCAAAAAAATTTCCCACTCAAAATCATTGGCTGTGTTTATTTATGTTTTCAAACAAATTTTGGCCAAAACTTATTTGCTTTATGTTTTTTTTTTAACAAAAAGGACTCTTTTGGTCAAAAAATTTGTCAGCTATTGTCTTCCTATTTGTCTCTATTTTAGGGTGCCTACTAATTACATATATATATATATATATATAACCATAATATTACAATCATTTAAAATTTATATTATATTATATTTTTTAATCATTAACTAATTATAAACACAACTTTTCAGACAATAACTTACATGATTTGATAGCTACAGTAACTTTTGTCTCTTTTGAAAATAAAATCAAACACATTTTCATCAAATACACAATTCCCAATAAACTTTTCACCAAAATTTTCAAAAAAAAAAAACCCTCTTAATAAAAACAAACACAGCCATTATTTCAACAAATTGTAAATTCTAATTGACCATATTGTTGGTTTCTAGCAGAAATAGAAAGGCCATGTTTGCCTGTGTTTTTCATTTTACTTTTTTTATTTTTATTTTCATCTGAAAATAGAAATACGCACTTTATATTCTTTTTAATTGAAAATATTTTCATTTTAATATTTCGTTTTTACATTTTCAATAAATTTCAATCATTCTTTCAAAATCACATTTCACGTCACTTTTCTCTCACTTTCATTTTATTACTGTTCTCTCTCCTCTAATCTAACACTATTCATCTAATCATTACTTTTTTAATCATTTCACAAATCACAATCACCAATTTCAATTATTTTAAAAAAACACAACCAAATACATCTATTTTTTTCACTTTTCTCACACAAAAATTTAAAAACTCATTCCCCTATATATATTTTGAAAATGACGGTTGAAAATGAATTGCAAACACATCTAACCAGAACCTTGTGACCAACATTATTTGACAAATGGATTAACTTTGCAATATTATCCCGATATTGAGACTAAAATTAAATTTTATAAAGTGCGAGGCAAAAAAGAAACGGGTCTAACTTGTGGGATGAAAAATACAAATTTGTTGTAAATTGAGCATGTGTATTGTAATCTGTAACTCGGAAAACACTAAGAATCTAGTGCAGTCGTGAACGTAGATACTTTTTGTCGAACCACGTAAATCCTATCTTTTACGCGTGTGATTTCACTTCTATTCATCTTTCACCTCATTTCTAATTTATCTGAATGATCAAATTCACATGTAGATCAAAAATTGCAACAAAAATTAAAACCAGCAACAACAACGATCATCAGTATAAACAAATTGTCCCGACTAATAAACAACAAGACTAATAAACATCTCCTAATCACCTTTGATGTCTCACTACTCAAACAAACAACAATTCAAGTGTACATCCCAAACCGAACTGGAATATTAGGGTTCTTCAGCCAGCTATCACCCTGCACAAACGGACCAACCGTAAAATTCATCGCTTCTTCTCTATTAATCACTTTATAGCCTGCCCATTTCACCCTGCCCGAAGTGTTAGCCCCGGGGCCTTTATTATTAAACTCGGCATAATAAAGCGTATTAAGCGCAAAATTTCCACTCCACTCGAGCCACCCTTCAGGCTGAATCAGATCACCAATCTGAGATTCCATGACAATAGTCCTGGAATATTCTTTCCAGGGCCTGCCAAGATAACTCTTGAACTTTCCCTTTTCGTGCTCGAGCTTTTCATCAGCCAGAATATGACTGTTTTGGATCACAAACCCTGTTGTTTCCCTCTTGTCGACCCTGCCTTGAGCTGTTACAGCGGTTTGCTGATTTTCCAACGGCGTTCTAACATACATCATGCAGTTTTGGAACACAGCTGCTGCATCTCCAAAGATGAAATCAACTGTACCGGTTATGTAACAGCTTCGATAGAACTGTCTGTGGGTTTGAGCATATAGAGTGTCCTGGTAGCCCTCCATTCTGCAGTTCAGGAAAATTGAACGGTCCGATTGGACTCTGAGGGCGACGGCTTGATGCTTTTCTGGACCTGCTGTGTTTCTGAAGCCAATAGATTGGGCCATGAATCCCTCACCTAGAGCAGCTGCACAATAAATGCAATAGAATTACATTTTAGTTTAAAAAATTTCCTATTAATTGAACTTTTTTTCTTTTTATTTGAAGTACCAAAAGTGGCAGTCTGGAATGTTGGCACTCCATCTACGTAATTTTTGCTTCCAGTGATGACGCTCTTTTGTGATCCGTCGCCATATATTGTGACATTTACCATATTTTTGGCGACGACTACGTTCTCTTCGTAAACACCTTCTTTAACATAAATCACATATCTGTATTTTCACAAAATCAAGCCATATACTGTATATCAGCAAATGAGAAACTATATTTGATAGAGACACAGAGAAAGTATGTTGGACCTGGCAGAGTGCCCTCCCTCAACTCGTTATAACACGAATCTTATAACTAAAATAAATGAAATTAAAGAGATTCCTCTACTTTATGAAAGTAACGTTCTATATGTAAGTCAGAATATCTATCATGTCAAAAGCTATAAAATTCCCCTACCTAAAATTACAAAGTTACCCTCTTATGTTCGGAATATTTATCGTGCTTCTGATTGATTGAAAACAAAAACAAATAGAAGAAAGAAGGAAGAAAGCCAAAGCATACCGTCCAATGTAGTCCTTAGGCATTGCACTCAACGCAGCGGAAACCGTAGTAAAATTTCCGCTTCCATCTTTCGCCACGGTCACATTAGGAGTAAGGTTCGTAGTATCCGCTTTCTTCAACATTCTCATGTTCTCCCTATTCATCCAACCAGGGTATATTCCTTCGTCCTCCACGACCAATAGCTTTCTACTTTTCACATCAGGCAATTGAAATTTCTCAACTATAGAACCTACTTGTGAGACTATGGCCAGAGCATTACTTCCAAGTTCCTTACCATTCTTTAGCATCTTCTCCAATGCCGCCTTATCCTGATCCCCGTCAGGGAAACCATCAATGCACGTCTGCTGATAAGACAACACGGCACTCATCCAGTTGTTCATATCAGACGCTATAGAAACCACCTTATCCAAATCTATACCCTCAATACTCGAAACAGTGCTGTTTAATTCCTCTTTGGCGTCATTTAGAAGTGACAAACAGTCGTCAAACGCCGCCTTTTTAAACGGGGTGTCGAATTTGAGATCAGCCGAGGCCTGTTTGATGACTTTTTCTATTTCTTCCGAGAGAACTGTAAATGACGCTATAATGGTGTCTTTTGGGTGAGGTGATGCATTGTTGTTCATTGCCTTCAGGAGGCTTTCTTCGCATGTTTGAACATAATCCGTGCCTGCACAGACCGTTTTAACCTCCTTTTCAGCTATATTTATAATGGGATTGGAAGGGGTAGGCGGGGGATTGTTATTTTGTGCCTCGGGGGTAGGCTGGGGCTTGTTATTTTGCACCTCAGGGGCAGGCTGTGGATTATTTTGCACGACGGGGGCAGTTTTGGAATTGTCTTTTTGTGCCTGGGGGGAAGGCTGGACGTGATTAGTCTGCACCTCGGGGCGGGGCGAGTCGTGATGGCTTCTGAACGCAAAGACACATACAGCAGCAGCAGCTACGATGGCTATGACGCTTGCGACGACTGCAATAGTGATCTTTTTCTTAACTTTTTGTTGCTTTTGTTGTTGTACGCGTTGTGAAATCTTGTCGAAATCCTGGAAAGCCATTTTTACAGGCCTGGAAATATTCTCTGCCTTGGCGGGCGGCCCTGGAATCAAGCCAAGGCAGGTTTTTTCGGCCTATTTCTTTCTTTTCGTTTTCCTTTTTCTTAGCCTGTTTCTGCTAATGAAGTGCCATTATAGTCTCATAATTTCGGAAGTGTTATTTTTATTTTTTTTTATGTTTTTGGGTAAGAGAAATTTGAGGGGATGTCAGTAAAAGTTGGATGCAGGATAAATGGTTAGTCAATGGATGAAGGGCATTGTATAACACAATTTCCCCGATTTTTGTTCGCATTGTTTGTGTAAATGTGGGGGCTGTATATTATCTGAAACACGCCCTGCTCCAGTACTGCTTTGTGTGCATGGATTGTGAACCTTTCATGCACTTTCCCAGTTTTTGCTGAAATTGTATGATCAAGTTATTAGTCACAATCAGTTATATACAATGATTGGTTCGTTCTTATTTATAATAAATAATTGTGATTGTATCATGATTCTTAAAAGTCAATGATATTGATGATTGGGTGAGACAAGTTTAATTTTCTAAACATAAAGATTCACCATAGTTGGGAATATATGAATCAAGAAATCAATGTATCACGCATGTTAATCCTCCATGATTTTTAATGTTTTCTTGATGCGTTAATTTATTGAAATAATAGAATTGATAATAAATTGCAAATTCGGAATAATACATCTTTAATCGGAGAGGTGGAAAAAAAAGAACAACAACAACAAAGATTAGCCATCAATATAAATATAGTCCTATTAAATTTGCATGGCTTATATGTTATGTGATGGTTAGTTCAAATATAAGAGACAATATATTAGGGTGACAATCAATCAATCTATTCTATTATAAAAGTATGAGCTAGTTTTTTTACATTTTTGATATACCTAAAATATTACTATGAAATTCAATTTTTCAATGGCAAAAGTGTCCAAAACAAATAATACAAATAAGTATTATTTTATTAGGACTCTACAATTACATCTAGATGTAGAAGCCTATCATTGGCTTTTTCTTTCCTACAAATGCTTTCCTTCGATTATAATTAGGACAAATACATTCAGAATTTTATTTTATTTAGGATTAGTCAACAATTATATTTGGATTAAAAAATTAGGAGACATATTAATTTACCACTATAAATAAATAGGTTAAGAAGCCATAATTATAATCAAATATTAAATATCTATTGCCACTGCTTTCATCATCTATCCAACAAAAGTTGCTCATACTATTCTTGTAAGTTTTTTGTATTCTTCAATCAATTTATGTTTTATAGCAATTAATAACAATTCAGAATTAATTTTTAAATTGAATTCCCCCATTCTTTAATTTTTAATTTTTGTATTCTACAGAAGGATTTTGGTGTCAATTTTCTTCAAAGCTTCCTCTGATCAAACTTGTGAGAAACCGTTTAATTGTGGTGCGGGATTTGACGGAGCTAGACTGTTCATGTCTCTGGTCAAACCAATCGGGAGTACACAAAACACTATCATACTTCATTGAAAAACAGCTGAAAAAAGGTACTAATTAAACCCTTGAGATTGTACCACTAATATAAACTAATTGTAAAAAAAAATACATGGGATTGAAGGTAGCATTAACAAATGACATAATTTTCTTGCTATTTAATATTTAATTCATATCTTAGGATCCAAAAGGTTAGGACACTAGCATTCAACCTGCACCATTACAGCAACCTCATGTGCCTATTCAATTCAAATAAATTAAAAGTGAGGGAATGCAAAAACATATGAAGTAGTAAACTGAATAGAAAAAATCAAATTCTAATTGATTGTGTAAACATGAAAGAATACAATCCTATAATCTTTATGGAATTGTTCACTCTGCAAAGAGGTTTAGCAATGTAGCTTATCAACATTATTTGAGTTCCTAGAATCCTTTCTATAGAAAAGTTTTCTATCAAAAAGTTTTTAGAGACAACTCTCCATTATCATAATGTTACAATACAGTGACAAGTAGAAACACGCGTATACTATTTGTTCAAGTTAGACACAAGCAAATACCTTAAAAATGACGATGACAAAGAGAGTAATAAGCTAGATCAAGTAGAAGACGAACCACGACTACTCTATATAAACTTTTCTATAGAAAAATTTTCTATATAAGTCATCTTAAATGCAATTAATACATAAAGTAAAATTAGTTACTCAATAATGAATACTAATATGCCACCCTTTGGTTTGCAAGGTAAATTTCTCCAACCAATCAAGTTCTACAATTCTCTTGAGAATTATGTTCCGTCAACAATCCTTCTTAACAAATTCATCTTCAGGTAATATTTTATGTGATTTTCAACTTTTTATTGATTTATATTCTAGAAGATATTAGTTAATCTTTAATCAACTACTCAAAAAGTAGGAATAATACTTGTATAAAAATGAAATTTCGTATGCAATCATGGCACATGTGCGCTGACAAAGGAATATTGATCAATTAAAAAGGAGATATGCATGTCTAAATGCTACAGATAGACAGGATTATATCAATAAAGTTCAAGAACGTAAGAAAATGAGAAAATCTTTGGAAAGCAAGTAAAGTCCAAAGTGGTTTCTTAGAGCTCAAATGAGTCCATGTGGAGAAGGTTAGTAATTTCAAAGTTTCAAAGTTATCTATGGAATTTGATACATAGAAACAAGCCATTTCACTTTACTAAATCATTCAATAGTTGTATTCTTTTAGGTTCATTACGATATGATCCCATATGCTCAGAGTTACATGAATTGGCAACAATACCCAATTGCATTTATTGCGGAGTTGTAAGATTAAGTATGAGCCTCCGGGATTTTGTTGTGGTAATGGAAAAATTAAGCTCGCACCCATTGAAGTTCCCGATGAATTGTATGATTTATTTACTTCTCAATCAGAAGAGGCCAATGAATTTCAGAAAAATATTCATGCATTCAATAGCATATTCTCTTTTACATCATTTGGTGTAAAATTAGATAAGGAGCTTGCATCTGCAAGACATGGGGTTTACACTTTTCGAGCACAAGGGCTTGTCTATCATGACCCTCCAGGGTTAACCCCAAATGAAAATGGCCCAGGTTATTTCCAATTGTATTTTATTGTAACTGAGAATGAAGTTGAAAACAGAATGAAAATACTTGAAAATTCACCTTTATGTGAGTCTACTGTGAAAAAACTTATTAAAACTCTAGAGGTAAATCCATACTCAAAAATCTTCAGAAGATTAAAGGATTATCCTTCCATGGACGACGTTCAATTGCATATAGCAAAAGATGTTAAATTAGATAAGAGAGTGTACAGTGCTCCAACTGCAGATCAAGTTGCCGCTATATGGGTAGAAGAAATTAATGCTAATACACCATTTGAAAGAGACATTGTAGTCCATGCACATTCAGGTCACAGACACAGAATTAAACATTATTATGGATGTTATGACCCGTTGCGGTATCCTATTTTCTTAATAAAACGCAGATTTGAGGCCTTAAACGATCTCAGATGGCTAAAATCACAAGACCGTATTGCAAAGCAATACGTATTGTTCAGAACGCCGTTTCGTTATGACCGTACGAATTTCGTATCATTCCAACACAGCAAAATTACAAACGAGAAAGTGAAATAATAATAAAAAACCTACCCTATTACAGCGGTTATTACTATAACCGCTGTAATAGGGGTGAAAAAAAAACCGCCCTATTACAGCGGTTATAGCTATAACCGCTGTAATAGGCTTTTTGTAGTAGTGTAGTTTGAATTCATTACATTAAATCTAACATAATTATTGCCCTAAATGTACTTTAGTTTTTATTTCATTACACTTTACAAACTAAAAAGTACATCATTATTCTATCTTTATTACAATGCTCTTTACTTTCTAAAGTATCATTAATTATTTTTCAGTGAATAATCCCTCGAGTAATGATCGACCAAATTTTTCTACTGTGGATGATGTTCTTTCACGTGAACAAGAAGGTAGTGCTTATTAAAAGTTACAAAATCCTAATAATATTACCAAATTTGCATCTTCCAATATTTCCACTTATAATGGTCCATCTATTTACAGTTGTCAATGCACCAAGTAACAAAAAAGTTTCATGTAGAGAATATAGTTGTTGTAGATTACAAATAAGGAATCCAAGGCAATCTACACTACTGCTTGCTAGTAGACTATTGCAACAATATGCAACTGACTCATACATAAAACTGGATTCCACAAGATTAGATTTTTACCGCAATAACCAGTCAAATATGAGATCTGAACTATATCAAGAAATCATGGACAGTGTATCCAAATGAGAGACAAGAGAGAGTGGAGTTGGCAAAAGAATTGTTCTCCCCACATCATTTATTAGGGGACCAAGAGACATGAGACGGAGATATCTTGATGCATTAGCTTTAGTATAGAGATTTGGAAAACCTGATTTATTTATCACAATGACTTGCAATCCAGAGTGGAAGGAGATACAAGAAAAATTGTATGATGGTCAACGTGCTTAAGACAGACCAGATTTGACCTCAAGGGTTTTTCGAGCAAATTGCAAGATTTGAAAGACCAATTATTTAAAAAAGATATATTTGGAAAGGTAGTTGCACATGTTCATGTAATTGAGTTTCAAAAAAGGGGATTGCCGCATGCTCATATGTTGATAATTTTAAAGTTAAACAATAAAATTGTTAGGAATCAATGCGCATAAACGAACTTAAAAGTAAAGAGAAAGCAAGAAAAAGAGACAGCAATTTTACGTGGTTCGGCAAATTGCCTACGTCCACGGACCTATGCTAGAGAGTTTTTATTAATCTTGTGAGAGAGAGAGAGAGAGATACAATGACAATGAAGAGAATTTTATCTACTTATGTATCCTAAGTTTGGAGGCAAAGATACAAAGACCTAATCACAATAGGTAACTCAAAACTTGCCAAAAAAGATGAAAACCGCTTCTAACAGACGCCTACAGTTTGCTACCCACGCCTAGGTGCCGATACTGCCACGCCTAGGCGCCGAAACTGTCAAAAATCCCAACCTTTCTGCTTCCCGCGCCTGGGCGCCAGTATGTCCATGCCTGAGCGCCATTTTGGCGGCGCCCAGCAGTCTTGATTCAACTCATTTTCTTTTTCCTTGATTCTTTGATTTGTCCCCACACTCAAACCCATCAAAAATTACAACTCCAGATTAATTTGACAGGTTTGTCTGTGCTGAAATTCCTGATCGAGAAAAGTACCCAGTTCTCTATGATTTAGTTATTAAGCATATGATGCATGGCCCATGTGGAGTTAAGAACTTGAAGAATTCTTGCATGGTGAACGGAAAATGAAAATGTAAATATCATTATCCACGTCCCCATTGTGAAAACACTATTCAAGGAAAAGATGGATATTCGGTCTATAGAAGAAGAAAAGATGGATTGACGGTACAAGTTTGTAATGCAAAACTCAACAATCAGTGGGTGGAGCCTTATAATCCATATATATTATCAAGATATAATTCTCATATAAATGTGGAGATATGTTCAGGAGTTACAGTAATTAAATATTTGTACAAATACATCTACAAGGGACACGATAAAGTGGCAATTAACATAACCCACACAGATGAAGAAAATACTGTTGATGAAATTAAACAATTTCAAGATGCTCGATGGGTCTCTGCTCAAGAAGCAATGTGGAGAATTTTTTAATTTAACTTGAATGAAATATACCCTGCAGTGATCAATTTGCAGCTTCATCTCCCGAATCATCAATGCGTTGCTTACTGGGCTAATCAAATTTAGAAAACATTCTAACATGGGACCATAACTCCAAAACAATGCTTACAGAATTTTTGTAATGTGCTCTAAAAGTGAGAATGCAAGGAAATATCTTTATAGGGAATTTTTAGAGCACTATGTATGGGATAAACAAGGTAAATTTTGGAAAGAACGTCAGCAAAGAGATGTGATAGGGCGTATAAATTGTGCAAACCCCATAGAAGGAGAACGATATTATCTGAGACTGCTCTTGAACCATTCCTACATCTTTCTAAGATTTATTAACAGTAAATGAAGTACGATGCTCAAGTTTCAAAGAAGCTGCACAAAAAAGAGGATTGCTAGAATCTGATCAATGTGTTATTGAATGTTTAAATGAAGCAATAACTTTTCAAATGTCAAATGAACTACGAAGATTATTTGCAATCATTTTGGTCTACTGTGCACCAATAGATGTGCGAATTCTTTGGGATACATACTTAGAAGCAATGTCTGATGACTTTCGACGAGAACCAGGTTCCTCAACTGAATTACAAGTTGCAAAAACTTTAAAAAGTTTGAATTTCTACTTGGAGAGCATGGGAAAAAGCATAAGCTCATATGATCTTCCAAAAATCCGTATTGAAACATATACTATAGATGATGATTTCCCAAGAGAAATACAAGATGAGATGTTAATAGAAAAACCTCCAGAAGATTATGAAGCGGAGAAAAAGTTGAATCCTAAGCAACATAAGGCTTTTTCAATGATTTTGGATTCTATACAAAAATGCAAAGGTGGTATGTTTATTATTGATGGGCCGGGTGGAACTGGAAAAACATTTTGTATCGTGCTTTATTAGCTCATCTTAGATCAAAAAATAAAATAGCAATTGCAACTGCAACATCTGGAGTAGCCGCCGCAATAATGCCAGGGGGGAGAACATCGCATTCACGTTTCAAAATACCAATAGATGCAAATGAATCAACCGAGTGCAGTATGTCCAAGCAAAGTGGAACTGCAGAGCTTCTGCTTAAATCAAATCTATTGTTATGGGATGAAGCACCAATGGCAAAACGATGGGTAATTGAGAATGTGAATAAATTAATGAGAGATGTAATGGGAATTAATCAATATTTTGGTGGCAAAGTGATAGTTTTTGGTGGAGATTTTAGGCAAGTATTACCAGTTGTTCCTAGAGGCACAGTCCAACAAACTATTTCTGCAAGTTTGGTTAAATCAAATTTATGGTACAAAATGAAAAAGATCACTTTGTTAAGGAATATGAGAGCTATAAATGACCCAAAATTCAGTGAGTTCATACTAAAAGTTGGGAATGGTGAAGAACCAACTGATATTGAAGGTAATATCAAAATTCCTGATTCCATGATTATAGAGTATGATAATGAAGAAGATTCAATACAACGGCTTATTAAGGCTATATACCCATCCTTAAATATGAATGCCCACTCAGCTCATTACATGATCAGCCGAGCAATTCTAGCCGCTAAAAATGAACACGTTGATAGGCTAAATGAGAAGTTGATATCTATTTTTCCAGGAGAATCAAGAACATTTAATAGTTTTGATGAAGCTATCGATGACATGAACAACTATTATGAAGAGGACTTTTTGAATTCTCTAACTCCAAATGGTCTTCCTCCTCATAAGTCGATATTGAAGAAAAACTGTCTAATAATTCTTTTAAGAAACTTGGACCCATCAAATGGATTATGTAATGGTACAAGAATGGTGTGTTGGGAGTTCAAGGATAATGTCATTGACGCAGAGATTGTATTTGGGCAACATATTGGAAAGCATGTCTTTATACCTAGAATACCCCTTTCAGCAGTCGAAAATGAAGGTTACCCATTTAAATTCAAGTGTAAACAATTTTCTATTAGACTTTGTTTTGCTATGACGATCAACAAATCTCAAGGACCAACAATTCCAAACGTCGGCGTGTATTTACCTCAGTCAATTGTTTCTCATGGTCAACTATATGTTGCTCTATCAAGAGGGACTTCGATGAAAACAACAAAAGTCTTGATAAAATTAGACACTACCAGTGTCAGAGAAAAGACGTGGACTAATAATGTCGTGTACAAACAAGTTTTGTCTGCAGGTACAAAAATTAAATCCACCCAAGCGATATATTGAATATTATAGATGATAACTATTATCGCATTTGTTATTAGGTTATACCTCAAATCACAACACACCAGTGAGGGTTGATTAACTGAAACATGAAGTGTCCGCGTCAAACTATGAGGTAACGAGGGAAACAAAAAAAACTTTTTTCTTTTATATTCATTATTTGATTATTTACTGTATAACATTTATATTTAAATTTTCTTTTCTATTATAGGATAAGGGGAAGCGACAACACTGCTACAAATGGCGTATAAGTTTGTTAGTTGAATCGGTGTAGTCGATTGAAAAAAAGTCTGTTACAATAATATAAATGTAAAAAGGTTTCATTTAGACTTGTAGCTGAAAGTTTTTCATTTAGATTTCTGCTTCTTTCTTTAATTGCACAATTATTCTAATAATATATGCTCCTTACTTTTTACAAAATGCAAACATTAGCTAAATGAAACCCAACACCAATTGAGAATTAAGCACAATAATACAATCAAACCACCGCACACCCCAGATATTTATCAAACTTTTTGCCAATCTCAAAATAACTTTAAACCCCAAATAAATTACACTACCACCGACAATAACTATAAATCAAGAAAATTGCCATTGTGAAAAAATCATACAAAACAAACCCACCAAAGTACAAGTAAAATCAAAGAAGAAAAATAAATTTGATGCGGTTCGATTTTACACCAAGAAAGTCGTGCTAATTAAAAACGCGACTTTATTTGCATATGTATGAGAAATTCAACGTTCATGGAAGACGAATAATTTTTATGAAATGAATGTCAAACTTTTAATGGAAAATAGACAAAAGAAACACTTTAAATTTTCCTTTATTGATGCTTTTATTTTTCTCCAAAGAAAATGAAGAACATAGAAATAATCTACTTTTCTTTTCTTGAATTGTCCATCTCAAATTACAACGAATGGAAATTCTCCTATATATAGGCCTAAATGGCCGAATTCTCTCCCCCCTTTTTCCTAGGAGTGGGCGGCCACTTCTCCATTTTTGGGGGGAGATGATGATTCATCTCCCCTTCTTTGAGGGATATTAGGTAGAATTGGATACAATTCGATTTTTATCCAATCTTATCACTTCTCGAGCTATCTTTCTTGATCCGAGCCTTCCACCTATTTTCTTGAGCTATCTTTCTTGATCCAAGCCTCCCACCTATTTCCTCGAGCTATCTTTCTTGATCCGAGCCTTCCACCATTTCCTCGAGCTATCTTTCATCATTTTTTTGTGGGCCCATCCTTTGAAAGACCAAATGTTACATCACCGTAATTTGCAGGCATATCAAAATTGAAAAGGGAAAATGCTATACCTGATAGTATAGCTTTTTCTGGAAGAAAGTAAGATTGTCTCTGGAAAGCTACAATCTTGCCATTGCCTTTCTCTCTTACCGTTCGCTCTCTCTCTCTCTCTCTCTGAGCAAAGGTGATTCATTATTTCACAAGAATAAAGGGGGTAGAATCACCAGAGCCTGCTATTTGTTAGGAATCAACGCGCATGAACGAACTTTAAAGTAAGAATCAAAGCAAGAAAACGAGACAACATGTTTACGTGGTTCGGCAAAATCCGCCTACGTCCACGAGAGTTTCCGTTCTTCCACTATGAGAGAAATTTACCAGTACAAAAATACACACTTGAGTTTATAGACAAACTCAAGAAGACCACTCTTGTACAACCACTCTCAAAGTTATATAAAACACTCTCCCAACCCCTTTTTATTTCCCCAAGAGAAAAACCCACAAGTGTTTCCCGTAGCCCACAATTTATCTCTCACAATAAATTGCTCCTAACTCACTACATACTTATGCCTCCTATTCTCTCTTGCTCTCTTTGGTTGGTGTGTTTACAAATGAAGAAATGACCCTCTATTTATAGGCAATTTCCAAGCCCACAAGATTGAATCCATGCCTTCCATTCTTTTGCATTAATCTTGACCATCAATTCTTTTGCAAGTTGGTTCATATGTCATCCATGACATTTGCCAATGAATAAGTCATGCATAGGTCATGTATAACATCCATTTCCTTTTTTGATTTGTGTCTCCACACAACACCCATCACTATTCTTCTTCAACTTTCTATGCACCTTATTATTTCCGCTTTCCCACTTTGTCTTTTTCTCCTTATAATCAATGAGAGGAAAATGGTGGAGATTGTTGAAGAAGCACAAACAGCTAGGGTGTGTTGTGTGTCAATTTTAATTAATTGATAGACAAAATAGTTGAGGTATAATTTTAAAGAACGACATCGTGTTCTGCGTTGAATATTATTTAATTTTAAAAATTATAATAAAGAAATTAAATTATTTTTTTGGTATGCTTTAACAAATTAATTATTTAATATATTCTAATGAATGTAAAATACAAGTTCAAAACTTTTTTATTTTATTTTATTATGGACGATGTGGATTTTCTAACTTGGACAAACACATACAAATAGTTTTTAATCATAAGTCACATAAACTCTATAATAAGATTCTAAATAATAACAAAAGAAAAGTCACAAATATATTTATGCCAATCTTTAATTTCACAACCTTTCAAATGAAAATGGAAGTTAATATCACAAGTGTAACAAGCCCAGGGTAATTTACAACATTCATAACATTCGAATCATTGCAACACATAATTTGATTTTTGATATCAACAATTGTATTTGAATTAATATAATAATTCATAAGCCCAAGATTCTTCACTTTTTGTGTATGTAAATATTTCGTCCTCTATCTATAATTGGGTGATGATATGTCCAATACATTTTAATCTAAAGCCCATCATGAAATTCATACGGGTCCTCCTTTTTGATATCAATAATTGTATTTGAATTAAAATAATAACTCATAAGCCCAAGGTTCCTCACTTTTTGTTTATGTAAATAATTCGTCCTCTATCTATAATTGGGTGATAATATGTCCAATACTTTTTAATCAAACGCCCATTATGAAATGCATACGGGTCCTTTTTTTTTATTACGTAAGTAAATAAATAAATATATGCAATATTTTTGTCCATGACAATTTAAACATTACCATTTACTTGATTCTCAACAAGACGAGAATTTAGTTTTATATAGGATTAGTCAACAATTGCACTTTGATTATAATTAGGACAAATACATTCAGAATTTTATTTTATTTAGGATTAGTCAACAATTATATTTGGACTAAAATTAGGAGACATATTAATTAACCACTATAAATAAATAGGTTAACAAGCCATAATTATAATCAAATATTAAATATCTATTGTCGCTGCTTTCATCATCTATCCAGCAAAACTTGCTCATACTATTCTTGTAAGTGTTTTGTATTCTTCAATCAATTTATGTTTTATTTAGAAATAAAAAAATACATTCACTTGTGAGTATATGGAAGTATGTTGCTTGTATGAATTGGATCTATGTCATTTATAAACAACTTTTGAAAGAATAAACTATAATTTATGTATCTTCAAGTTACATCTCTTTATAATTTTAAGATATCAATATGGTTGATATGTATTTTCATGATGAAATACGATTCACTTATGAGTTTATGCAATTAAGGTGTTTGTATCATTTAAATCTTGGTAATTTATAAACAACATTAGAAGGAATAGAGTTAAATTTAGGGATAAACATTAAACCCCAACTTAGACCGTTTTTGCACTTTTTTATACAATTTTTTTTTTTTCACTTTGCCTCCTGACCTTTGAAAAAGTAATATTTTTTTATATAAAGGAATATTTCGGGGAATATTCCGCCGGATTTTTTGGCATGTGCATTATTTAAGGGTAAATTTGTCATTTAAATAATTAAATTTTTTTATTAAATAATTATATTAAAAAAAAATTGTTGTTCTTCTTCTTCTTTTGTCATCCGCCTGTGTGTGTGTATATATATATGTGTGTGTGAGTGTGTATAGATATATATCGCTCTCTGTGTGTGTGTGTGTGTGTGTTTGTGCGCTCTGTGTGTGTGTGTTTGTGCGATCTGTGTGTGTGTGATATACTGCGTGTATGAGTGTGAGTTTTCGTGTCATCGTGTGTGTGGTGTGTGTGTGTGTGTGAGTTCACTTTAGGGCCACTTTACTATTTTCTATTTATTTTTGGATGAATTTTAGTATTATTTTGTTATAGTTGAGTCCTAATCATATGGATCTAAGTTGGTAGAGTTATATTTAGTTTAGGTTAAGTTAGAAGAGTCATATTAATTTTAAAGTTAGATTAGAAAAGTTCCAATCCTTAAAGGATTTGAAGAAGTGCTTCTATAAATATAAGTTTTTAGATTGTTATTAGGATGATTATTTTCAGAATTATTAATAAAATCTTTACTTTTGCAATTCTTTGAGTGCGCTCAAATTTTATCTTGAAGTTTGAAGGCGTGTTCTTCAATTTTAAAAATCTATCGCTTCCACTACGTCAAGTGGTATCAGAGTCGCGGTTTGCCCGGGACGAAGATGGCCAGCATCGGTAAGGATGGCGAACGCACTGCAGTAGAAGAACTCAGGGCGGATATGCAACAATTCATGGCGGAAACGCGCGCGGGTTTTGCGGATTTGGTTTACGCGATCCAAGCCTTGAACGTCGGAATTGTTGCAAACAGGAATGTTGATCACGGACAGGATCGCGATGGAGGATTGCCTCCTCTCCAGCCTGCTGCAGGAGACGGTCTTGCAGGATTGCAAGGGCAACGAGCCCCTGCAGCGTTTAATGAGGACAACATGGCATAATTTGAGGAGGGCGCACGTGCATCCCTTTATAATTTTCGGCATGTTAACAGGAGAGACGAAGAAGCAGACCAAGATTTTCGCCTCAAAATCGAGCTTCCACCTTTCGATGGATATTTCGAAATCGAGGAGTATCTTGATTGGGAATCCAACGTTGAAAAATTCTTCAACTACACTAGGGTTCCTAATGACAAACAGGTTCGGTATGTTGCTTACAAATTAACTAGAGGAGCCTCGGTATGGTGGGACCAGTTACAGGAGAATCGGAGAAGGCAGGGAAGACAACCTGTCTTGACTTGGGCAATGATGAAGCAGTTGATGAGGAGAAGGTTTTTACCTTTGGATTTCGAACAAATATTGTACCATCAATATCAAAATTACTAGCTTCCGCTCCGTCAAGTGGTATCAGAGCACTTGACGGAGATCGTTTGAAATTTCCTCCTCCAATTCCTTTCGAAATTCACTTGAAAAAACCTCTTTTGGTACCAAGTAAAATATCATCAAATTTTCCTCGATACAACGGAAGTTTGGACAAAGATGATATTTGGCCTAAAAAGATGATGGAGTGGCTATGTGATGAAGAAGATGAAAAGATTTATGACACTCTAGAATGTATGAGTTCTACGAAATCTACTTTGTTCATCCAAGCAAAATATGACCCTTATGATGTTGAAAAGAAGATCAAAGGTGGAGCCTGTATTGCTATTCTATTAGACGAGATGGATGTGTCACGAGTTGTCAATGATTTTGACATGTTTCAATATTATTTTCCTAATGACACATTGTATTCAAAGATTAACTCGAGGACGAGTATTCTTTCGGCGAGGGAGTTTGATATAGGACAAGAAGCCTATATGTTTCGAGATTTTTCAAGATGCGAAAAAATTATAACTTTTGATCCTGGTGGAGGTATGAGGTACTTTACATATGCACGCGGGACCAATTCAAGGTTTATGGCGTGTTCAACAACATAGTTGTTGATAGTAATTTTCAAGTCACGATTATGTCGTTTTGGTCACTTTAGGGCCACTTTACTATTTTTTATTTATTTTTGGACGAATTTTAGTATTATTTTGTTATATTTGAGTCCTAATCATATGGATCTAAGTTAGTAGAGTTATATTTAGTTTAGGTTAAGCTAGAAGAGTCATATTAATTTTAAAGTTAGATTCGAAAAGTTCCAATCCTTATAGGATTTGAAGAAGTGCTTCTATAAATATAAGTTTTTAGATTGTTATTAGGATGATTATTTTAAGATTTATTAATAAAATCTTTACTTTTGCAATTCTTTGAATGTACTCAAATTTTATCTTGAAGTTTGAAGACGTGTTCTTCAATTTTAAAAATCTATCGCTTCCGCTACGTCAACTTAAAAAAATGATAATGATTGATGAGGAAGTAAGTAAATTAAACTTGCAAAAAATTTATCTTCCTATTTTGTATAAAATACTAAGACCATTAATAATGCTTGCAGGGTACACAAATTGGAGTTACAATTTTCAACGAGGAAATCCGGCAATTTGATGGAATATTTGGATTACATAAAACTTATGTCATCTATAATGGAGAAGTTAAAAAGATTAATCCATTGTTCCTCAGTGCACATCCACAAAAGGAGTTGGTGCTCAAAAAGTTTACCTCCGTCATGGAAGCTTTTCAACCAATTGAAGACAAAATCAATTATAACTTTATTGAATTTAAAGATCTTGAAATTCATAACAATGGACCAATTGGTAACATCCTTTCTTTTTTTGGTTATTTATATTCAAATGGATTATTTTTATATTTTTTTTTATTCTTAAATTATGACTATTCAGATATTTGCGGAGTTGTAACAAAAGTAAAGGATTATCGAACGACAGCAGTTCCAATGGAAGCATTTAAATCGGTGAGATAAATAACAATCATAAATAAAGAGTAAGTCACCTGTATGATTAATTCTTTAAGTTTATTCTTTCCATTGATTCTTGCCAATCTGCTATGTAACTAAGAACTATGTTGCAAACTGGACCACTAATATTTACAAAGTGCAACCCATAAGGTATTTGGTCTAATAAATAAAATCATCTATTGTCTTGACATGAAGCTGTTAAATTTCAAACAAGTGAAATAGTGTGCACAAATATCTAATCACTATTTTATTGCTAATATCAATCGACGCGCATAAGCTCAAAAATACTTTAAAAGTATATTATACATCCCATAACTTATTTTTATTACTTACTATGTAGTAAATATATTTTCTTTATTAAATTTTTATTTGAACAGATATCACCCATTAGTAGTATGTCTATGGGAAGACATGGCCAAAAATGAAGGACGTAAATTGCAAGAAATTATTGATCAAACTCCAGTAATAGTTATTTCAAAGGTTTTGCCAAAACAATATATGGGTAATTAAGATTCACATCACAATAAATATGATATATTGAATGATATGTAAATCAATTTTTTCATTTAAATTAATACATATTTCTTTCTCAGGTGAATTGCAGTTGCAAACTACAACAACATCAGTTCTACAAATAAGTCCAACTTGTGAAGAAGCGAATATTATGCAAGAATGGTATGAAACTAAATGTATAATATTTGAAATCCATTAAGCAATTGTATTAACAATTTAATTGTTTTTTATGTTGTCTAGGATAGATACAACTAAAAATTCTCCCAAGTTGTATGAATTTGCAATGAACAAGAGGATGGAAAATGCACGCAAAGTGACTCTTCAAGAAATTATACATAATAGACCATCATTACTCGAGGTACTTCAACAGATTATAATCTTATCAATTATTTAACCCAAAAATAAAACATATAACACTAATCGAATTTGTTTTTGTAGGATACATATTATTGTTTTAAGGGAATTGTTGAAAAAGTTGAAAACAAATCATCCCTGTGGTATGATGCATGCATGCAAAAAATGCTCTTCTTCGGTCTTCAAGTCTAGTGAAACTGTAGCATGCAAAAAATGTAATGATGAAGACATAGAAACAATACCATGGTAATAATATAAAATTTTAAAATTTAAAGACCTCAAAATTTCTAATGCTTTATTTGTATAAATAATATTAACTTTTGATGCATTACTTGTAGATATAGATTGGTTTTAAATGTCATACAAGGAGATGACAGTGCTTATATCATAATGTTTGAAGATGCAGCAACATTGTATATTGGTTGCCCTGAGAATTCATCACTTCAATTGAAAATGCAAGATACTTATTTAGATTTAAATTTATTTACAGATTGTTTATATTACTTTAATAGTAAGCTTTTTAATTTGTATGTCTTTACTTCTACATGAATGACTAAAGCACAATATATAATAAGTGATTATATAAATACAATAATCTAATATAGTAAATTTGTACATTTTTTCTGATTGTTTAAACTTATCACTTATTTTTGTTTACATAATTAATTTTATTAAATTAATACTTAATTATAATTCTTTCTATTAGCTCTTAATAAAGTATTTCAAATGTATACCACTACAAGAAAACAAGGCATCAGAGACGGAATTTTAGAGACCGACTGAATTCGGTCTCTAAACAGAGACCGAATTAGAGACCGATATGGATTCCGTCTCTAAATCGGTCTCTAATTCAGTCGCTAATTTGAAAATTAGAGACCGATTGATTTCCGTCTCTAAATCGGTAGCTAATTGGTTGATTTACTCCCCTAAGTTAGAGACCGAATAATTCGGTCTCTAATTTTCAAATTAGCTACTGAATTAGCGACGGAATTAGAGACCGATTGATTTTCGTCTCTAAATCGGTAGCTAATTGGTTGATTTACTCCCCTAAGTTAGAGACTGAATAATTCGGTCTCTAATTTTCAAATTAGCTACTGAATTAGAGACCGATTTAGAGACCGAGTGATTGCCGTCTCTAAATCGGTAGCTAATTGGTTGATTTACTCCCCTAAGTTAGAGACCGAATAATTCGGTCTCTAATTTTCAAATTAGCTACCGATTTAGAGACGGAAATCAATCGGTCTCTAAATCGGTCTCTAATTCAGTCGCTAATTTGAAAATTAGAGACCGATTGATTTTCGTTTCTAAATCGGTAGCTAATTGGTTGATTTACTCCCCTAAGTTAGAGACCGAATAATTCGGTCTCTAATTTTCAAATTAGCGACCGGATTTAGCGACCGAGATGAGCATCAATTTTTCATTATTATTTGGCGACCGATTCTGCGACGGAATATAAAATTATATTTTAGAGACCGATTCCGCGACTGAGTTATTCGGTCGCTAATTAGGGGTTATAAATATATATTTGTATATGTGTATATGTGTATGTGTATGTGTATGTATATGTTTATGTTTATATATTAGGAAAAGAAGATTTACTCATATCTTTACCTTCCACAACAAACTTTTCATTTTTTGGTCGCTTTTCTTGTTGATGATATTATACTTTTGGGGCTATTTGAGAAAGTATATTTAGCGATCGAAGGTGGTCTCTCTTGATCATTAAACTTAGCAAGAAAACTAGTGAAGTAAACCTCTGATTTTTTGATTGAAAATGAACATTTTTAGAATTTATAAGAATTCACTCTTTCTGTGCGAATTTGCTAAAGAAGAAATAAGTTTAAAGAGTGCATTGATGTGGAAGAGAATTTATGGGGGTGGAGTTTGAGGATTTTCTTTTTGTGTGTGAATAGGGTTATCGAATTTGTTTGACTCGATGCCCCCTAAACCCTAAGCTAACCCCTAACCCCTAAACTAACCCTGAACCCTAAACTAATTAATCTAAGCCCATACAAAGTGAGAGTGAGGTTGTGATATCTAATGGGGTAATTTAGATACCTAACTAACCCTGAAACCTGAACGCTAATTGAGACCGAATTCGGGTTGGTCTCTTTTTCTTAAAAAGATATCCAATGGGGTAATTTAGAGTAAATTAGTGACCAATTCAGAGACTGTATTAGAGACCAATTGGTATATCTAATATATATTATAACTTGGACAAATGTCACTTATAGTCCCTAAAGTATTCAATTTGTCTCACTTACGTCCCTAAACTAAAATTTGTTACACTATCGTCCCTAAAGTAATAATTTCGTCTCAATTTAGCCCTTTTATGTCAAAATTGAACCTAAAGTAAGAGTAAAATGGTAAAATTAAGTTTTTTGGTCCTTTTTTGGAGTTTTTCGACTGAATCCGACAGCTGTGCGCATTTGTACGAGAAAATTCATAACTAATTGTAGAAAGCTCGGATTCATGAACCGTTTTTTTTCCATGAAAATAGACACATAGGGATATCCACACATATATCGTAAATAATCAGGAGATATATAGAACAAAACAGTTTTGCATTCAAAGTTAGAGAAAAATCTGTTGCTGAATCCGACAGCTGTGCGCATCTTCACAAGAAAATTCATAATTAATTGTGGAAAGCTCGGATTCATGAACCTTTTTATTCTCATGAAACTAGACACATAGAGGTATCCACATATATATCGAACATAATCATGAGATATCTAGAACAAATCAGTTTTGTATTCAAAATTAGCAAAAAATCTGTCATCTTGATGCTAAATTTGAATACAAAACCGATTTATTCTAGACATCTCATGATTATGTGAAATATATGTGTGGATAGCCATATGTGTCTAGTTTTATCAAAATAAAATGGTTCATGAATCAGAACTTTCTATAATTAGTTATGAATTTTCTCGTGAAAACGCGCGCAGCTGTCGGATTCAGCGACAGATTTTTCTCTAATTTTGAATACACAACTGATTTGTTCTAGACATTTCATGATTATATGCGATATATGTGTTAATAGCCCTTTGTGTCTAGTTTCATAGGAAGAAAACGGTTCATGAATCCGAGCCTTTTACAATTAGTTATGAATTTTCTCGTAAACACGCGCATAGATGTCGAATTCAGTCGAAAATCTCCAAAAAAGGACCCAAAAATTTAATTTTTACCATTTTACCCTTACTTTAGGTTCAATTTTGACATAAAATGGCTAAAGTGATACCTCCCTTTAGTTAAAGGGGATGTTATGATCTCACAGATTTTGCTACAGGTGAAGATGTTTCTTCACATATTCGGCGAAGGGGACCCAACCACGGGACACAAGTACCAGCAAATTCAGACAGTCAGACTAAAATAAATGTGATCGACTCTAAGTAATTTCAAATCCTTTGCTTTCATTATATTACTATTAGATGTATTTATAAAAGTAAATGTTAGAATTTCTTATCTATTATTTTTAATTTACTTTGTCAATTAGATTTATTGAAGGGTTCGTCACTCGAAATATCACAAATGACCTAAAGAGCATTTATACAGAACCATACCCGAGCTGGCAAAAGATTCCATCGGCAACTCAAGAGTTGTTGTGGGATAATTTTAAGGTACTTTATTTTCATTAATTGTTAATATGACTATATTACATTAACTAAATTATGACTTTTAAGTGGTTTTATTCTAAATAACGATATACATAAATGAATTGATTGGATGAATACTATAAAGATTTATTTGAAATATCCAAAGTTTATATTTAGTGTTATATATGATGACTAATTGTTGAAATATTTCAAATGAGGTATAGGTGGGATAACTTGTCAGATGTAGGTATGCGAAAGGTGTGGAATGAAACTGCAGTTGCTCGAACTTTACAAAGCGAAGAAAAAAGCAAAGGATGATGCGAAGAAGGAGTTAGGCAGAGAACCGAGTACATTAGAATTGATTGGTAGAGGCCCAAAATGGATGGACAAATCAGTATGGAATGAATTGGTGCAAAACCATTGGGCTACTGAGGATTATGAAGAAAAATGTGAAAAGGCAAGGCAGAATCGAATGAATGAGAATGCAGGGAAGCATACTTGTGGTTCTATCCCTCGTGAAGTGCATCGACAAAAAATGGTATGCTGAGTTTAGAAAATTTTCATCTATATAGTGCAATACTTTTGAACATTGATTTGTGCTTTTGTCATAATTTTAGGAAAACGAATTGAAGCGCCCTGTGGATGATTTCGAGCTATTTGAGCATACCCACAAAAGAAAAAGTACCGGGGATTTTGTCGACGTAAAATCAAAAAAAATCAGTGTGAGTATCTTTTAATCAACTTTCTTTTTGACATTGTTTGAGCATAGGAAAATGTAGGTGATATCATTTCTTTGAGATAAGGTTCCAAGTTCAGTAAATGGAAATTCACTAAGATTTCATCTTTGTGAGATGTTCAATAGTATACCGAGTATACATAACATTTCATGATATTCCTTGTTATGTGATTCATATCATGTGCAAAAGGTACATTTTTTTGGTGATTACTTATTATAATGAAAAGGGTTTTTTTAACTTTAATATATATTCACAAAATGAGCACAACTTTGTATTCTAAATTGTTAAAAAATAACATAAACAATGAAATTTTTTCAATGAAGTATTTGCCAAAAAATGTGACTTTAGTATATGTATCTTGATATTAGATTACCTTTTATTTGATGTTGATTCTCTGTATGTGTATTGAAATATGTTGATTTGTTCGGTGATTTTATTACTTTTGTGACGTGTTTGTGCAGGAAGAATACAGGGCAAAACGAAATTGCACTGATTCCTCTCCACTTGAGTTTGATCTTCCATTATGGTCTGATTTGATTGGAGGCTCGTCTAAGGGTCGTATGTATGGAGTTGCGCGTAGCCACATTTCTAGTGGTTACAGCCAGAGCACAGTAAACTCAAGAGTTAGGGGAGAGTCTCATGATGAGTTAACAAAAGTAGTAGATGATGTGCGAGCTACTGCTATGAAAATAGAGGAAGACGCTCGCAAGAGAGAGGAAGAGAGAGAGAAAAGGTTGGAACAGGTACTTGAGCAAGTTCAAAAGAGAGAAGAAGAGGCGCAGAAAAAGTCAGAAGCAGCAGATAAAAAGATGCAGGAAGTTGAGGAGATGTTACAAAAAATGCTTCAACAAGTGGGATTGCCAAACCACAAGTATGCGAGTGGATCCGGACATGGGAAATAAATTGGTTTTGGTGAAAAACATTAGATCGTATTTTAATTTATTGCTTGGATGATTTAGTGACTCATTTTATTATCTGTCATTTTTTGTTGGATGTTAGAGTGGATGAATTGAGATAATTGTTAGTTAGATGATGTTTTTTAGAATTATGTTGTGTTACGATGATATTATGTTAGATATAAATTGTGGTGTTAATGAGTTGTTTGTATTTTATGGAAGGGATTATGATGTTGCGGTAATTACTTCTTGTTGATTTTGTAGGATCATTTGTAATTAACAGGTTTGACATGAATTTAGCGAATAAAGTGCACCATTTATAATTGAGACGTGCTAATTTTAGAGACCGATTTAGAGACCGAATCAAAGATGAATATTTAGAGACCGATTTAGAGACCGAATCAAAGATGAATATTTAGAGACCGATTTAGAGACCGAATCAAAGATGAATATTTAGAGACCGAATCAAAGATGAATATTTAGAGACCGATTTAGAGACCGAATCAAAGATGAATTTTTAGAGACCGATTTAGAGACCGAATCAAAGATGAATATTTAGAGACCGATCTTGTGTCGGATAGCGACGAAATTTGGAGACCGATTGTATTTGAACAAGTTGTGCAAATAGAGACCGATTTAGAGACCGAATTATTTAGGTCTCTAAAATTTAGCGACCGAGTTTTTTCGGTCTCTAATTAGCGTCGAGCCGTTTAGTGTCGGATTTTAGAGACCGAAATTTCGGTCGTTAACTATTTTTAGAGACCGAATTTTGGCTTTTAGAGACCGATTTGTCGGTCTCTGATGCCCTGTTTTCTTGTAGTGTACTTATTAAGATATTTCATTTATTCAGGGTCAGCATGAATCCAAATATTACAAGGGATTGAGCATCCAATATTCAACTGAATATCGTTTTCTCTTTGCCCTCAACAAGAAGGCACAAGTTATAGACGGAAAACTTAGTATTGTAGCTGATGCGATTGAAAGGATAACTCCAATAGAATCCACATAAACAAAAAGAAAACCAACATCACCACCAAACTATAGCGACCTATCGAAAAATCCAACTACGCCTCAAGATGAAGATGAATCACATGACCATGGAACCAACCATGACAAAGCTGCTTCAGAAAATGGAGAAACCCGAAAAAAGAGGATAATAAAGAAGAAGAAAGAATACTGCCAAATTGCTCAAAGTAAATGTAACGTTCAGAAAAATAATCAAACAAATGCTTTACAAGTGGAGAAGGGACAAAAAGCAGGGTAACAAAGAAGAAACAAGAAGGCAACGTAGAAGATATACATCTGCTTTAGGACATGGAGAAACAAAAAAAAGATGGATACTAAAAAAGAAACAAGAAGCTAAGACCACATAGATATTCAAACTTTAATTAAGTGATGGTGAAGAGACAATTGCAACATTAAGAAAGAACTCCACAAAGAACTCAGTCGGAGGAAAGAAGAAAATAAACGTGCGTGCAAGAAAGATCAAACGAGAGAAACAATAGATGGCATACAAATTTATATTACATTTATTTAGTCTTCTTTTTTATAGTTTATTATTTCAATTTGCACCGACTATTACCTTTTCCAATTTTTATTATGTCTTTAATATTATAACATCTAACTTTAAATTCGTATCTATGCAATAGCTTTTACAAAATCAATTTTTGTTTAATTCATAAAAACTTAATTATAATATTAAAATAAAATTATATACGAATATAGCATAACAAAGTCATATGACCCACGTACAACGCACGTGTTTTTTACTAGTTATATTTAAACGTATTGGATATATATAATTCGTATATATTAAATCTCTCGTTTTCTTATGTTGAACTTTGATCAAGATTGACTGCAACTTTCGTCTAGGTGAATGTTTCATTTTAGAAATGAAATTCAGTTCAAGGTAATAAAGGACATTCAGTTTATTTCAGCCCACAATCCCACAATAAAGCAGCTGCAGAACCCCAGGGCTTCATTTACATTTATACTTTAATCTCCATCGACTCAAATTTCCACCTCCTTGTACACATCCTGATAACTCATCCCCAAGTAAACTTGTGATAAATACTTCCCACTCGTAAACCTAATTGAACTCAATCAAATCCCGTCATCATAAGGAAACAAAGTAGAATCCAACCACTCCTCTCCAGTGATAAACTCCGATACTGTAAAGTTAGACGCATCATAATAGTCCATCACATGATAACCAGGCCAAGAAACCCGATTATCTGTACCCGAACCAGGCCCATCATTGTTATACTCTCCGTAATACAAAGTCTCCAGGCCCTGATCCCCCTCCCAATTACTCCACCCCTCCGGTGCAATAAAATCATCAATATACGACTCCAAAATCACGGTCCTGGAATAGTTTCTCCAGGGCCTGCCTAAATAACTCTTCACACTACTAGAATTGGAGTACAGTTCATCCGTTGCCAAAATCGAGCAATTCTGAATTGAAATCCCCGTGTCCTCCTCCGGGGTGTCCCGTGATTGGGCAGTGATGACTGTACCCTGGCCACGCATCGGCATTCTCGAAATAATATTACAGCCCTGGAAGACAACTGCTGCGTTTCCAAAAATGTAGTCTATGGTTCCATAAATGTCGCATTCTCTGTAGAATTGTCTGAATGAGTGAACATATAGTGTGTCTTGGTAGCCGGTAATGGTGCAACGGTAAACGGCTGATAAGTCCGCGTTGATGCGAAGGGCTACGGCCTGGTGCTTCTCTGGTCCTGCTGTGTTCTCGAAAGTTATGTCACGTGCTAGGAATCCCTCGCCGGAGACAGCTGAAAATTAATATTATGATCCAGGATTTAGAAATGATACTCTAGGAAAACATGCCTTTAGTTAAGGTCTAATAATCAACTAATATATGTACTAAGGCTTAAATGAATGCTTAAAAATTTAAATTGGTTAGTTTATTATCTAATCCAAGCTTGACAGACTTTTAAATGAGCCGAATCTAACTGAAAATAGAATTTCTGTTAAATTACCCTGCGATGCCAGATAATCTAGTTAGTTAGTTTTAGGGAAAATTGCACTTTACGTCCCATAACTTTGCCTGAATTCAATTTTGGCCCCACTCGTTACAAAAATATCACATTGAGTCCCATAATACAAAAAATCTCAATGTTGGTCCTATTCGTCAATTTCCGTCAATTTTTAACGGCAGATGGCATGTGCCTTGCACATGGGCCGTTAGTCAAAGCTTTGACCGTGATATGCACCTGATTTGTGCTCCAAAACAAGGGATAATTGCAAAAAAGCCCCCCAACTTGTAATTATCCCTTGTTTTGAGGCCCAAATCAAGTGAATATCATGGTCAAAAGCTTTGACTAACGGCCATGTGCAAAGCACATGCCATCTGCCATTAAAAATTGACGAAAATTGACAAATGGGACCAACATTGAGATTTTTTGTAAGTTATGGGACTCAATGTGATATTTTTGTAACGAGTGGGACCAAAATTGAATTCGGGCAAAGTTATGGGATGTAAAGTGCAATTTTCCCTTAGTTTTATATATATATTAAGTATCAAGATTATTATTATTGGGTGCAGCGAAAGTTCGGGCCAAAGTTTGACTTATTAGGATTCTGTAAATCCCACCAACAAAATGATGACAAAATAATATCCGAAAAAATATAACTATACTGCACATAAGATTTACGTGGTTTGGCAAAATTCGCCTATGTCCACGAGAGTTTCCGTTCTTCCACTATGGGAGAAATTTACCAATACAAACAATACACACTTGAGTTTATAGACAAACTCAAGAAAAACACTTTTGTACAATCACTCTCAAAGTTATATAGAATACTACTCCCTCAACCCCTTTGTATTGGATCAAGAGATGGGAAATTTATTTTTTTAGTCCGTTAACTTGGTCTCCCTTGCGTTTTAATCCTTTAAGTTGACGCATTGCACAATTGATCCGTTATATTATGACTTTTTATAATTTTAGTCCTTTTGTGCTTATAAAATTGGTAAATTTAGTCTGTGGCATAGTCCCCACAGATAAATCAGGCTCAACATGCTTCCGAAATATAAAATTCGACCTTCATAAATTTATACCTTTGATTGATCGCAGTATCACCGGGTATTCTAAGTCCTCGATCTTCCGGGTTAGATCGTCTTCCGGATACCATTTTGAGGTGGACTGTGCCATGGACTAAATTTCCCAATTTTATAAGCACAAAAGGACTAAAATTACAAAAAATTCGAAGATACGAATTAATTATGCAATACATCAACTTAAAAGACTGAAACGCAAGGGAGTCCAAATTAACGGACTAAAAAAATAATTTTTCCCCAAAAGATAAACCTAAAAATATTTTCCATAGCTCACAATTTATCACTTGCAATAAATTGTTCATCAGCTCACAATACATTTATGCTTTCCTATTCTTTCGGATTGGTACTCCAAATGAATGAAACTCTTCCTAGCACCGCCCCCAAAGCATTTGATTGGCCAAACCAATACAACTGGGTAATGGATTGAGAGTGTTAATTCAGATTCATTTTTTATCACATAAATATTTAGGATGTAATGATTTACACAGGAATAGATAGGTAAAAACCATCCCACTCATTATAAAAATATAATATAAAATAGATCAAGAGCAACACTCCCGATCCACCTTAGAATTTTTCAATACAATTTGCACGTGCAAATTGCATGCAAGTGGGCAAGTTGGTAAGCTAGCCCTTATTTTCTTTTTATATTGTTTTTGAGGTGGACCCCAACTATTATATCATGAGGTTCGATTAGATTGTCGAACAGGGCCTAATTTTCTATTTTATTGAACGCAATTAGATAATTCGGATTTTTGGATGGAGGGCCTGGCTAGATAGTCAGCCTAATAGGGGTGTAAGGTAAGTCGAGTCGGTTTTATTGGAGCTCAATTCGAGCTATTTCAAGCGCGAGTCAAGTTTTTCGAGTTCAAACTTTTTCGTGAGTCGAACTCGAGCTCACTTATAGTTGTTCATATATTCGTGAGTCGACTCATGAACTTTTATTATTTTTTATTAATTTTTAATATATGACTAAAAATATTCGAATTTCATAAAAATTAATGTTTACAATTTTATATACAACATAGTTTAATAATACTTAAGTTTGGTTTTTTTTTTCTTTCTATTTTGTTTAAATCGTGCAAAACAATAACAACAATTATAAGATTATATATTTTAGTTGATATGAGATACTTTTTTATAAATAATTTAAACAACTCATTTTTCATGACATCCTCCTCTATTTTTTAAATACTTATTGAATATAAGATATTTACTTATTATTTATCTTAATAATATTTATTGTTTATTTGAATAATGTATACTATACATTATTAACGTATTGTTATAAGCAAAAACGTAGAATTTATTTTATTTTATTTTACTTTCTAGAAAAGAAAAAAATATTAAATTAATTTTTACTTCAAGCTCGAGCTCGGCTCATCTACTTCGAGCTTGAACTCGAGCACTAAAAAATGAGACTCGTCGAGTTTGAGCTCGAACTCGAGCTCAAAAAAGTATAATCGAGCTCGAGCTCGAGCCTGAAAATTTAATCAGGCTCGTCGAGCTCTGCTCGTTTTCAGCCCTATGAACTAGACCGATTTATATCCAACCGAGAAACTATCATTTATTTTTGTGGAATTCAACCTCAAACAGACGGATAATAAACATGAAAACAAAATACAAAACACAGTTGGAGATATAATTAATATTACCCTATTCCCTTATCACACAAACCAAACATGACTAACAATTCGGATTATCTCTCGTATATAGCGTTGCATCTCATAGTGTATAAATGAAATGAAATACGAGATAAAACGGGAAAAGATAATTAAGATATTTACCAAGAGTGGCAGATCTGAAAGTAGTCCAACCATCAGCAACACTTCTTTTCCCACTAATCACAGTAACATCACTTCCATCTCCGAGCAACACAATGTTACTCTTCCAGCTCGGAATCTCCACGTTCTCTTTATAAACCCCTTCCCTCACATATATAATCACTCTATCCGCACTGTTATTCGGCGCGAAATTGATCGCATCAGCAACAGTCGTAAAATTTCCACTCCCGTCAGCAGCCACCGTTATCACCTCGCTCGGATCATACTCATCGCCGGAGCTCTGCAAAACCCGCCTGGCCTTCCTGGAAAGCCACCCCGGAAAACCCTGCAGTAGCCGCCGTTTCTTGTTATTCGGGCCCGGCCTGGAGAGAAACGACAGCGTATTGCTCACGTGCATGTAAGTGGTAGTTAGAGAGTTTATCAGGGATGACTTCATGGGTCCTGTGGCTGAATCCAAACCCTCCAAGCATGTGATTTTGTTCGTCACCGCGGCGCTGAGGAAGGCCCTGGCGTCGGTTAATTTTCGCGAATCGGGCGATGAAGTTATTCGGGTCATGGATTTGTGCAGGGATGATAATGTGATTTGGTGGAGGTCTTTGCAGTCCTGGATGGTGCCCTTTTGTTTCTCGAGGAGATTTATGTTGGAGAAGAGAGATGAGAGTTTGAGGCCGTCGGATAAAGCGGTTTTGAGGGTTTGGATGAGAAGGTTGAGAATGTTTGGAGTGATGTTAATGGAGATAGAGAGCTTGAGAGAGTCGAAACAGGCGTCGGGGTATGGAGTCGATTTGCAGAGAGATTTTATAGTAGAGAGATGGGTTTGTAAAGAGTTGGTGGAATTTGGAGGAGATGAGTACTTGAGAGGTGTAGAGGCTGTGGAGAGGAAGAGGAGAGAGAGGAGGAAGAGAGAGATGAGATTTTGGGAAGCCATGGAAATGGAGAAAGTGGGAGTTGAGGTTTAAATGGTTCTATTTATAAGTGATTTTGAAAAAGTAGTGGAAGAATATATATAGTTTAATTCATGAATCTTGATCATATTTGTTTAAGATATGTCTACATCAGAGTTTGTGAAGAAGATGGTAGCTACTTTAGTGCAGCAGAAATGACCCTATTTAACGTGTATGATACTGTGTATTGAAAACACTACAATAATTCTATTAAGGCAGATGATAAAGCCAGAGCAAATCTCCTTATGCCAGAGCAAATGTGCTGAAAATGTCATATTTGCCCTTGTCAAACTTTGCCGCCAGGAGCGTATTCAGAGGAGATAGGTCGGAAAGTGAGTCTCAAGCACGGTTGCTTTGGGCCTTGTCCCTTCAGAAGTTGCTCGACAATTGTCATGGAAAATGGGTCTTCATTATATATTTTTGTTTTTTCTGTTCCTAAAATAATGTCTCTGACTCTCTATAATCGGAACAAATGTGAGAAGGAAAAGAACATTGTATATTCTTGCTTGTGCTCTTCATGTAAATTAGTTTTCTATTTTTTTTCCCAATTTGAGGGAATTGAATTAGTAAAGGTAAGGTCAGGGAGGACTCTTATTGTCACTTTATCGATTTTTCCCCGGAGAGGGCGGCGCATAATCGAGAGACGGAGTAAGGTTGTGGTGACTGTTGGTCCAAATTTATTGTAAAAGATTAACAGTGATTTTGTCTCATAAGGGTAAATATGTCAATTAAAGTGCTTTTGCTCTGGCATTATCACCAGCCTTCTATTAAAGATTAAGATATTATTTATATGGTCGTGGGTCACTCAATTTGAGTTAAGTCAACACTAGGGCAAATTACACTTTTGATCCCATAATTTTGGCCTTTTTTGATTTTGGTCTCATTCGTTACGGATTCTCACATTATATCCTATAATTTTCAATTTTTCTCACATTTGGTCTCATTGAAGGATTCCGTCCAATATTTAACGATCAACTCCATTAGTCAACATTTTGACCGAGTTTTCGAGCACAATTTGTGCATGAATGCACGTGATATTGAATATAATTCGTGTGTGAGTGCATTCGTGCACGAATTGTACCCGAAAACTTCGGTCAAAATATTAACTAACAGCGTTGACAGTTAAATATTGGACGAAATCCTTCAATGAGACCAAATGTGAGAAAAATTGAAAGTTATGGGATATAACGTGAGAATTCGTAACGAATGGAACCAAAATCGAAAAAGACCAAAATTATGAGATCAAAAGTGCGATTTTCCCGTCAATACTATAAATATTGAGAAGAAAGAATAGAGAGTGTTCAAAATTATGGATGTACAAAATTTATTTTGTTTGAAGCTCGAAGGAAAAGGACACTCTGGAAAATCAAAAAATTAAAAATGAATTTACTGAATACTCGGTACTAGAAAAATATAAAGGAAATCTAGCTAATGATTCATGACCATATTTATGAATTAGTATTGAAACGTACAACTGTACTACAACAAAAAGTAATATTTGTAACAAAATTTGAAATGACAATGTTAAAATTGTCATTAGATATTTATAATGGGTGACAACAATTTTTGCTTTGTCACAATAAGAATTTTTAGTGACAAGAATTTCTATAAAATTGTCACTATTGACAATTAGTGACACATGTATAGTGACAATACAAATAAAGTGACAATTATAATTATTGGCACTAAGTTGTCACAAAAGGTGTGTCACTAATTGTCAATAGTGACAACAATTTTCTTGTCACTAATTATTAAGAGTAATAATTTTTATACAAATCTTGTCACTATTAAACATGTAGAGCATATTTTAAAGACAAGACAAAAGTTCTTGTCACTAAAAATTGATCATTAGTGACAACTTTGATATTGTCATTTGACATTTTGTCACCAATATTGTTTTATTTTTTTGTAGCGTTGATAGAAGAAATTCCCGCTTTTAATTGTGCCACGCTAAGATGCACCGTAACAATAACAACCAGTCTAATATTACTATATATTTTCAGGGTTATATGTGACTTTTTTTTTTTTTTTTGGTTTCCCAAGGGTTTCCACCGCCGACCGCAGTGACTAATCCCTTTCACAGATGACTTGCACCTCAAAAGGTGGGACTGGTGGCCATAGGAATTCTTTTCATTCCCAAAGGTGAGGATCGAACCCTCTACCTTTGGTTAAGGGAAGAGGAGTCTTTGTCGCTCCATCACAACCCCGTGGTTGGTTATATGTGACTGTATGTATGATTGATTGTTGCATATTCTCCTCTTGGACATTAATGGTGCATGGGTTTCTGCATTACAAATGTATAACAGCGACAAGCATTAAATCACTTGTTTAAGCATTCACGAGAGAGATAGGGGAGAGAGAGAGAGAGAGGGATGCTCTCTCTGCACATACAAATTTGGAAATATCATGGAATTGTGTACAATGTATTAGGCCTCATAAGAATACAGATAACGTGAACAAATTATATATACTACTATTATTTCTTGTGCTACTTGCTCCCCAGTCTATATTATTTAGCTTTATTTGATAGTTTTTCACCGCTTAATCCCATGTGGAAATTTTGTTTTCATTAGGTAAAAAATTAAGGAAATTCTGCTAAAAGAATTCATCTACATAAACTGCCAAATTTCTACATTAACATATGAAGACCATAGGTAGTGTGCCTTTTCTGGTTGTCGGTTCACTTACATTATTGTACCGGTAATGTTGTTATGTCTATAGCCAAAAGGCCGCATTAGATTTCAAATATATATTCGACTGTATATCTTTGTCCTAAATACTGAAATAATAATATATATTATTCACCCAAAAAAAGGTAGAGATATTTCTTGGTTTGACGTCCAATATGACCATTACAGTTTTATTGTCTTTGCATTAATATTATATATATATATATATATATATATTCCTAGTTTATATTTAAAATTTTGTTTTTCATTAAACTTGTTAATTCCATTTGCAAAGTGTTAACCTCTGAACTACATATAAAAGATTTAGTTGTACGTACTATGTAGCATATCTGTGCGTAATCTTTTCTTTCATATATATATATATATTTGGGAAAATTCTAACCCGCCCCCTGTTTGGCTAAACTCATGTATTTTATAACATAATTTACCAATTATATGACAAGTGTAATATACTTTCCTTCAGGGACGGAGCCAGAAATTTGAACGAGGGGGGGCGAGATTATTGTGATATATGTATATTTTTTTTTTGGTAGATAGTTGAAGGAGTCAAAGGGGGGTGCCCCCGCGGTACGGTACGGTATATCTGTGGAGGAAAATATAATAAGAAATTAGGTTCAATTACAACTTTTGACATATTTTATATTCTTATTTCTCTTTCGTTATAGCTAGGATTTTGGATTTGGGGGGGACGAACTCAAAATAAAGGGAAAAAATATGATATTTTTTTATTTTTAGGGGGGGCGAAATCCAAATATCAAAAAATTTGTAAGACAAAAAAATGATTTTTCAAAATTGAGGGGGGACGACCGCACCCTCCAGCCCCCCTGGCTCCGTCCCTGCTCTCCTTGTGAAATACACTTGGTTGTGATAAAGCCGAATCTGATTTAGAATTTTCCATATATTTGGCACCACAAAACCACTTAATTACTAGATGTTTGTAGGCTCGAGGTGGCTATGCATCCATAAACATAGTAAGTCAGCGTTTTAATTGATTGGTACCATGAAGTCAACAAATTTAGCAAGAAATATCTCTGAAAATATATATATATATATATGGATCAAATACATCCCTTGCCATTAAATAAGATATAAGACCCAATCTAGGCCTTTGATTCAATTTGATCCCAAGGTCTACATTTAACACATTTAACTGATTTAATAATTTGTTTTAATTATGTAAAGGGCATTTTAGTCATTAAATTATAACTAACAGATTCAATTTAATACACAGTATCAAATCAAATCTCCAGTTTCACGAGTCATAACTGATTTCATATATTCTTTCCATAATCACATATATCAGCAAAATTGATAAGAAATATTTTTTTACCCATTCAATTCATCATCAAATCGATTGTTTTTCAGTAAAATTGATTCGAGATATCGTTTTACACGTTCAATTCATCATCAAATCGGTTGTTTTCCAACAAAATTGATACGAGATATTGTTTTTTTCCCATTCAATTCATCATCAAATCGATTGTTTTTCAGTAAAATTCGAGATCGGGCCTGTAAAGATCGAAGGATATACAGAAATCGAATCCCTATTCATCATCTTCTTCTGTTTTCAATTCAATTTTTTCTGAATTCTTCTTCTGTTATCAATTATGAGTCTGCAAATCATCATTAAGCAACTGATCTAATGTAATAGATAGAGTGAATTTGAACAGATAAGTTTCTATTTATTTCTCTGTAACGGACCATTATACACTACAATAACAAACCATTATACACTACAATACAAACCATTATACACTACAATATAAACCATTATACACTGTGAATTTTTATACACAACTATATAGAATGGTATAACAGATTGTAGATTAAATTCATTATTATACACTACAATACAAACTATTATACACTACAATACAAACCATTATACACTGTGAATTTTATACACAACTATATAAAATGGTATAATAAATTATAGATTAGATTTATTATTATATACTACAATACAAACCATTGGAAGTCTCCCACAAACCATTGTTTTTCTTCACTAATAGAATTTATTTGACGTGTTTTGATGGGTGAACAGCTATCAGGCATTCATTGGTGGTATAAGATAGCAATTTCTATTAATTTTGAAAAAAGTGTAGGCATATTATGCAAGCGTGCATATATGTAACTTATCAAAATACATATCAATATATATGATGTATATGCATTACACAAAAATCATATTATTAACACAGGAACTTATAGCAAGTGTTATCTTCTTCTTTATGGATTCAACTTATAAATCTTATTTTATAAAATAGTATAATAAATTATAGATTAGATTTATTATTATATACTACAATACAAACCATTGGAAGTCTCCCACAAACCATTGTTTTTCTTCACTAATAGAATTTATTTGACGTGTTTTGATGGGTGAACAGCTATCAGGCATTCATTGGTGGTATAAGACAGCAATTTCTATTAATTTTGAAAAAAGTGTAGGCATATTATGCAAGCGTGCATATATGTAACTTATCAAAATACATATCAATATATATGATGTATATGCATTACACAAAAATCATATTATTAACACAGGAACTTATAGCAAGTGTTATCTTCTTCTTTATGGATTCAACTTATAAATCTTATTTTATAAAATAGTATAACAAATTATAGATTAGATTTATTATTATACACTACAATACAAATCATTATACACTACAATACAAACCATTATACACTGTGAATTTTATACACAACTATATAGAATGGTATAACAGATTATAGATTAGATTCATTATTATACACTACAACATAAACCATTATACACTACAACATAAACCATTATACACTGCAAAAACTGTTTTTGGAATTTGGTCCCAAACTCTACTTCAATCTTGTAGGAAACGTCGTTTTAAAAAAAACTCAGTATACTTATCATAAGTATGCTGAGCACCACCCTCTCGGGCCCAAATTCCATCGTTTTAATAGGTTTTTTCTCGTTTTTACGTTTTCAGTCGGATTTTTATTTTTATTTTTATTTATTTCCATTATTTTCGTACTTTACCTTGTTTATATTTACTATATATTTGATTATTAACTATTCTATAATGGATTAATTAGCTATTGTATTCACTGTATAATGGCTTATATGATAGTGTATAATGTAATATAATATGATGTATAATGTAATATAATATGATGTATAATATATTCAACTGACTATTGAAAGGAGCACAATCACGTGTTATATATCCCTATTTTATGAACTGTATAATGTAATATAATACGATGGATAATTGAATATAATGAGCTGTATAATGTGTTCAAATCACAATATATGGTATATCACCATTATAGTTTACTAATTAAGCAATATACAGAAATAACAGAATATTCAAAAATAAAAAATCCAAGCAAATAACAATGATGTAAGCGAAAACATGTGGAATTCAATCTTTTCAGATTCTGGGTTTGCAATCTCGATTTTCAGAATTTTTTCGTGGGTTTCAGAATTTCCAGAATATGAGGATTTCAGATTTTATTTTTTTTGTGATAATTGAACGAAATCTGAGGTTAATACGATTCTATAAATTGAATGCGTTAATCTCGGGTTGAGATTGTGATAATAAATGGCTGAGTTCGTGGGTATCGGTTTTTGAGAGATTGCAGGAGATGATTGCCGTTATTTTTGGTAAATGGGTGATGTATAATTTTGCCATTTTGTCCATTATACCCCTAATCCCTATTTTCCATTTTTTCCTGCCTGTTTATTCCTTATTTTTTGGACTGTTGGATTTAATGTATCCAATGGTGTATATTGGGTCTTAGATCTTATCTAAGAGAGGGTATGTATTCGATCTTGACCCTATATATATATATCCATATATTTGGCACCACAAAACCACTTAATTACTAGATGTTTGTAGGCTTGAGGTGGCTATGCATCCATAAACATAGTAAGTCAGCGTTTTAATTGATTGGTACCATGAAGTCAACAAATTTAGCAAGAAATATCTCTGAAAATATATATATATATATATATATATATATATATATATATTCTATTTGTGTGGCAAGAAAGTGACAATAAGATCTCGAAAAGAAGTGGGTCAAATTGAAAAATGTATATATGGTTAACATGTGTTTGGCATTCAATTTCTACGACGGTCGCATTCATACATTTTGGCAAGCCACTTGCAAACTTTACAACATGGGACTTGGACGATTAAAATTACGCTGGATAACCCTCTATTTTCATATGGAATAGTTTTTGGCCTATTTTATTTATTTATTTGTATATCATGTGTACATCATATGTATATCTATAGTGGAAAAACTATACAAATGGCATGCATGCATCATATAGCTAGTTAATAGAATAAGAGATCGATGAGGCATCATCTAAAATAGAAAATTGGAACTGATCTAAAATAGGATGATATAGGAAGTTCAGTTATGATGAAACTTAAATTTAATACTATAATGTCTTGTGCAGTAGTAATAGGTGCATTTGAAAGTGAAATTAAAAATCAAGAAGAAACCATTTTAGAAACGAAGAATGAAGCATAAAAATACCTAATATATAATTAACTAGTAAGTGGTTTGTGACCTTCATATGCTCACATCTTCTTGAGCAGAGCTTCTCTCTATGAGCGATTTAACTCGGGGAATAAGGCTATGTTTGGATGTGTTTTCAAATCATTTTCAACCGTCATTTTCAAAAATGTATGGGAGAATGAGTTTTTTATTTTCATGTAAAAAAAAGTGTAAAAAGTAAGTGTGTTTGGTTGTGTTTTTAAAAATTGTTGAAATTTGTGATTGATATGTGTGAAATGATTGAAAAGTAATGATTAAATTATAGATAAGGGTTAGAAAAAAAGATATAAGAGGGAGAAAAAAGTGATAAAAAGAAAGTGAGAGAAAAGTGATGTGAAATGTGATTTTGAAATAATGATTGAAATTTATTGGGAACGTGAATGTGAAAATGAGAATGAAAATATTTTCAGTTAAAAACAGTGTAAAGTGTATATTTTTATTTTCAGATAAAAATAAAAATGAAAAAAGATAAATGAAAACACAGGCAAACATAGTCTAAGCTTTCCAGCAAGAAAAGCAAGAAAAGGAATCGGTGATATATACCTCACAAAATCAATCAATATGTACAGGGCCTACTAAATAATTTAGATGATATTATAATGGCAAAATTGTCAATTTAGTCTTATAACTTATGGGTATTAGCAATTTTTAGTCCACTTGTTTTGGATTGGCAAAATCAAAACATTTTTTTTTGAAGAGAAACGTTAAAAATATATTAGGCTACGTCAGCCACAATCAAACCCAAAACAACTCCAGTTACAAAGAAACGAGAACCACGTGCTAAACAACGAACAACACAAATACCAGATCTACGAAAGAAAGGAAAACGAACAGAAGAAAGCAAAACAGACAACAACCGAAAATCAGAAACGAAAGGACCCACAGAAGACGTGTCTTCCGATGGTGAAATAAATTTTTGAAAGAGGGATAGACAATCCCCCTCGAGAACCACAAAACTCCAACCTTGCAGATTCAACGTAGTAAGCCCATCAACACACGTCAATGCCCGGACAACAATCCCCACTCCTACACCTTTCGGGTCAGGAAAAAGGGCTCCATCAAAGAAAATTTTCACCCACCCAATTGTTGGCGGAGACCAATGCATGCAAGCTGTATCAGTAATATGTATTCTTGGAAGGACCAAAAACTTGGCACCTACGAGGAAGCACCTTCGGCAAAAACAAAAACCCAAACGCATCAAACAAAACGAAAAGCAAAAAAGGACACAAACAAATAAAATGCAGAAATAAACTAAAAAAAACATAAAACACCACAATAGAAACATATCAAGAAGATGTGGTGAGTCCAAAATCCGACCCAAGAGTTGACCAAGCTCTCGGTCAAAACGGGTCCTTTCAGCCCCCGTCTAGAGGTGGCTTCCACGGTGGAGGGAACTCAGATCCGGCCATAAAGACGTCAGATCTGTCCTTTGGTTCACGAAAAAAGCCCATGACAATGGAGATCGACTTGATCTGACCTCGGCGGAAAATGAAGGCAAGGGTAACAGTGGACAGCGCTGGCATGGTAGCGGCGTGGCAGATGAGAGTCGGTACGGCGAGGTTGAGGATGAGACTTCCGATGCAAATAGTCGTGCACAAAACTCCCACAAGCAGAGCCCTGAGGAGCAGAAGTGGAAGAGAAAACTATCCTCTCGAAAAAAATTGAGATCCCTGATGTTAAAAGCTTGAGCAGTATGTAATCAGAAAGGATGAAGATGAGGGAGAAGACTCACAGCTGAAGCATGAGAGAAAAAGCCCCAAAACAAGGGAGATTTCTCACGTGCACCGCACGTGCCACCGAAATTGACTAAATTGGCCGGAATTTCTCACGTGCACCGCACGTGACCCATCTAAATTGGGAATTTTCAAACTTTTAGCCAATTTTGCTGATATGGACAATGGAACTTGGATGACATGGAATGAATTCCACCTAAATTGCCATTTGGACCCATTTTTGGAGTGAAAAAATTCACATGGATAAAAAATCTACAAATATTAAAAAAACAAATCTAAAAAATCTGAAAATTTTAAACACATCCAAAAAAATTGAAAGTACTAAAATTATATATTCCAAACTGATTTCTAATTTGAATAATTTTTATTAATAAATAAAATAATCTAATATGTAGATAAATGTAAGGTAGTTATAAAATATTAAAAAAATATCTATATAAAAAAACATTATTTTATATGTTTTTATATGGCAAGTAAATATTAAATATTATATTAAAAAATATGTTTTTATATGGCAAGAAAATTATTATCTCTTTGACAAAAAATAATTTAATTAAATATTAAATTACGTAATGCATACATTAAAATTAAAAGGTAGATTCTAAATTACCCTTTATGTATGGATAAACAGTAAAACCTCTATACAAGAATACTCTATATAGGAATAACCTCCTTATAGTAATAAAAAACCATGCTTCCAACTCGGTACCAATTATAAATAAGAATAAATTCTACATTGAAATATTCCATGTTTTTTTAGAACAATTGTTAAGAAATTTACCTCCATATAGTAATAAAATGACATTAAATTTCAAATATATTTATATATCTATATAAAATATTTAGAATTATTTTACTATGTTACATTAAACTTAAGATGATATGAAATATTTATCTAAAGTTGTCGAAATTCGTTTGTTCTTAGGTGCCAGGACTTGCTTGAAGTAGAAAATGTATGATTGAAAATGATAATAAAATTCATGATTATGCTAGCATTTATATATGTATAGAAAAAAGAAAACAAACGAGAAGATATTTCGAAAATACAACATACATGAGTGAATATTTTAAATGCATACATGATGTACATACATTTTTTTTACATTTCCTAGATACATACATGAATGAATCTTCTAAATCTAATATATACACAATGTACACGCATGATGTACGTACATTTATTTTTTTAATTCATGAATCTTATATATCTTTTCAATTCATGTTTTTAAAAATATGAAGTGACACATTTTCAAATGTCGTATAATGTATATTAGTTATTTTTAAAAAATTATAATTTTTATATGTAAACCTTTATTTAAGAATAACCTCGCTATAGTAATATTTTTCTCTGGTCCCGGGGACATTTCTGTATAGAGTTTTTACTATATTACTAATATTATCATCATTTTTAATAAATAAAAATAAATTACCAAAAAGAAAAAAAGCTGAGGGGGACCCCAAAAAAGACCTCGTCGTCACTGCCGCCACCTCTAGTTCCCATCTTCTCGCTGCCCAGTACCATCTCCCTCGCCACCTTTACTCTTCCCCCTCCCCCGTCGCCCAATTTTGAACCAACAAAACACACACACAATTTCAAAAAACAAATACATATATACATGCACTACCAAATTTAGCAAAACACACACATAACAATTTAGTATGGGGTTGAGGATGATCTCCGGGGCCAGCCGGCCGGCATGGATGAGTAGGCCGACTATGGGTAGCCAAATCAGGGTGGGGAGTTGGGTTAGCGTTTTGAAGATGAATTTCAAGAGTTATTTTCTTTTTTTTAAGATCAAGTTTTTTTAATATATTAATTTAAATTTTTTATTAGTTTGTAATAGTATAAAACATAAAAACTTTGTGGTTTTTTTTTTTAATTTTCTACTTGACATATTGGTTATGATTCACTCGTCATTTTTTTTCCAATTAGGCAAGTTGTTATCCACCTAGGTAAATTTGGGCTGAAAATCGAAAATTCCTAAATTGATTTGGGATTTCTGCCAATTTCCTAAGGTCTTGTGGCAATTATCCTTAAATTGCTATTTTTATGAAAATATTGTCTTAAATTTGCAGGACGAATTTTGCAGTTTTACCTAATATAATATATTCTTTGTTTATTTGTCTCGCACAATATCGGATAAGATCGATAGTGTGATATGATGGGATATGTAGACTGATTGGAAGAGGATCGGGTTCAGATCAGAGTAGAAGGAAGAAAACAGACAAAAACAAGCAGTTTCGGTACTAGAGGGTAACATTGCGGTGATGGCAGGAAAAATACTAGAACGCTCGCAGCAGGGGCTTTTGGACATCAACGCCGCGGCATTCAGGAGCAAATGTCACGGCGTTCCGGTGGCGTGTTGACCAAGTTTCTTTGAAAAGACAGGTTTTAAGCTATTTTAGGGCTGGGTAGTCTTCCAAGACTCTATAAGAGTATATATACATACTCTTTTCTTGTAATATGTATCTCTCATCATACAAGCGATAAAACACCTCTAGTGTATACCGTGGACGTAGGCATTCTTGGCCGAACCACGTAAATCTTGTGTCGTTATTTTTCTTGTTTGTAATTCACTTTTATTCATTTTTGAGCATTGATTTCTAACAACTGATATCAAGAGCACGGGTTATAATGATCTGTGTGAATCAATAGCATCTGAAGAAGGAAAAGTAAAGATAGACAAATTTGATGGAAAGGATTTTGGATTCTGGAGAACAAAGATGGAGGATTATCCGTACCGGAAAAAGCTCCATCAATCGTTGTCGGGTAAGAAGCCTGAAAAGATGTCAGATGAGGATTGGGAATTATTGAATAGGCAAACCCTTAGGTATTATTCGATTGACGTTATCAAGAAACATAATGTTTAACATCCTAGATTAAACTACGATGACGGGTTTGATGAAGGCGTTATCCAATATGTATGAGAAGCCATCCGCATCGAATAAAGTCTACCTGATGAGACGTTTATTCAATTTGAGGATGACGAAGGGGGGATCGGTGACCAACCATATCAACGAGTTCAATGTGATCATCACTCAGTTGAGCTCGGTTGATATTAATGTCGAGACGAGGTAAGGGCCTTAATTTTGTTGTCTTTATTGCCGGAGAGTTGGAGTGTGACGTAACTGAGGTGAGTAGTTCGTCTGGCCAAAGAAAGTTGAAATTTCAGGAGATTCGGGATCTGATTTTGAGCGAGGATATTCGCCGGAGGGAATAAAGAAAACTCATGTTTGCTGCATTGAGTGCAGAAAGCAGAGGGAGAGCTGTTTAACGGGGTGGTCAGAATGGTAGAGGTCGATCCAAGTATAAGGGGCGAGGGAAGTCAAAACCGCGCAAAGATGCTGATTGATGGGCCTACGGTAGGAAAGGTCATTACAAGAGGGATTGTCCAGAGAAGGCGGGTCATAATCAAAACCGGGAATATCAACAAGCAAACACAGCAGCAGACGATGTCGGAGATGCTTTGGTTTGCTGTATTAACAGTCCAGTTGATCAATGGGTACTGGACTCAGGTGCGTCGTTTCATGCTACCTTGTGTAAGAATTATCTAACAAATTATACTTCTAGAAAATTTGGAAAGTTACTTCTTGCAAATGACGAACCCTTGGGAATTGTTGGAAAGGGTTATGTCGTAATAACGATGGCATGGGGAATGCAGTTGAAATTGCAGAATGTGAGGCATGTTCCGGGGTTGAGGAAGAATTTGATCTCGATAGGTCAAATTGACAGTGATGGTTACAGCACGGTGTTTGGTGGTGGTGTATGAAAAATCACCAAAAGAAATCTGGTGGTGGCTCATGGTAAGAAATCAAGGACTTTGTACACTACGGAGATTAAAAAAGGACTCGTTAGCTGCAGTCGAGGCCACAAAGGATATGCACTTATGGCATAGGCGACTTGGGCATATGAGTGAGAAGGGAATGAAGATCATGGCATCCAAGGGAAAGCTACCAATCTCGAAGATGGTGGAATTGGGTTTTTGTGAAGACTGTGTACTTAGGAAGCAGAAAAAGGTGAGCTTCTCCAAGATGGGAAGAGAACCGAAGGCAGAGAAATTGGAGCTTATGCATATCGATGTATGGGAGTCGGCACCCGTACACGCTTGGAGGGTCGAGATACTATGTCACCTTCATAGATGATTCCACTCCAAAGGTATGGGTTTATTTTCTGAAAAATAAGTATGATGTGTTTAGTACTTATTGCAAAATAATATTTTACTATGCGTTAATGAATAGTAACTTGGAGTATTATTATACTTTTCTACAATTTTGTTGATTTTTCAGCATCATGTAATTATTGCATTTATCTTATATCGCCCTCGATTATATTTCAATACCCGCTATTGAATTGAAATAACGCCTACTAATATAATTGAAGACGCCAGGAATTTAAAGCATGACTGAAAGGGAAGGGAAGGTGTAAGTTGTGTTTTAATATAAAAAAAAATTGTTAGAGGCTACAAATTCAAAGAAATGATCTACGTATGGTTCATTTGTAGCATTCAATAAGAACAAAGAAAGCCGCGTGAGTATCTTTCTTTTTATCCCGTGAAGTCAATCCAACTAGCTCCTTGTCTACAATCTGTGAACTGCAACTTGCAATTTCCCAACTGCAGGAGTTGTATTTGCAGCCTTAATTTCACTATTGGCAGAAAAAAATGTGATTCTTCACTTTTGTATATTGGACGTGGAAAATGGAAATTCTAATTGGAATGGAGTTTGATTCGACCATTCTCAATTTCAAAGTGAGTAAATTATGGTTGACATGAAGTATGCATTTCAAGATTAATAGTCGATCAGAAAGCAAGTAACAATAAAACTTATTAAGTGATTACTTGTATTGGATCAAATTTCCTTAAATTTAAAGCTAGAATTTTCCGAGGGTAACACGACATTGAACTAATGTTCCCTTTTTTTCGCTTCAACATCAATACGGCTGTGTATGTAAACAAAGGAAATACCACTAGGCTAAATATAATCAGTTTAAATTTTTTAAAACACATTTGTGTAACACGCATAGATGTGTAATAAGTGTATACACGAGTAGTTAGGATGTGGAGAGATAATTTTCTGATTTTTATCCACAACTCATGATTTTCTCCCTCCACATCTTAACCACTCGTATATACAATTGTCACACATCTATGCATGTAATATAGAGTGTTCCACGGTTTTAAGTTGTTGAACACCCTTATGAATTACTGTAAGTTTGATGAATTACAGTAAGTTTGAACACGGTTTTCGTAATTCCAACAATTGGATCAAATGGCCTCTGGAGCTTCTGTTGTCCTTAAAAGTTATGAGAAATATAATTGAATATGACATTAAATACCAATTTGGATTAGAGAATCTATAGTGGGAAAAAAAAAATCAAATCAAATCAATCCCATGATTAATTAAAGGCAAAATCACCAAGTCACCTCACTTGCAGAACTTCAACGAAAATAAGTTTTTTTGTTCATCTCATACTAATGAATTTACCGATATGCCCTTTGAAATATTTTCAATCTCAGTTTGTCAAACCGGCCGTGTACCTCACCCCGGTCGAAGGCAACCATTTATTCCCCATGATAAACTGAGCCACCGTGAACCCGTTAGCTTGAGCCGAATCACTTAGGACATGGTAACCGGGCCATTTAATCCGGGCCCCCAATCCAGATCCCGGGCCATAGTTCATGTACTCACCATAGAACAAAGTATTCAACGCGAAATTTCCATTCCACTCGAGCCATCCCTCAGGCCTAATGGCGCTACTAATATAAGATTGCATGATAACCGTGCGAGAATACAATTTCCAGGGCCTGCCAAGGTACGTTGAAATTGAGTTCAATGAAGCTAGCACGTCAAGTTCAGCTGATATGTTGCAGAATTGGATAGAAAAGCCCGTTTGTTCTTTCGGGTCCTTCCGGCCATGAGCCGTTATGGTGTTCTTTTGATTTGGGAGGCCCTTTCGGGCCAGGATTTGACAGTTTTGGAAGACGCACGCTCCATGGCCAAATATGAAATCTACTGTGCCGGTAATTGTACATTCCCGATAGAATTGGCGCATAGAATGGGCGTATAGTGTGTCCTGGTATCCTCTAAAAACACAACGGTACAACACCGAACGGTCAGAGTCGGACCGGTATGCTACAGCTTGGTTCTTTCCCGGGCCTGCCGTGTTCTCAAATGTTATATCCCGGGCTATGAATCCTTCCCCTCTTACAGCTGCATTTGTCACATCAAAACACAAATACATTAAAAACAGTATGAATTTTATCTGTCAATGATTTCAATAGAGAAACATATAAATCATGGAGCCCCTTGGAACATGGGGCTCGTGTCATTCATGATTATGTGTTTTGCAAATAATCGGTAATGTTGAAGGGATGACCTCAAGAATTATGGGATCATAGATTACATATATATATAAATACTCATAATATATACAGACCAAGTGACCAACATGTCATGACAAATGTCTCAAATACATGCTAATTTTTCTTATTGCAATAACATAATTAGTAGGGGGAAAATGACATGACAAAATATCTAGTAGATAATGAAAAATTATTAGGAATTATATGTATAACAACAACGTAGTAATAAATATTATTTTTTCTCAATAATTTTCTTAATAACTATAAAAATCATGTCGAGTTTACTGTCATTCATGAACAATGACATATATATATATATATATATATAGTGTAAACTTCTAAAAATCTTTACCGTGAATAAGCATTTTTTTTTTTGTCATTGAGTGTAATTATAAATTTAATATCGTCATTTGACATCTTATCACTAATTATTTTCTTGTAATATAAACAATAGTGGATCGAATTGTACTGTGTGGGCCTAGAAAACATGTTCGACCGCAGCCTAGCTATAACCATTGTTAGTTAAAAGTTATACAATATCCATTTATTACTTATACTTCTCTATTTGCATAAGCATTTTGAACTTAGAGAATACATACTTTTACGTTTGCGTTAAAACAATTAGTACACTTATTATATGTACGTAGCACATAATATACTTGATGAAAAATAATTCAATTTTATGAATAATTTATTACTTCACTCAAAACATAAAATCATTTTAGACTTATCATACGTATTATAAATACAAAAGTATTCAATAAATAAAATTCTTAATAGTTATAAATAGCAATATACGTATCCTAGAAAATTTATTATAGTCATATAGTGTTAATTAACTACAAACAATGTCTTTAGAGAATTTGTCATAGCTGTAAATAAATAATACATAGGACTATAGGAGATGATTCTTTCCATATATTGAAAGCGAGTAGAAGTATGATACAAATAAACATTAAATAACAGTTATACTCCATTTGACAAATAATACATTATTCTTATAAGTTTAATACAAGAATTTATAAATCCAAAACAGTAATGCACAATGTCTATGATAATTTGTTAATAAAAGTCATCAATAATATAATTAATATATGTAATAATGTAAACCTAGCTAGAATAAAGATCATTCTTACCAAATGTTGCAGTGCGGTACGTGGTCCAGCCATCAACATAGCTACGATTACCCGAAATAACCGTAACATCCATCCCATCACCAATCATCATTATATTCATTTTCTTCTTACCAATCTCCACATATTCCTTATACACTCCTTTCTTAACATATATAACATATCTCTTGTTGCTTTTCTCCGGGGCCGCCCTAATAGCATCCCCAATGCTAGTAAACTTCCCGGTGCCATCTGCCGCTACCACTGCGTCCACCACCACCGCACCATTGGTGGCTTGAAGAAGCCTCCGATCATGGGATTTTAGCCAATTCGGAAACTTGCCATCTGCTATAAGCTTCCTACCACCAGAACGGCCGCCACCGCCACCACCACGACCCTTATCGGTGCCACCACTAGAAGTAGGGTTTGAGTTTACCATAGAAAGAAGGTCGTGGATTAATGATGAAGTTTGGTCTAGGTTGTCTGAAACCAAGCTTTTGAGAATGCCATTTGTACCATCAAATCCTTCTTTGCAAGTGTCTTGATTGGTTAGTGCTCCACTTAACCATGCGTTCATGTCAGCACTCACATTTCCAGTGCTATTATCTTTTCCTGCATGCACGAGGAGCCCATTTCTATTAATGTTATTATAATTGTATCAATTTGTATTAGCTCCTTACTTATCTGCAAAAAAGGAATGATTTTGAGGTGCTATTAAAGTGAGATTCCTATAATTATATACGCCGATAATGTATGAATGACCTTTTCTCAACTAGTACAATAGAGTAATTAAGAAGTAAAATTTCATGTTTCCTTATAGTTTTTCAATTCGTTCATTGAACATTTCTTTGATAAAACAAAAATTAAAAAGTATAATGTTAATTGGCATGCACCATTTCCTTATTATTTATGAAATGTAATACAAAATAAAATACCATATACTGGTAATTGAAATGTAACAAAATAAAAGCATAAAGTTAATCGGCATGCACCATTTCCTTATATTTTCGAATAGAAGATCTCATACACTTGTAAAATTCATTAATTATGTCTTTTAAGGTATGGATCATTTGTTTCAAATTGATATCTAATCATATATTCCAATTTTTTACATGCACGTCATGCGCATAAAATTTTTCATCAAATATACAGATAATGTGGATATTATATATGGGTATGGGAAATGAAATACGAGATGAATCAGTGTGCTCTACTTAGGCTTATTTTCCCTTATTTTCTTTAATTTCCATGGGACCAAAAGGGGTGATACTTAGCCCTCCTGGGATCTGGACTCCCAGAAGATCTACACCCTTCATGTGAACACATACATGGAGGAGCCCTTATGAACAATATATGGGGGAATGGATTAAGAAAAGCATTAAGAAAAATAGGAGAAATTAAAAGAAATGGAGAAGATACCATTTGGAGTCTGAGAAGCAGAAAGCGCAGCACTTAGCTGGTCCACCGAGAAGTCCATCAAATCAAGGCAGTCATAAATGGCATTACTAAGCCGGAAATCGCTGTCGGCGCTGGCAAACTTCGACACGGCGGAAACAACCTGGCGGACAATGCCAACAGTAGACATCACCGTCCCCGCAAATTCCTTCGCCGGAACCGTCAAACAATCCGACTCACCAAAATCCGAATTCCCACCACTCACTAAACACAAAAACACGATCACCATAAAGAGAAGTTTCAAGAAAGAGGCTGTCATTTCTGATATACACTATACGTATAATGTCTAGATTTTTTGTTGGCAAAATTGTAAGTATATATGTGTATGCGAGATGGAGATAGAAATTATCGTAAAATGCGTGATAGAAAAGGGGAAGCAAGTAATTAAGGGGTGTAATGCATGGGAGATGAGCAGTGTTGCATATGGATATGGCGAAGGGTTGGTGTGTCAATATATAAGGTTAGGGAGAATTTGGGATACTCTAAACCACTTTCGATTATGTATTTTTTATGTTATATGTTTTCTATTATATATATAGTGTGGAACTTATAGTGTATATATGTACACCCCAAGTGATAAGGAAAATTATTTTTTTAGTCCGTTAACTTGGTCTTCCTTGTGTTTTAGTTCTTTAAGTTGACGCGTTATAAAATTGATCATTTATCTTCTGATTTTTTGTAATTTTAATCCTTTTGTGCTTAAAAAATTGGTAAATTTAGTCCGTCGATACCCATCAATACCACCATCACACATTATTATTAAATATCATCAATTAGAATCTAAAAAGCACATAGGCACAAAATCTTTATTGTATGAAAGAGATAACTTTACGTATTTCAAAACTTAAAATTGTAGTGAAAATCTACCTAATCAGATTTTTCCAATTTTTACCAGTTGACTACGCCACTGACTAAATCGACGGACTAAATTTGCCAATTTTTTAAGCAGAAAAGGACTAAAATTACAAAAATTCAGAAGATAACGGACCAATTTTGCAACGCGTCAACTTAAAGGACTAAAACGCAAGAGAGTCCAAGTTAACGGACTAAAAAAATAATTTTCCCCCAAGTCATATATTAAGGAAATAGTTTATTTAAATATTACTCTCTAATTCATTTTTAATTTTGTATTTCATATTATAGATACACCGTTCTTGTTGAGTATATAAAATATTCCATTGAAGTATAGTAGATGTGAATTATTTTTCCTTAGATTGCATTTGTGGTATACTTCAATATATATAGTCCAAATCAAATGGTGTGGTTTATTTTAACTTCTCATATGCGCATCATGCACACATATAATTTTCCCCATCAATATGCAATTGACTAGGATTGTGTACATGTAACGTATATACATGAAATAGAATATAAAATGATGCATCATTTTAAAATAAAAAAAATATCTTATTTGCTTAAATACAAAATGAAACAATAAATTAAACTAAATTAATGATCCGAAAGTATTTGAAAATATGAAGTTTGATACGAAATGAGACATCAAGTTGAAACCAGAAATAGTAAGTGGTATAGATGGTGGGCAAATACGTTTGCAAGGAAAATTTTAGCTCGGACCTTGCTTTGTCGTTCAATGCAAAAGATAAAAGTACATTACACTTGCTATATGTGCTTGGTATAGAATTTAAGAAGAGTGCCAATCTCAAAGCAAATGTATTACAATTAGTCATATGATGGGTGAGGTGCAACCAAACCAGATTTGGGTAGGGCCACCAACCTCTATGTTGTTGACCCCACATTCAGGCTATAAATGAATCAGGTCGAACAAGTTGTTGTCCAAGTTTATTTGAATTATTATCGAGCTTCAGAATTTGTGTTTGAATTTGGTTTGATTATTAATCGAGTCGAGCTCAAACGAGTTTTAATCAAGCCGAACATGAGTCGAGCTCGAATAGTTTGATTTTTGACATATTTTATCGTTTTTAACTAATCGAGTCGAGCTCGGGCCGAGTTTCAAACTTATCAAATACACAAAATATTGTTCAAATTTAGTTTGATATGTTAACGAACTAAGCTCAAATAAGCATTTACCAAAAGCTCTTGAATTGAGTATCGAGTAATTCAGTTCATTTTTCGAACCACATTATTCTGAGCTTGGGGAAACAATCGCTTATAACATTTCATGTTATAATAATAGATATATGTCTCTATCACATAATTGTGTGAAACGTTTTTTATAATTCTAAGATCCGTGTGCTAAGTATATAGTGACCATAAAAGGGTGCAATAATGATTTGGGTGAGTGCATGAGAGGAAGAAGAGGATTCTTCTTCTTCTTTTTGCAGCTCAAAACCGCGAGCATATGAAGAGTGCATGCCAGCCTGAGCTTTCCTTTCCGTTTCCTCTTTCCAGGCTAGATAACTCTTGGGCATCTTCTACCTATTTCCTTCTTCTCTAAGCACTCTAGTAATAAAATTTGGCAAAATTGTCTTTTCCTTTTCCTGTTCCTTTTTTTTTTCCACTAGATTTTGACAAAATGAATTAAATACAATCCAAAAAATTAGCATCATTCCAATTTGCATAAAATGTCCATTTGGCAAGCGCGCATGAGCAGTCATTAGTTTTTCTCTCGACAAAATTATTTTTTCAATAATTTCGATGGCTAAGGAGGAGTGTATCTTGTAATATTGCTTCAAGCCTATATTATTCGGATACGGATACGATACGAAACGGATACGAAATATAACAAATCGCAAAATTTTAAGATACGATACATTGAGAATACATGTATAATATTTAAAAATAAATTTGATTGAATAGATTCATTGATATAAATAAAACTTTGTTTATATAGTTCATTAAATTTCTATGTCATTTTTTAAACTTTATGATTTAGTTTTTAACAAAATACCAATACATTATCTTTTTTCCTATTTTAACCAAAAAAATATTGTATAATATTAAAAAAATATTATGTCTAGTATACAAGATGTGTTGGATCCTTCAAAATTTTATGTTAGATACGGTATCCAGAATTTTGTCCTTTCTTTTTACTTTCGGACACTTGAAAGATGGTCTGAACATGATATATGAGAGTATTCTTATCAGATACGGGTACGATGCAGATACGATACTGCATGGGATTATGTGTAGGAGTATCCGTGCATCATAGCTTCAAGCTAATGGTGGCTTAGGTACTCACCAAATTCCTTGGACTGACTTATCTAAAATCGTGAGACAAATAGCAGATTGAAGGTTTGATGGGTTGGTCTTGGATTTAATTCTAAAAAACAAAAAGTCACAAATTCCTAGTGAATTCTTTTATAATAACTTTTAATCCAAAAACTCATTTCACCAGCTTTTTTTTCCAAAAAGTCCAACATTTAGGGTTAATAAATTTATGGATTTAATTCTCCTTAGCCTTCTAGAGCAAAAAAGAATCAATTGTAGTTTTATCTAAAAAATTATATTATGTAGAAATTTTATACCGATAGTTGATACTAATTATGATTTCAACTTTACATTTTAATTATTTTAATTTTCTTAAGAAACTTAAAAAGTATATTTTAAATAATTACCATATTAAAAATAAATAAATTATATAAAAATATTTAAAGTATTTAATATACAAAAATAATATTCGTAATATACTATTTATCAATTTGAAAAATTAGCCAAACACGTTATTAAGACGAGGGACAATTTTGTTACGTTTAATAGTCCAGGGCTTTTTTTATTACATTTGATAGTTCAAAGAGCTAAACGATACAAAGTGAATAGTTCAGGAGTACAAAGTATATTTTGCCCTAATAAAGGACTATTTATTCAAATTGTGTGAGTTAATGAAACTAGTTGTGATTGTAACAATACAATCTATTTTGTGTAATTTATCATCAAATTGCACGCGTTTATCCTTTGTTTAAAGTGGTTACATCATTGAAATCGAAAAAAAAATCAATATGACATATTAAATATGTATATAACCATATATATGGTGAACATGCAAGGAGCATAGTGCAACTTTAGTATGCATGGCTTTTTCCCAATTATGGATTGAAAAAGGTCTCATAATTGACAATAAAATTGAAATTAGATATTGAAAGAGGATAGAGAATCACATGCAATCCGGAAACGATATTAAAGATTCTTTTCCCAAAGTAAGTAAATAATAATATCAAAGCCTAGAAATGGGTTGCCTTAGATGTAAGGGCCCATAAAGCGCGTTTAACAGCATGTTTATTTGGCTGAGAATAATAGTAGTATAAGAAGCGTGTCTTTGTGTCGATTCTATTTCCTTTTTCTGATCTTTATAAGAAAAATGTTCATTATTTGAAGCTTTTGCTAATATATATTTTATTATGTATGATGTAAAGAAGTGTCTTATGAATGCATATTTAGAACAGGCACTAAACTTTACTTACGTGCACTGGTCCTATAGAATCCTTTAGCACTGTCAATTTCTTTTTCCTGTATAATTAATTATTCGTATTTAGAATTATTTTCAAAATATGGAGTCATTAAAGGCACTTCAATTTTTATTTTTTGTACTCCAACTCTTTTTTCATTCCATCTAATAAGTCAAAATACCCTTCATTTTGGAAAATAAAATTCTTTGAAACAAATTAAATATCTTTCTATTAAGGATTTTAATGAAGCATTACTGCCGTATCTTCTTTTTTTTTTAATTTTTTTTTCTTTTTTGGTCTTCAGTAGATGACACACGTAAGATGCAGTGATAAAGAATATATAATTAACTAACAACATTATCAATATGACCAAATTTTGGAGACATTTAACTATTGTAAAAACAACCCTAACTTTTGTTTGGAAGAATCAATAATATTTAAATGCAAAAAGAGTTAAGAAATACGGAGAAATAAAATTACTAATTGTATTTAAAGTCGATCTGGTTCGAACTCGAGTTCTTTGTTGTGTTGAGTTCACTTTCTTATCTGTTCGGATGTCACAAGCCAGCTTGTGATTTTATAAATTTTAAAGTAGTTTAGATCTTAATTATATTATGTATTTATATTAATAATAATTATGTTGTTTTATATAGATCGGGCTCGAGCCTTTATAACTAGGCTCGTCGAGCTCGACATGGTACACTTGAGTTTGAGCTCGAGCTTGAGTCAGTAAATATTATCCAAAATTGACTCAACTCGGATCGTTTTCACCCCTAATCAATAGATTGATTGGGTAACTGATAATACATTGAAATTTTCTCAAAACTTTTAGTATTACAAGTTTTAATGTCTCGGCCAACTTCACTGAATCGTGTTAATTGCTTCTTTGGTCATTGTTAAAAGGCACCAAACCACAAATGCTGCAACTACTTGATGGTTCTTTCTTTCAGTGAATCATGTTTCGCCCTAACTTTGTTTAGAATGAATATTGAATTCTTTTTGGTATAGTGAAAATGGCTCATAACACATAAGAGTACATGAGGGAGGGATAATTGTTTCTTGCAATTTTTCATATTATTTTGGCATTAAGGTTAGTTTTGTCATTTTGATGATATGAGAAGAGAATTGGAGTTGACTATAACAAAAGTTGGAGTGCTTTTAACCATTCCCAAAGAAATATTGTCGAGTATCAAATAACAATCCTTTTATCTGCATTATCTGAGAGTTTTTTTTTTTTTTTTTGATTGCCTACCACAGTATCCCGGACATTGTCGGACTAATCTGTTGGTCGACCCGGGTCGCACACCTGGCCTGGTGGGTGAGTCTCCCAACGGGGGTAACTGCGTACACAAGGAATCGAACCCGAGACCTTGCTTAAGCGGAACCAAGTTGCTTACCACTTGGACCAAGCGTTTGAATGTGTTTTTGTTGTCCGATAATAGGTGTTCGTGTGTGAATTGTCACCGAATCTTATATAAATTGGAAATATTGAAATTTTTAATCAGATATTTTATAGTTGTGTTTCTTGTTGAGAAATTAATACCGGTGACACATTCTTAATGTACTTATAAAGAAAATTAATAGGATTATGAAAAAAAAATGAGATATCATTCGGGAACATCCCAAAAAATAATTTTTACTCGAATTTAATATAAAAATATCACCTCATTTCATGTTGCAAACTTAGCAACATTATAATAACTTTTCTTTTTTTATAGGAAAATAAAATGCATTAAACCAAGAACCTACAAAAGTTTAAACTCCACAGAAATATGAGGGGGTTCTGAAATACAATTTGAGGAGACAAAATTAAGATGCAAGAAATTAAAGGACCATCCCAATTAGCATGAAAAGGCCATTGTGCCGAAGCATGAGCCGTTGAGATAGCATGAAAGGCCCATTGCGCCAAAGCAAGAGACATAATAATAACTTGAAACTAGTATTACTTCAAAATATAAGACCTTTTTCTGCCTCTAAGGAATATATATACAACTAGTCATAGCCGCAGCATGTGTAAAAAGAAAAACATTAAAAAAAAGAAATTGAATAAAATTAATTAAGGGAAAATCACATTTTTGGTCTCATATATTTGAATTTTTACGATTTTGGTCTTATTCCATATGGGATTCTCACATTGTGTCTCTTAACTTTTAAAAATTCTCAAATTTGGTCCCTACCAAACTTTCCGTCCAACATTTTGACTGTTAACACTATTGCTCAACATTTTAACCGATTTTTGGGGAGTTTTGTGCATAAGTAGCACATGTTATTGCATAAAAATATCTTGATATTGAATAAAATTCGTGTGTGGGTGCATTCACCCACGAATTCTCCAAAAAAAACAGCGATCAAAATGTTGACTAATGGAGTTGACATTTAAGCTTTGGATGAAAATTCCGGTTGGGACCAAATGTGAGAATTATTAAAAGTTATGGAACATAATGTGAGAATCTCGTAACAAAATGGACCAAACTTGAAAAAGGCCAAACATATGGGACTAAAGATGCAATTTTTCCAATAACTAATATCAAACCAAATTGCTAAGTACAGTTTGGGGGAATTAGAATTTGAAATTGCAACTTTATACATCAAAATTGACTATGTGGTTCGGTGCAGTTTGGCGGTTTTTCAAGTGATTTTACTTGTTAAAACTAGCAAGCGATGTTTGTCTTTTCTTTTGTTATTAAACTAAAAAAAATTGAGAATGGTAGTCATAACTAAAAAAATACTCGTTAGGGGAAACATTTATCAAGATTAAACTCCATGAATCAATAATAATAATAAAAAAAACACTAGCATCATTACATGTTATTATATAAGAGTATTATAAGTTTAGAACAAGGAAAAGTGCTAGTATATCACAGTAAATATCGATTTTATATTGAGTATAAATATAATATGTACATATTTTACTATATATATATATATAAATACATCAACCAAATACACACTCATATTTAAGAAAATGTTTTAGCGTAGCTTGTCATGAAGCTTGAAATTTATATATAAACTAATAGTACTAAAATGGCATGGTGTATTTGTTTGTTTATTAAAATCTGTGTTCTAAAATCTGCAAAAGGATATTATAAAAATAATTATAAGGTTATAGAGCAGCAAATGATCTAACACAACATCGCTGAGTATTAAACAGAATAAACTTTATAAATATAATTCATAATAGTTTTCTTTTTTGCCAAAACTCTTTAAGTGTCCATTATAAAAAAAAATGTGGCACTAAGATATCCTAAAATATTATCACTTTAAAAGCATCAAGTACAAATGTTGATTGAACAAATTATTAATCATGTAAAATATATAACTATATCAATTCAATAACAAATAGGAACTACAAATATCAAGTTGTATTACGAGTAAAACCTACTAAAAATTCAAATTAATAAAAATAATATGCAATATGTATATATATAGGTGGTGGCGGCTGATTTGGTCTTTTGATTTCTGGTACATGTCGAATGCACCAAAATATAATTACTGTTCTCACAAGAATTTGTAGTACTCGTAAGTCCAGTTCGAACCCTAGAGATTGGTTTATCAAAATAATATTCAATGGGGAGGTTTGTTTGATGAATTAATAATGACAGGAATTAAATAGGAAGTTCAATAAATGTAAAGCATCGATTCAAGGATAGTTCGTTCTTCAATTCAAGTTGATCATAGACACCTAAAATACTATCTATTCTTTGATTACTTAGCCAAGAACATAAATAACCAGCTATTTATATCCCTATTAACTTCCGTATATCATTAACCAAAGCCCAACACCCAGTTAAATTCTTATTATCAACTGACTCGGTATTAAGCAATCCTAATCATGTTAATAATAGCATAACGAATTAGAAGCGACTAAGGATAAACAATAGTTTAAGCAAGCGCCAACTATTTAATTTACTCTAATGTTTCCCTTAGGTTATCAACGAAAATTGGGATCCTAATCATGAAAACCTAATTGCTACATGCACAAATCAAACATAACAATTACGGATTATGAAGATTTGTTAGCAATAGATTGTAATAGATAATCAACTAATGTGCACCTTAGATTATTATCTAAACAAGCATGAACATTAAGAATAAGAAACAAAAGATAATCAAACCGTAGATAGATAGATGAAGCTCCGTGTCTCACAACATGTGAATCAAAATGAACTCCCTTGAATCGAAATAAAAACTTAGCTACTCATAATTGTAAGCATAAAACTTGAAAATACTATTTTTTTCTAACTCTCTTCTCTTTGTTTTCTTCTTGTTTTTGTTGTTCTTCTTCAACTCTTGCAAAACATATATATAGGCAATGAAAAGATGACATAATCATAGAGAGAATATATTCCCTCTTCCTTTATCAAGACATGGAGAATATATTCTTCCCTTTAATATCAAAGCATGGAGAATATATTCTTCCCTTTAACATCAAAGCATGGAGAATATATTCTTCTCTTTAACATCAAAGCATGGAGAATATATTCTTCCCTTTACATTCTGATTTGTCACCTCTAATTCATCGAATCTGACTTTGACTCCTTCTAGACATTTGTAGCTTTATGTGTTAGCTTTCATTTCCAACTGGCCTTGACTGAATCCAAGACACATAACTCTAGTTATGAATTTTTCACCAAAGCTGCGCATTCCAGTCCAGTCCAGAACAGAAATCTTCATTAAATTCTTCAACACTTTCGAGCCCTTTAACTTCCGAACTGGGTCTGGACTTCTTCATAAGAAATATAGGCGTTTGTCTTAGCTTTCCAACTAGATAAAATTCAATAGAAACTAATGTCTGCATCTCCAGATATATTAATATTTCCGAAACATCGCCAAATCTGTCATTTTGATTGAAATTGATATTTTGCACTTCAACTCTTGCCCAAATCACAAAATGAGATAAAATCAGTTCCAATGGCCATATAATCACAATAAAATGCTAAAGATAGAGGTAATAAAATATATAAATATTGCACTTATCAAATTCCCCCACACTTAGCTCTTGCACGTCCTCGGGCAAAGATAAAGAGAAACTAGAAAAAACTAAAACTAAAGCCAACCACTTTCGTAGGTAACACGGTTGCATTTAGCATATACAACAAGCCTTTAAACCCCTAGGTTACCCCTAGTGGACGAGTTTAGTCTCGTGAGGGTTTGCAGAAGATATACCCACAAAATCAATCTCTCAATGTACAAACAAGCAAGTTCATGAAATTTTCTTTCCAAACATCATCGATTCATAACCAAAAATTAACAAAATTCGCTAGAAAGGTTAATCATGTGTCCACCATTACTCTTGCATTCACACAAACTTCTCAAGAATTCATTTCATTTTGTAACCGCAATACTATTAATGCAACATTTAACTCAACATCATCCCTTTATATTTCCTCAAGCATGAATTAAAACGAGCAATATATTATTATTAAGCACACACTTGTCTTTTGACGCGAATACAAACATTATTCATGAATGCACCCGGTTACTCAACAAGCGGATCATTTCATTCTGGACATACTTTGAATAGCCCTATTAGATTTCCAACACAGTAGCAGGTTTGGGCCGATAGATCCCAGACTAGATAGTCTTAGGTTATCAAGCTTGAAAGCTCCTCAGGCTTAATCCCTTCAGTGTAGATAATCCCAGGCGCTATATTATATCTTCAACATTACATAGTTTACGCCTCAAGCTTTACACCGAGGAATTTCATCCGTTATTACTTTAAATCACTATCAACCAGATTAACCTTGAGGATTTTGAAGGAATTTCAGTGAGTCAAAAGTCACATACAAAGTTATGCTAAATTACGAATTTACACGAATTTCTCTAAAAGTCTGTACTTCAACAATTATAACAATTTTAACACTACTTAACTTCTCTATTGAATCTAGTCTATTTTTCAATCAACCACTGATGAAGGGAAATAATTTTTCACTACCTTACTTGGCTGCACAATAAAGAATTTTTTTTTTTTTAACTCATAAAACAAATAACTAACCATCTCCCCCACACTTAAAATCTGCATTGTCCTCAATGCAACACAGAATGAAAATAAATAAATAAAAAAAATGAACAAACGAAATTAAAAGAGATATGGAAAAAGAAAGCAAATCTGATGATGGTCGTTCAGCCACTCTTGGGTTGCCTCCCAAGCAGCGCCTTTTTTTAAAGTCGTTGGCTCGACTTTGCAGCCTTTTAATCCAAGTAAGTTGGATTGATCAATGAAACTTCTTCAATTGTATGCTCTTGGAAACCTTCATAGAAAGGTTTAAGTCTATGTCCATTTACCTTGAACAACTTGTTAGTTTCTAAGCTTTGAATCTCTACTGAACCATAAGAAAATACATTAATCACAACAAAAGGTCCAACCCAACGAGAACGTAACTTACCAGGCATTAATTTGAGTCTTGAGTTGTAAAGCAACACTTTTTGTCCAATCACAAATTCTTTCCTAGAGATCATCTTGTCATGAAACCACTTGGTCTTCTCCTTGTAAATTCGGGAATTCTCATAAGCATCAAGGCGAATCTCCTCTAACTCTTGTAGTTGCAACTTCCTATGTATACCAGCTTGATCTCTATCTAAATTGCAACTCTTTACAGCCCAAAACGCTTTGTGTTCCAATTCCACCGGAAGATGACACGATTTACCAAAGACTAACCTATATGGAGACATCCCAATAGGTGTTTTATAGGCTGTCCGGTACGCCCATAATGCATCTTCAAGTCGAAGACTCCAATCTTTTCGATTAGGATTTACAGTTTTTTCCAAGATGGACTTGACTTCTCGATTGGACACCTCGGCTTGCCCATTTGTCTGAGGGTGATAAGGTGTGGATGTCTTATGAAACACCCCATATTTTTTTAGCAAAGTATCCACAACTCGATTACAAAAATGGGACCCCTGATCACTTATCAACGCTTTTGGTATGCCAAACCTACTAAAAATGTTAGACTTGAGAAAACCTACAACAGCTTTAGAATCATCAGTTTTGGTGGCTTTAGCTTCCACCCACTTCGAAACATAATCAACCGCAAGTAAGATATAAACAAAACCAAAGGAGGAAGGAAAAGGTCCCATAAAATCAATACCCCATATATCAAAAATCTCACAAACAAGTATGGGCGTTTGAAGCATTTCATTCCTATGACTTAAATTCCCCGTTCTTTGACATTGTTCACAATTTTTACACATGACATAAGCATCACGGAATAAAATAGGCCAATAGAAACCACTATCTAACACTTTTCTTGCAGTTCTCTTAGGTCCAAAATGACCACCACATGCATAAGCATGACAAAATTTCAAGACAGACTCTAATTCAGAATCAGGCACACATCTCCTAATAATTTGATCGGAACAAAACTTCCACAAGTATGGATCATCCCACACATAATATTTTGCCTCACTCTTAATTTTATCTTTCTTAGCTCTACTCAAATCATCAGGTAATGTTCTAGAAACTAAATAATTCACTAAATCAGCATATCAAGGAACCATACCTTGCAGAGTAAACAATTGCTCATCCGGAAAGACTTCTTGTAGTGGCATCAGATTTTCTTTTCGCACTAATCGACTCAAATGATCTGCCACCAAATTTTCAGCCCCCTTTTTATCTTTAATCTCCAAATCAAATTCTTGAAGAAGAAGAATCCATCTCATTAACCTCAGTTTTGATTCTTTCTTCGCCAAAAGATGTCTTAAAGTTGCATGATCAGAAAATACAATCACTTTAGATCCAAGTAGATAAGAACGAAATTTATCTAAAGCAAAAACAATAGACAAAAGTTCTTTTTCAGTAGTTGAATAATTGCACTGAACCGCGTTAAGGGTCCGGGAAGCATAATGGATCACATGAGGTTGTTTGCCAACTCGTTGTCCTAAAACTGCTCCCATTGCATAATTACTCGCATCACACATTATTTCGAATGGAAGAGACCAATCTGGTGGCTGCATCAAAGGTGCAGTGGTTAACGCTGATTTCAGTTTATCAAAAGCATCCTTGCAGTCTTGGGTGAATTCGAAAATCACATCTTGTTGTAGCAACTTGGATAGAGGCAATGCAATCTTCGAAAAATCCTTGATGAATCTACGATAAAAACCTGCATGGCCAAGGAAAGATCGCACATCCCTCACACATGTGGGGTAGGGTAAGTTCACAATTAAATCTACCTTAGCTTTATCTACCTCAATACCCCTACATGAAATAACATGTCCTAATACAATCCCTTGTTCTACCATAAAATGACATTTTTCAAAATTCAAAACAAGGTTTGTGTCAATGCAACGATCAAGCACACGAGATAAATTTTCAAGACAAGAATCAAATGAATCCCCATGCACAGTAAAATCGTCCATAAAAACTTCAATGTACTTTTCGATTAAATCGGAGAAAATACTTATCATGCAGCGCTGAAAAGTGGCTGGTGCATTGCAAAGTCCAAACGGCATCCTCCGATAAGCAAATGTTCCAAACGGACACGTGAATGTGGTTTTCTCTTGGTCTTCAGGAGCAATCACAATCTGGTTATAACCTGAGTAACCATCAAGAAAACAATAATGAGATTTACCGGCTAATCGTTCAAGCATTTGATCAATAAAAGGCAAAGGAAAATGGTCCTTTCTCGTTGCTGCATTCAGCTTGCGGTAATCAATGCAAACACGCCACCCATTTTGAATCCTCGTAGGAACTAGCTCATTATTCTGGTTCTGCACTACCGTCACTCCAGATTTTTTTTGGTACAACCTGAACAGGACTGACCCACTTGCTGTCTGAAATTGGGTAAATAACTCCTGCATCCAACAACTTCAGGATTTCTTTCTTTACTACATCCATCATCAATGGATTCAACCTCCTTTGAGCCTCTCTGCTTGGTTTTGAGTCATCCTCTAACAAAATTCGGTGCATGCACATGGAAGGACTAATCCCCTTAATGTCAGCTATAGTCCACCCAATTGCTGTCTTATGATCTCGAAGTATTCTAACAAGTCTTTCCTCTTGCACCATAGTCAGATTCTTTGCAATTATTACTGGCAAGGTCTCAGTCTCCCCTAAGTAAGCATACTTCAGATGGTCGGGTAAGGGCTTAAGTTCTAAATTCGGTGCCTGCAACACAGATGGCAGCAATTTTGTGTGATTAAATGATAATTCAATTTTTGACACATTATACCTGCTAGGGGCTGGTGGTAAGGACTGCAAAGCCATAATCATCTCTTCAACTTCATCACTAAAATTCAGATGTTCCCCGAATTGCCATAAACCATGACTGAGTACTACTTCAAATGCATCCACTTGATTTTTCTCAAAAACCTCCTGGGCTAACACATCAATAATATCAATAGAATAAACTGAATTCACATCAGGGGGATACCTCATGGATTCGAATATGCTAAATTTGACAATCTGCCCATCGAACTCCATTGATAAAGTGCCATCATGAGCATCAATCTTTGTTCTTGCTGTTTTGAGGAAGGGGAGTCCTAGGAGGATCGGGGCTGGATTTGGGGATCCATTATCTTCCATATTCAGAACGTAAAAATCAGCTGGAAAGATTAATTCATTCACCTGCACTAACACATCCTCAAGCACCCCCTCGGGGTATGCATTAGATCGATCCGCCAATTGTATAATAACACCAGTTTGTTTCAAGGGACCCAAATTAAGAGATGCATAAATTGAATAAGGCATGACGTTAATTGATGCACCTAAATCTAACATGGCACGTTCAAATCTATTACTACCAATCACACAAGGGATAGTAAACGTACCTGGATCCTTACACTTAGGTGGCAGTTTTCGCTGGATTATTGCAGACACATTTTCATCCACTTTAATCTTTTCGTCTCCTCGTAGCTTCCTCTTCGTGGTGCATAGTTCCTTAAGGAATTTTGCATATCTCGGAATCTGACTAATAGCATCAAGCAGTGGAATGTTTACTGCTACCTTTCTGAATGTCTCCAATATCTCCTTCTCTTCATTTTGTTTCTTGGATTTACTTAACCTGCTCGGAAAGGGGATGGATATAGGAACAGTGTTAGTGGAATTATGCATGTTTGAAGGAAAACTTACCTTAGGAGCTTCGAGACTAATTTTAGCTTCTATGGGTTTTTCTTCTTCCGGCACACTTTGAGTTGGGCTCTGAATTTCTTTTCCACTGCGCAAAGTTACTACACTGGCATTCTCTCTAGGATTTATGATTGTTTGGGAGGGTAATTTGCCCGAACCTTGAGCTTCCATCTTGCTCATCGAAGTTGTTAACTGACTTATCTGTTTCTCTAAATTTTGGATGCTGTTTCTTGTTTCCTGTTGAAATTGTTGGGTATTGTTAGCGAGAGCTTTAACAATTTCATCTAAAGCCATACCTGAATTCAAAGATTGATTCGTTTGATGTTGCTGTCGAGGCTGGAAAGAATTTTGATAACGATTTTGTCCAACTTGATTTCCATAACTGAGATTGGGGTGATCTCGCCAGCCTGGATTGTATGAATTGGGATAAGGATCGTACTTTCTTTGTTGCTGACCTGGGAATCCTCCAATGGCATTGGCTTGCTTGTTCGTTTCTTCTTGCAATGTAGGACACGCATCAGTGGGGGTGTCCTGTAACTGAACAAATTCCACATACCTTCGCTACTTGCAAATTTCCTACGGCCATCTGACGAACTAATGAAGTTAACTCAAAAATTTGATGCTCAAGGTTAGATGTACTTACCTCGTTGACTTTTTTAGGTGTATGATCTAACCTCATGCCAAATTGTTGTGAATTTGCTGCCATGTTGGAAATTAAAGTCCTAGCAGCGGTGGGGGTTTTATCCACTAGAGCTCCTCCACTTGCTGCATCAATCATGTTCCTTTCCATGGGAAGTAAGCCTTCATAAAAATATTGAATTAATAGTTGCTCACTTATCTGATGGTGTGGATAGCTTGCACATAACTTCTTAAATCGCTCCCAATATTCATATAACGATTCTCCGTTGTACTGCCTTATGCCACAAATCTCTTTTCTTATGTTGGCAGCCCTTGATGCTGGAAAGTACTTCTCCAAAAATAGTCTTTTGACCTCATTCCATGTTGTTATCGTCCCTGAAGGTAAGTAATAAAGCCAATCGTTTGCATCATCTGCTAAGGAAAATGGGAATGCTCTTAATTTAATTTGTTCCTCAGATACTCCCGTCGGTCTCATGCTCGAGCATACAACATGGAATTCCTTTAGGTGCTTGTTTGGATCCTCTCCTGCAAGACCACGAAATTTAGGTAATAAGTGAATCAATCCCGATTTCAATTCAAAGGCAACATCTAAATCAGCATATTCAATGCATAAAGGTTGTAAATTAAAATCCGGAGTAGCCAACTCCTTCAAAGTCCTATTATTTCCAGCCATGACTTCCTCTTCGTCTGATTCACTTGAAAATAAGTGAAGAGATATGGTGCTTCCGTGTGGAGATAAGATAGATTCTTCCGATTGCACGTTTTCCACGTTGCTCGTCTTCTTAGCGTCTTTCCTCAATCTACACAATGTTCTTTCAATCTATGGATCAATTTCCTGGGTCTTAGAATGAGAAGAACGAGTCATAAAAAAAAAACTCAAAAGGTAAAGTACAGAAATAACGAAAAAAATAAAATAAAATTTTGACCGAAAACCAATCCTCGGCAACGGCGCCAAAATTTGGTACGTGTCGAATGCACCAAAATATAATTACTGTTCTCACAAGAATTTGTAGTACTCGTAAGTCCAGGTCGAACCCTAGAGATTGGTTTATCAAAATAATATTCAATGGGGAGGTTTGTTTGATGAATTAATAATGACAGGAATTAAATAGGAAGTTCAATAAATGTAAAGCATCGATTCAAGGATAGTTCGTTCTTCAATTCAAGTTGATCATAGACACCTAAAATACTATCTATTCTTTGATTACTTAGCCAAGAACATAAATAACCAGCTATTTATATCCGTATTAACTTCCGTATATCATTAACCAAAGCCCAGCACCCGGTTAAATTCTTATTATCAACTGACTCGGTATTAAGCAATCCTAATCATGTTAATAATAGCATAACGAATTAGAAGCGACTAAGGATAAACAATAGTTTAAGCAAGCGCCAACTATTTAATTTACTCTAATATTTCCCTTAGGTTATCAACGAAAATTGGGATCCTAATCATGAAAACCTAATTGCTACATGCACAAATCAAACATAACAATTACGGATTATGAAGATTTGTTAGCAATAGATTGTAATAGATAATCAACTAATGTGCACCTTAGATTATTATCTAAACAAGCATGAACATTAAGAATAAGAAACAAAAGATAATCAAACCGTAGATAGATAGATGAAGCTCCGTGTCTCACAACATGTGAATCAAAATGAACTCCCTTGAATCGAAATAAAAACTTAGCTACTCATAATTGTAATCATAAAACTTGAAAATACTATTTTTTCTAACTCTCTTCTCTTTGTTTTCTTCTTGTTTTTGTTGTTTTTCTTCAACTCTTGCAAGACATATATATAGGCAATGAAAAGATGACATAATCATAGAGAGAATATATTCCCTCTTCCTTTATCAAGACATGGAGAATATATTCTTCCCTTTAACATCAAAGCATGGAGAATATATTCTTCTCTTTAACATCAAAGCATGGAGAATATATTCTTCCCTTTACATTCTGATTTGTCACCTCTAATTCATTGAATCTGACTTTGACTCCTTCTAGACATTTGTAGCTTTATGTGTTAGCTTTCATTTCCAACTGGCCTTGACTGAATCCAAGACACATAACTCTAGTTATGAATTTTTCACCAAAGCTGCGCATTTCAGTCCAGTCCAGAACAGAAATCTTCATTAAATTCTTCAACACTTTCGAGCCCTTTAACTTCCGAACTGGGTCTGGACTTCTTCATAAGAAATATAGGCCTTTGTCTTAGCTTTCCAACTAGATAAAATTCAATAGAAACTAATGTCTGCATCTCCAGATATATTAATATTTCCGAAACATCGCCAAATCTGTCATTTTGATTGAAATTGATATTTTGCACTTCAACTCTTGCCCAAATCACAAAATGAGATAAAATCAGTTCCAATGGCCATATAATCACAATAAAATGCTAAAGATAGAGGTAATAAAATATATAAATATTGCACTTATCAATTTCCCCTTCGCCCTTTTAGAGAGAGACCCTCTGAAAAGTCAGGTTGTAGCGGAGCCCTTTTTTTAGCACTAATTTTATCACCAAACCGTAGGGGGTGGGGGGTGCAGTTCTCATTTAAATTTTAAATCGCGATTTACTTAGAAAATTGACAAAAATAGTGCAATACGGGCGGACGGTTTTTCAAAACCAATTCCCATCCCTATATATAAAAGATAAAAAAATATATATAAAAGATAATTTGGACACTGCTCAAGATTTTAGTAAAGAAATGGCTTCACCAATTTAACAGCCCAATGTAGTTTCTATAGGTCCCTCTCACTTTATATAATATATGGTAGAGTATAAATCATAATAGTTATTATTACTATTAATAATCAAAATAATAATAATACTCATAATAATAATAATTATTATAATGATAATAATATTAATAATAATAATAATTATTATTATTATATTATAGATACTAGTGGAATATATATTTAGGGCCTGGCTTCATTTTTGAATTTTAGATGGGCTTAAAAGGGTTTTGGGCCTGAGATTTAGACGCCTATATTGTACGGACTTTTAGGTATTGGCCCATTTTGCTCGGTCCATAAGCGCTTTGGAGACTTATCAATTGGTTCAAATCGAAGGAGAGGATCGGCTTGGCCTAAAGCTTATTTCTGAAGATCCGAAGACCTGATTAAATGGGGGTCAATGTTAAATGTGCTAGTATAAGGCAATTGTAAAGGTCTGAAATTATTTGGCATTTCCTGTATCTCGAGGAATTAATTTTGAGCATTTGTGCTTGAAGATACCTTGTTAAACCAAATAACAAGAAGCAATAAGTCTTAATTAAGGGGAATGGAGGTGGGAAAAAGATTATACATATTACATAGTAGGATTCAAGCTTTTTTCTTAAGTAGTAGGATTCTGCCTTATGCATGTGTAAATAAGGTTGTTAGGATATTTTTTTTCAATAAATACGTTATCAAGTATTGAAATTTTGAGCATTGCATTCTTTTTGGTAAGAAAATCATTAGTTTGTTTTATATATGCATCAATACATATACAAGTGCAAAAAACTTTAGAATAACTAATTTAAGAAAATTTATATGAAGTGATTGAATTAATTCTTCTCTAAAAATTAACAAGTCACAATGTAGTTTTGGTCTTTCCCCGTCTCCTTTGCTTCTGTCGCATTTTTTCTCTTTCTCTCTTCAATTTTTCAACAATGTTACCCGATCAAATCTTGACTTATTTCTTCACTCATTATCTATACTGTATAGAACCCATGATGGGTCTAAAGAAATTACTTTGGGCTGTCAAATTTTGGTAAAATCACTTTTAGTCTAAAAATTTGACAAGTGTCCCATATTTTTGTTTTCTTTCTATATTTGATCTCAATTTTTTCAACTTTTAATTTCCTTTTCATTTTCTTTCCCATCTTTTTCATTTCTCTTTTTTTGTTATTTATTTGATTCTTGTTCAAAAAATTAAATATTAAATTATTGCATTGTATACTACTTAATTTTTTTTAAAAAAATTCTGTTTCCCAAGGGCTTAATATGAAAACATAGAGAAATATATATGGGCCTTGGATGAGGTACTATTGAGATTTAGATTACTCTAATCTTTCTAATCTTACGAGAATAAATTTAAAAGGAAATTGCTTGAAAACTGACTATTTAGAGAGTGTTTGGTTAAGTTTATAAGTTTCTAAAAACATTTTATCAGCTGTCTAATTGTTTAGTAAATTTGGTAAAATAATTTATAAGCATTTAAAACTCAGGAGCTTAAAAACTCCTAAAAAATAATTAAGAGAATCCCAACTTATTTTTAAAAAAAATTATAAAATAGAAAACTTATAAACTCCACAAAACACCTTATAAGCGCTAAAAGTTTATAAACTCTAAAAAATAAACTTACCCATCCATCTTAAACTCAGACCCTATCTCCGCAGGGGTGGTTTCATATAAACCTTGAGATTTCTACTAACAATTGTGCAGAATCAGTCTTTTGTTTAAGTTTTTGATTTTGGATGTTTCCTCCCCAGTTTGGCGGGTAAAAGGCATATTACCCCCTTGTGTTATGGAAAAAGGGTTTATGGCCCCCTGTATTATAAAAATAGGTTGATTACCCCCTTATGTTTCTAGAGATAAGGCAAAATACACCCAACCTCATTAAAATGTCAAATATGCCCTTATGCATATAGCAAAGAATTTGGAATGAATTATTTTACAAATCACCCAACTTTATTTTATCGTTTGTAATTTAAAGTAATAGTTATTAAATAAATACACATATCATTTATATTTACTAATATATCAGGTTGTTCTAATATATATAAAATTAAAAAAAAAAATTGTTTTTGTACGTATTCTTTAATTATAAATGTTATAACTTATATCATAAAATATGATAATAATCTAACATACTAACATTATGATGTTCAATATACTTATAGTGTATAATGGCTCTTTGAATTTTTTCTTTACCAATTTTTAATATTAGAATGTCATATAAGATAAAATAATATAAAATTTAAAGTTTACATATTATTTATTTCAATGTTTTATACTATTTTGAGTAAAATATTGAAAATATGAATAAAATTTTTTATTTCACATATTTTTAAACAAAATTACATATCAAAATTATTTATAATCTACTATGTGTATAAACTACATTATATTTTATAATTATAAAAACTAAAAAGGAAAATAAATGAAGAGATATCTCATAATAACTATATTAAGGGTATATTTGTCTTTTTCGATTGAATAAATGAGTTTGGATGTTATTTGCCACTTTTTTTAATAACACAAGGGGATGATCAGCCATTTTTAATAGCATAGGGGGTAATGTGTCTCTTTTCAAGAACACAAGGGGTAATATGCCTTTTACTCTTAAGAATTCCCCTTGTGGCTCTGTTTTCAAATTTGCATTAATTTATGATTTCTTTTGCTAAGAAAAACTCGGCCGATGGCAAGAAATATAGTGTAAAGTTGATAAGGGTGCTGCAATCTGCCAAACTCATGCTAATTCCATTGCCTATTTTGGCAAATCTACAAATTAGTGGTGTAGTATGTCAAATGATATTAATCCCATTGTGTAATTTGTCAAATCTACAAGTTAATGGTGTAGTATGCCAAATGATATTAATTCGATGGTACAAAATACAAAATTACCCAATTAAATATATAGATCTAACAATTCACATACATAATATGGTGGTGTCAAAGTGTCTGATATGAAATAAACCAGAAATAAGAGCTCTCCCTTCTGAAGCCTTGTAAGTTATGATACACGCGTACCTAATTATTTAATTTAATTATACGCTACCTCCCAATCCACGTGTATCTAATGTCAATTTATCACTTGCGTCCAAACTAACATTTTTTTTTTTAAAGAAAAATCTATTTTATATATCATTCAATCGAAAGTTTACAACGCTTGGAACAATACAATTCATATCAACTCAAACGATGTAGTAAGAACACCTGAAACACTAACTATCAAGTTCTTGAAGATAACAAATCTTAAAAACTCACAACCGAATATAAGAAAATTCTTGTGCAACTCCTATTCAAGGAGAGATAAAACTTTCATCCGAGAGAGAAAACAAACTCTAATACGAGAGAGAAAGTAAAATACTAAGCAAAAAATCTAAAACGCTATATAAAACTTATGTATCACCCATCTTCATCTCGTCAGATCTGTTTCTGTCTCGTCAAATTCATAGCCGTTTCGTCAGATTTGAAGATGCGATGTACAAGTTGAAGAAGGGTGCTCCAATCCAACCCGCCGACGATGGTGGTGGTAACAGTGGTGAAAAAAATGACTGTTTAACCAAGCCATTACCGGCGGAGGAATATAGAAAAAAAAGAAGATTAGGGTTTAGAGAGAGATGGGGAGAGAGAGGAGTATCCAAACTAACATTTAGCATACCAATTTGGTTAATTGAATTCTTATCATCTTGATATATTTAGTGAACAACGAATCTGTGAAATTAGATTTAGCTGACTTTTGGTAGGTTAAGCTACGAAGTGTTAAATAAAACCACTGTCTCTCTCTCTCTCCCCAATCCCTATCTTTCTCTAAACTCTAGCGTCTTTTTTCTTTTATTTTTCTCCGTAGGCGATGATTTGGTGAAATAGTTGTCTACTCCACTACTATTATCACCACTATTGTTGTCATGTTGGGTTGGAGCACCCTTCTTCAATTTGTACATCACATCTTCAAATCTGACGAGACGAATATGGATCTAACGAGACAAAGACAGTTCTGACGAAATGAAGACGGGTGATACACAAGTTTTTATATAGCATGTTCGATATTTTGGTTAGCATTTTATTTTCTCTTTCGTATGAGAGTTTGCTTTCTCTCTTGAATGAGAGTTTCGTCTCCCTTTGAATAGGAGTTGGACAAGAATTTTCTTGTGCCCGTTTGTTAGTTCTTAAGATTTATTACCTTGAAGAATCTCGATATTTGGTACTTTATTGTTCTTTACTACATCGTTAGACACAGTCTCAGTTGTATTATTTTTGACGTTGTAAACTTTCTATTGGATAAAATAAAATACCATTTTCCCTTCCATAAAAAAAAAAAAAAAATCATCTTGGGTTATTATCTTTTGTGGTCCCTGTTCACCAAAAAAAAAAAAAAAATCTTTAGTGGTCTCTAAAGTCATTGTGTCACTTTCGTTCTCCATATCCTAAAATTATCACTTTCGTCTCGTATGTACGTAATTTGTAGCACGTTAGTCTTTTTGTCCAATTTCAAGCTATTTTCTTTCAGTTAATCCATCGCGTGAAACACACCCACTTTCTCCGTAAGGGCGTTTTCCTCCTTTTCCCCTTATTCTCCATGTTTGCAAAAATATTGTGTCACTTTGGTCTTCAAAAGAAAAAATTATTTTGTGGAAAAAGTATATTTGAAGAAAAAAATGGCATATAATCAACTTTTATTAATTTCTTACAAAAGTCAAATCAGAAATATTTTTCGGGACAAATAAATAATATTGATGCATTGGTAGATCTCGTTTGGCTCGCGAGTTAGCCAGTGGGTTAGCTCGAATCTTGCAATTTGCACATTAATTATACTCTCAAATCTTTGAACTCCCTTCAAACTCTCAAGAGTAGGGGGACTTATGATACGATCGCAAATCTCATTTCTCTAATTGGGTTTAGACGAAATGGACCATGATGATATATGGTGAAGTGAGCCGAATTAATAATTAAAGAAAGGTAAGAATGGATCAAGACGAAAGCCTTTGAGGATGCTCGTAGTGTATGCAAGACATAAGGTCAACTATCAAGCTCCATGATACGCTTGTGGTCTACCTAAAGGAGGAGTTGAGAGAGAAGGTGACAGATAGTTGAATGAGAAACTTAGAAGCAAAGCTGGTGAAATAATAAGGGTGGACCAAGTCCATCAACCACTACCCCTCAAAAGGGGTAAATGATCCTCCTTTCTCCCCACTACATGGAATACATTTATAACTGACTAGGAATTTAGTCTTTGTATTTATCTTACATTCACTTTTTAGCAAGAATCTTCCAGTTTTGTATTTACTCTCAAGAAAATAATAAGGGTGGACCAAGTCCATCAACCACTACCCCTCAAAAGGGGTAAATGATCCTCCTTTCTCCCCACTACATGGAATACATTTATAAATGACTAGGAATTTAGTCTTTGTATTTATCTTACATTCACTTTTTAGCAAGAATCTTCCAGTTTTGTATTTACTCTCAAGAAAATTAATAAAGAAGTTATTTTTATATATTCTCTATCTTTTAGTGTTCTTCTATTATTTAGAATATTATAAATAAAAATTCGATAAATCGTGTTTAGTTAGCAAGATTTTCTTGGTGCAAATTCTGACCCGCATCAAATATTTATTTTGTGGTTAACCATCTTCTTGAAATCTACAAAAATACACAAATGTAATTCAATAGTCATACAACTACTAGTTCGGCCAAAACCCAATCCATACTCAAATGTTTACATGTGGGTTTGTTCACCCAATTAACATAACGATGTGAATGAATCGACTTGAATTGAATAAAATATTGTTCAAGATGGTTTCCTTTTTATCGAGCTTGGGAAATTCTCTTGGAACTTTTGTGATTGCTAGCCGAACTAGACTCAACTTTTATCGATTTGAATATTATTCGAGATCAAGTACTTGATTTTTACACATTTAACTAGTTGAGTTGAGCCAGAATCGAGCTTTAAAATATTATCGAATAGAGAATATATAAAATGACAGATCGCAAATTTGGGAAGAAATCAAATAGAACCCCAATTCCATTTTTTTCATAAAATCGAACAAATTAAAATTTGGGAAAAAACTGAATAGAACCAAATTCAGGAAAAAAAAATAATTTTATCACAAATTCGATTTTTCCCAAAAATTGAACGGAACCAAATTTCTTTTAATAAAATAATATGATTGATTGATGTATGCTGTATAAAATGATTGAGTTGCTTATGTTAGTAATAATTATGTGATTGAGAAAATAGTAAAGTAAGAGAGATAAAAGAAATAATAGTTGAATTTGATAATTATTGATGAGAAATAAACCAGGGTGAAATGATAGATATAATAATTGATAAACAACTATATATAATATATAGAAATAAAAAAGTGAAGTTTATAAAATGTGTTTTTGAGTGAAAATAGTTTGCAATGAAAATTTTAAGATATTGTGATCCAAAATTAAAAAAAAATTTGAAAATATAAAGAAACAGGGGCCTTAGCAACCTTCTTTTTGTTTCTATTCGTCGAACCAAATAGTTTCTAAACAAATAAGAAAAATTTCAAAAAAGTGGCTGGTCGAACTCAGCCCTTTCTAACTTCTAACACGTCATGCCAAAATCAAATTCTTAATAGTAATCCAGTAAAAAGGAAATTATTACATCAATGTGAACATGAAAAAAGAAAAGTATTACGTCCCTGTCATAATTTCTTGATGATAATAAGTACCTGATAATTTCACAATTTCGGTATTTTTTAAGTAATAATAGTAATAATAAATACATAATAATGTACCTCACATTATACTGCTACTTTAATAAATAATTATGTTATGACTTATGATAGAGGTGTAATGTGGGATTATGAAGTCTTATGAGTTATCATAGAGGTGTACCTAATTAATTAATTTAGATATACGCAACCTCCCAATCCATGTATTTTTTAATATAGTTATACGCTACCTCCCAATTCATGTGTATCATGTATTATTTAATTTAGTTATACGCTACCTCCCAATTCATGTGTATCATGTATTATTTAATTTAGTTATACGCTACCTCCCAATTCATGTGTATCATGTATTATTTAATTTAGTTATACGCTACCTCCCAATTCATGTGTATCAAAAGTCAATTTATCACCTGCTTCCTAAGTAACATTTAGCAATACCAATTTGGTTAATTGAATTCTTATCATCTTGGGTTATTATTTTTTGTGGTCCCTAAAATCATTATGTTTCATTCTCCATATCCCAAAATTATCATTTTCGTTTCGTATGTACATAATTTGTAACACATCAGCCTTTTTGTCCAATTTCTTACCATTTTCTTTCGGTCAGATCAGCACGTGAAACACACACACACTTTCTCAGTAAGGCTTTTTCGTCCTTCCCCTTCTCCATGATTCCAATAATATTGTCACTTTGGTCAAAAGAAAAAATTGTTTTGTGGAAAAAGTATTTTTGAAGGAAAAAAAGGCATAAATTGACTTTTATTAATTTTTTACAAAAGCCATATTAGAAATTATTTTTGGTACAGACTAATAATATTTATTTTGTTGTTAACCATTTTCTTGAAATCTACAATTTCTTAAATGTAATTCTATAGAATTACTAGTTCGACCAAAACTCAATCCAAACGAAAAATTTTGCACATGGATTTGTTCACCTAATTAACATAACGATGTAATGGATGGACTTGAATTGAATAAAATATTGTTCAAGATGGTCCATTTTTATTGGGAAAATCTTTTTGAGCTTTATTGGATTGCTAGTTGATACTAATATTTCCTAGCGCTACGTCGTATGTAGTGATAGATGATGTTAAAGTCCGGGTGTGTATCGTTTCCACATGGACAATTGGATTCAATGCTCATAATTGCTATATTACGCAACTCTAAGTTAAATCAAATAATACCAAAGGTGTTTAGATTATCAAGCTAAACTAACAGAAATAAACCAATAAATGCGATAAGATATTAAGTGAAAAGGATGATTATATGATCCAACTATGTTCTATTTTGTGTTCATCAACTCTCAGTTATACGAATTATTAGAATGCTCTTACTATGGCGAAATCCCCGAAGATATCCATTACTCAATCTCTTGAAATAATGAGCTTATTTGAGTTAACAACTCCCTATATCTTTATAGCAAAGATTAAATTAACTAACATGCATTCAAGCTCTAAGGAATTCCTTGCTTACGAAGATCCTACATTCAATAGGGTGTCTTTACGACAAAAAGCCACACAACTAAATTGAATCTATATCTCTCAATTTTACATTATGATATTTGATTTTACGATCTACCTTCATCTATCTCGTCTTGGTCTCAAGACAAATCATTATATCAAATATATGGTGATTAAGCATATTCAAGCATTAAGCGCAAAATCAAACATGTAACAAGAATGTAATTAATCAGGAAACTATGAATCAGTAAATACAAAACATCACAAAGTCTTCACATAACCTAATCAATAGCTACTTAGTTCATAATTGTAATAAAGAGAAATTCAAAATCCCTAAAACGCATAGCTAAGAATTATTCTAAAAGGGGGGATTAAAGAACTCCCTATCACAAGGACTGAATCGAAGATTTGATGATGATTTTTTTTTGCCTCTTCAAGCTTCCTTGGGACTTTGGATGTCTTCCTTCAGTCTTGGAGTCCAAGAAAAGTTCTTTTGGTAGGTGAAAAGTGTAGGATCCGAAAAAAGTGGACCGCGGTCCAATTTACGCCAAAATACTTCTGGGTTTTTCGACCGCGGTCCTATTTTTCAGAACCATCATAATTAAACATAGACGAAAAACCTATTTAAAGGGGGTAAAATATTATAAAATATGAACTTATCAACTATCTCCCAACTTGCTTTGATCTTCTTGATCAATAAATGGAGAACAAACATTAATAAGTTCAGATTTTACAACTTGGTTTGGGATCTTAAAAGTTTCATGTCTAAAAAATCAATCACGTTTCTCAAAAACACGTTTTATTCAACATACTCCACATAAATGACAATCTCAAAATCAAGGCAAAATGAATCGACTCACAAGCTTCGAGGTGCGTGTGTTCTTAGGAAAAATTAGGTGTACATGAACTTTTGAAACCATGTAATAAAATTTCCAAATCCTCTGTACCGTGTCAACAACCAACTTCTACACAATTATTCATTAAAGCATAAAATTGACATTATTGACATCCGATTCAATTAGGAAGCGATAACATGCGTAATATTCTGTTTATTAAGGCTTTCGTCACCCATGTAGTGAGTTTTCAGTTAATGACTCTTAAACCAAATGTTTAAGGTATTAGGTGTAAAGACACCCCAAAGGACTTAGTCACTCGAGTGGTAAAGGTCACAAAACAAAATTAGATCATATAAGCATTTCAAATCATTTCCTTTGATCACATTTCAACTAGCTCACTTTGCCATCATTCATATATTAATTCCACGAAATTGAGAGAAAGAGGGGAAAAAATGCAAACAAAGGATCAAAAGCTCACAAACACCCAAATGTAGCTATTCATGCTCTAAAAGCTCATCAACTTATGAATCAACGCATTTTACACAAAATTTATCAATTCATTAGTTATAAAGAGATACACATTAGTCACATGTTTTCTCAAAACATGCTCGATAAAATTTATCATTGACTGTGAATTTTTAATCCAAAATCAAGTACTAAAACTAAACAAATGAACACATGCTACGCCAAATCACCATAGGACAAAAAAATAGGGAAAAATGACTCACCCCCCAATTTATCTAGCACATTGTCCCCAATGGGCAAGGAACAAACATAAAATAAGAGGGTAGAATAACTTTCTTGAGAAATAAAGGTGCACAAACATCCAAAAGCAATTCCGGAAGACACTGAGAAGAGTCAACACTATAAAGGCATCTGCTAAGATATAATCAAGACAAAACAAAGAAACATCAACAATCTCAGGAAACACATATTACCAAGCCAAAAAAACCAAAGAAATGAAAGAAACAAAACAAGCAAAAAATGGAAAGCAAAACTAAAAATTTGGAAAATGGGAAAAACGTAGGTTGCCTCCCACGAAATCGCTAGTTTAAAGTCAATAGCTCAACTCTTATGATGTACGTAATCAATACCAGTAGGGTCAGTTCCATGATTCCCCTTCGTAGATATGGTTGACCAAGTCCTCTTTCCACCACTTTTCTTGATCAATCTTTTAACTCCTCCTACAAACTCAGCTTGAAAAATAACATTATTGAAGAAGACGATTTAAAATCATTGAAAACATTAAAGGTTACCGTATCTTTCCCAATCGTGAAAGTGATACTACCACGCTTGATATCGACACTAGCTTCGGTTGTAGCTAGGAAAGGTCGCCCTAGTATGATAGGCATCTCAACATCTTCCTCTACGTCTAAGATAATAAAATCCACCGGAAAGATAAATTTATCGATTTTGACTAGACATCCTCTATGTCTTAGACATTTGATGGATTAGTCAATTAACGGGAGGGAGATGATGGTGGGATTTGGCTCTCCAAGTCTTAGTTTCCTGAAAAGTGAGAATGAAAGTAAGTTAATGCTTGCTCCCGAATCGCATAGAACTTCAGAAAAATTTAGAGAACCAATTTGACAAAAAATCGTAAAACTCCCTAGATTCTTAAGCTTAGGTTGGAGCTTGTTTTACATGATCATGGAGCACTCTTCTATAAGCATCACAGTTGAAAACTCCTCTAGCTTCCTTTAGTTGGAGAGAATCTCCTTACAAAATTTCACATACTTCGGCATTTGGAGCATAGCATCTGCCAAAGGGATGTTAATAGTAGTTTAAACATCTCAATAAATTTAAGAAATTGAGCATCGAGTTATCCCCTTTTTAATGCAAGAGGAAAGGGCGGACGTGGTTACATCGGTTTACACAAGTCAGAGGTCACAAAATCGGATTTTTCAAACTCTAGAAATTGGACCGTGGTTCTGGATCAGTTTTCACTTCCAAATCACAGTTTTTTGGACCCCCGTTCCAAGTTTTCATCCGTTAATTCTTTTCCACTTTGCAATGGGATAGCATGAACTTGCTCCTTCGGGTTCTTTCAGTGTCACTAGTCAATGGACCCAGTGCTCTACCCGTAAGTTAACTAGCCAACTGTCCCAACTGATTTTGTATGTTGCTCAAGTGAATTTCAAGATTGTAGCTTCGCTCACTATTCTTTTGATATATGGGAGCATTAATTCCTCAAAACTTGGGTTCTCTTTTTGTGATTGGTAGCCCCCTTATTTTTGATACGTGTTGGGTGGAAAGCCCCTTGTCGCTGAAATGGGGATATATTGAAGTGTGTTTGAAATCCGGGAGGTAAGTTAACCATGTTGTTGTTGTTACTCCATGAGAAGTTCCGGTGATTCTTGTTAAATTATGTCCTCAAATGCCATTAGAGGATTAGAGAGAGAATAAGGACATTATGAGATTGTAATTGTTATTCTATATTTCAATAAATGCGTTTTAGTTGGTTATATTATTATTGGCATTTAGGTATACTGTAAATACAAGAGTAACTCTCTAAAGGCACTAGAGGAGTTTAAATACTTGTATACTAAATTGGTTTGCAAGTTGAGGATTCTCAAATTGGGCATTGGAAATTATCAAGACTTTGTATAATGTGAGTTTTGATGAGAGAAGTGTCCGTCAATCACTAGGAAGTAGTGAAGAACTCATATCATAGATGCACTGATAGAGGTCAAAGTGTTCAGACATGACTCGCATCGATTCTGTCACATGAGTTTTACTCTTTACAGTTAATGACAAAATTGATTAATTGTAATAGGTACGTTTGAACTTTATACCTGAGGAATCGAGTTGAAGATATACTTGTAACACTAGGTTTGTTATTAGAATAGTTAAATCCAATTCACCTTTTGGTGGGGTCGACCTCGAACTGCAACCTAATGGGCAAGTAGTAGTCTTAACTGATATCCAAGATGAAATTCGTTCCCTCGGAAGTGAACAATAAATTATCCTATGCATTTATAAGTAACTTAGATCTAAAATCTTTGACCAAAGCATATGAGTTATTTGAGTTAGAATCAAATAAGAAAACTCACTGATCTAGACTTATTATAAATATAGCATAGACTCAAGTTTATGAGTTTGACCAAAAGCATGACTCTTACTTGACCGGGATATGAAAATGAAGAGTTTATATTCACACGGGAATTACGATAGGAAAGGTTAACAATGATCTAATCATTTCATCTTATTTGGAATACGATGTCGGCCACTTCACTGGCTAGGTATTACCCCCATTTAATGGAATCCTCACATTGTCAAATAAAGATGAACCTAAAGAATCACACTTAAAAAGGAAAAATTGAACGAACATATGGATTATTTATTGTAGGAATATTTTAAGTATTAGATACTTAAAATTAATTAAATAGAATCAATTATTTGGAGGAATAAGTTAATTCATTTATGATATTAATTAATATATTATTCCTTAGAGAAATAAAATTAATTAATCATCCTATCTATTATATAATTAGTTTAATTAATTGGATTGAATTAATTAATTAAATAAAAGATTGGATAGAGCTTAAAATTGGTGCACCATGAGACGTATGGGGCGGCCCTAGTGGCATCCTACATGGGCTCGTTAAGCCCAAGGTTGTAACTTAAGTGATATAAATATATCACTTAATTAAACCTAGGCATAAAACAAGTCAATATACACTTGAGCTACAAGAAAAGAAAAATCTCGTTCTCCTACCTTACCCTAGCCGTCGGACTCCATAGCCAAGAAGGAGAAGTTTTTTAGTTTAAATTTTTTGGCGAGATAATTTAGAGGTAGCACAATTGTACTGCTCAGATCAAGAATCAGTCAGCCGGATTAGTTCGCGAAAAGCTTGAGGATTTCAAGAAGTTGAAGAAAGCTTTAGTTTCTCCAACCACTTTGCTACAATAGGTAATGTATCGAAAATCTTATCATACATACACATGTTCAAACCCCCGGTTGATCCTGTTTTGGGAAAATTTGAAAAAAATTTGTTATACCGTTTCCGCTGTGTTTTATAATTTTTCCCAACAATTGCGCCATCCCGGATTAAATCTTTCAGAAATGGTTGTTCTATGTCCTATTCGAATTATGCATAGATTTGCATTCTCAACTAATTCAGATTGATAGGATGAACTACCTTGTTGGCACTCCATAAGGTGATGATTGCTACACAAATTTCACATAAGGCTTGCAGTTGGTTCAATGAAAAGTTCATAGCATCAAGCTTCCTATTTAATAACTCCACTTGTGTAGCGAGTGTAGTGGAAGCAGTCACTTCATAAAATCCACTTGCCTTATTCAAAAGTATCATTCTCTCGGTAGGACATTGGTAGCTACTGTCAACCATGTTGTCTATTATATCCCAAGCCGCATGTGGTGGTAAATTCATGGAGGTACAACCCGCAACTGCATCAAGATTAGTTTAAAGTCCGGGGCCAAGGCGGCCTTGGTAGAAGATGGTTACTTGAGCCCATAATCAAAACCATGGTGAGGGCATTTTCAAAGAAGTTGAATCTTTTCGATGCTTTATATAGTGACTCCTCCTCCATCTATCGGAAACTCTGCATCTCAACTTTGTAGCGGTTTTTTTCTCCAGCAGAAAGTACTTACTCAAAAACTTCTCCACCAACTGATCCCAAGTACGGATGGGTGTAATTGGCAAAGAGTCAAGTCATGCTCTAGCTTTGTCCTTCAATGAGAAAGGAAAGAGTCTCATCCTAATTGCCTCATCAGTAACCCCATTATGTCGAAATGTGCTCAAAAAATCGAGGAATGTGGCAATATGATCATGTGGCTTCTCATTCACTATATCCCGATACTGATCATTGGAAATCAATTGAAGTATCGGCGGTGGAATTTGAAGAGTATTCGCTTCAACAGTGGGTAGCACAATAGCACTGGCGGCTCCATGGATGGTGGGCCGCATATAATCATGCAATGGGCGAGGGCCATGCTCATGTTTCTAAGCTAAAGTAGTAGCAGCTACAGCTTGAATGACAGCTTGAACTTTCATGTTAGCTAGATTGATACCCAGTGGGGCATATAAGGGATTGTTTTGATTGTTCCCTTCCATTGCCTCAAAATAATTCTTTTTATGTTTTTGTGCTCTTCTTCTTCTATTGAAAGCGCATTCGATCTCCAGATCAAAATCTTCAATGTCTCCTTGAGAGGTGCGGGTTATGCACTACTCAGAGAGATCAACCTATCAATAGAATCAAAATAACAATATTAATAAAAAGAAAAACTACTTAATCTTAGGAAGATGAGTGAATTACAATATAAAATAATGCAATTGTCCCCAGCAACAGTGTCAAAACTTGACACGAATATATCTCCTAGCACGTACATTAGGTCGTGTGTAGTGATAGAGGATGTTTAAGTCTGGTGTGTATCGTTTCCATAGGAACGATTGGATTCAATGTTCGTATTTGCTATATTACCCAACTCTAAGTCAAATCAAATAATAAGAGAGGTGTGTAGATTATCAAGCTAAACTAATGAAAACAAAGCAATAAATGTGATAAGATATCAAGTGGAAAGGATGATTAGGCTATGATTCAATTATGTTCTATTTTGTGTTCATCAACTGTAAGTTTCCCGAATTATTATAACGTTCTTATTATGGCAAAATCTCCAAAGATATTCATTACTCAATTACGAAGATCCTACACTCAGTCGAGTCTCCTTATCACAATAAGCAACATAATGAAGTTGAATGATCTCTAGTCAATTTTTACATTATGATGTTTGATTTTACGATCTACCTTCATCTATTTTCTCTCGATCTCAAGACAAAGCATTATATCAAATATGTGGTGATCAAGCATATGCAAGCATTAAGCACAAAATGAAACATGTAACAAGAATGTAATTAATCCGAAAACTATGAATCAATAAACAAAAAATATCACAAAGTCTTCACATAACCTAATCAATAGCTACTTCTTTCATAAATGTAACAATGAGAAATTCAGAATCCCTAAAAAAGTAGGTATGAACTATTCTAAAAGGGGCAACTGAAGAACTCCCTATCACAAGGGTGAATCCAAGCTTTGATGATGATATTTTTGCTAGCAAGACAATTTTTGTGATAGAGGATGTTTAAGTCTGGGTATGTATCGTTTCCACAAGGACAATGCTCGTAATTGCTATATTACCATACTCTAAGTTAAATCAAATAATAAGATGAGATATGATTGAAATTTGGAAAATAAACTAAGAAAAACGATGTAAATAACAAACTAAGATGTCAAATGAAATGATATGATTAGGCTATGATCCAACTATGTTCTATTACATGTTCACCAACTCTAAGTTACCTGGATTATTAGAACGCTCTCATTATGGCTAAATCCTCAAAGATTTCAATTACTCGATCTCCTGAAATAACGAGCATCTCCTAGTTAAAAACTTCCTATGTCTCTATAGTGAAGATCAAATTAACTAACATGCATTCAATCTCTAAGGAATTCCTTGCCTATGAAGTTCATACATTCAATCGGGTCTCCTTATCACAAAAAGCCACACAACGAAATTGAATCTATCTCTAGTCAATTTTTATGTATGATGTTTCATTTTATGATCTACCTTCATCTATCTCCTTTCGATCTCAAGATAAAGCATTATATCAGATATATGATGTTCAAGCATATGCAAGCATTAAGCACAAAATCAAACATGTAGCAAGAAATTGATCCAAAAACTATGAATCAATAAACAGAAAACATCACAAAGTCTTCACATAACCTAATCAATAGCTACATAGTTCATAGTTGTAACAAAAAGAAATTTTAAATCCCTAAAAGACAGTTTAGAACTATTCTAAATGGGGGAATTGAAGAACTCACTATCGCAAGGGGTGAATCCAAGCATCTTCAAGCTTCCTTGGAACTTTGGGTGTCTTCCTTCATTCTTGGAGTCCAAGAAAAGTCATTTTGGCAGGTGAAAAGTGTCTCAAAGTGTAAAATTGGCAGATATAAAAGTTAGAGTCCGGAAAAGTGGACGTGGTCCAATTTATGCCAAAATCACTTCTGATTTTTTGGACTGTGGTCCTATTTTCCAGAACCACTAAATGTTGATCTTTTGCTCTTTTCTAAGGTCTTTTTACTGGTGCATTGATCTCTTCAACTTGAATCCACATCCACAAGAAACGACAACTAATAAGAAAAAATATGGGATTATCATGACTAAACATAGACGAAAACACCTATATAAAGGAGGTAAAGTATCATAAAATATGAACTTATCACTAGTCGATCTAGACTCAACTTTTATCGATTGGAATACTATTCAAGACCAAGTACCTTGATTTTTACACATTTGACTAGTTGAGTCGAGGCAGAACCAAACTTCAAAATATTATTAAACAAAGAATATATACAATGACACAACGTAAATTTGGGAAAACATCAAATAGAACCCCAATTCGATTTTTTTCGTAAAACTGAACAGATTCAAATGTAGGGATGACAATGAATCCGGGTCTAACAAATACCTGCCCCGGATCCACCCCGTTTGGGGTGGGTATGAGGCCAAACAAATGGGTCCGGGGCAGGGGCCGGGGCCGAATATTGAAATTCAAGACCCAGCCGGGTCCGGGACAGGTCACAAGTCCAGCAGATAACCGCCCCGTACCTAGACCCAGACCCGCTCCGATTAATAAAATTATAATATTTTTTAATTTTATATATCTAGTTATTATTAAAACTTATTAGTATTTATAAATTGTATCCAAAAAAGTACTATTTGCAATAGCCTTACAACCTTAACTAGATAAAAAAAAGAAAAAAAAAAGTCAATTAATTTGAATGAAATTCTAAACTCAAAACCCACTTCTCATTCTCTAGTAACGAATAACTTGTAGTGGATGTGTTTTCGTTGAAATCATCGATTCAATGTTATTTACTTGTTTATTTGTTTTGAATGCGTTTGTGAGAACAAAATAGGCCAAAAAATAGTAAGAAAAAAGTCAAAAATTAGAAATCGACCGGGTTTAACGGATAGGACCCGGACTCGCCGGGTACCCGTTGGGTCCGGGGGCGGGTCGGGTAATGACTGGGTCCGGGACGGGTCCTGAGTCCTGCTATACCCCGCCCCATACCCGCCCCGTTGCCATCCCTATTCAAATGGGGGCAAAAACTGAACAGAACCAAATTCAGGAATTAATCAATTTTTCCCAAATTCTATTTTTCTCCAAAAATTGAACATAACCATCTTTATTTTAGAAAAATAAAATGACTGGTAGATGTATGATGTTTAAAATGATTGAGTTGATTATTTTAGTAAAATAAAATGATTGAGTTGATTATTTCAGTAATGATTATGTGATTGAAAATATAGTAAAGTAAGAAAGATAAAAAAAGAATAGTTGAATTAGATAATTATTGACGAGAAAGAGACCAGGGTGAAATGATGGATGTAAAAATTGAAAGACACTTATATATAACTAGTAAATAACATGTGCGATGCACATGAACCATATGATCTTGTTGAGATAATTGATGTGTGTTTATATATATCTATATATATATATATATATTACTCAATTTGAAAATAAGAAAAATTGCAATATTAATCCTATAGGATAGAGATTGTTGCAAATTTAGTCCCATTATTCATATATTTTGTTGCAATTTTGGTCTCACGGATTAAAAATTGGATGATGATTGGCGCGTGTAATACACGTACCGTTAATTTTATTACTAAACACGTGCAAGGCATGTGACCAAACTTACAGTTTCTGTTATTGTTTTACGCTTGGGACTAAAAATGCAAAAATATGCATCATATGGAACTAATTTTTCAAATTTGTAAATAATGGGACTAAAAATGCAACAATCGCTATCCTATGGGACTACTATTGCAATTCTCTCTTTGATAATATAATATACATTCAAAATTTGGGACAATAACATTTTCAGTCCCACAACTTAAGCTATGTGCAGCTTTGGTCATATTGCATCCTATATATATCTTCAAAATATGAGCAATTTTGGTCACAAGCCTACGTCCGTTAGTTCTTGGAGGGAAGTAACACGTATTTGTGACGTGCATGCTTAATTGTCCAATTTATGTCCAATGATATTGGATCAAAATTGCATATAACACAAGTTTCGGGACTAAAATTGCGCGTGCCCAAGTTTGTTTATTTCCATTTAAAAATTCATGAATTGTGTAGGGTAACATCCATAATCATATAATATGATATCTTATTTCTATAAATAATATGCACATATTTCATTGTATCATGGCATATCTAGTTAATACTTAATAGAACAATTAATACAATTTCAATCAAAATTAAAAAATTTGTGATTTGGTGTTATTTATTAATTTTTTGTCATATTTGGAAAAAAGAAAGGAAGGAAAAATAAATAGAAAACAAAATTAGAAGAATAAATAATTACTTGAAGAAAATCAAACTAAAAGTCGTGTGCAATTTGGTCCTCTAACTTAGATATTTATGTAATTTTGGTCCCAGGAGAGAATTAACCGTGCATGTGAGATGCACACGCTATTTTTCGTCTAATAACTAACGGAGACTAGGGTTTGAGACTAAAATTGCAAAGTTTTTGAATATATTGGATGCAAATATACTGAGTTCTATAATATTGGGAACAAAATTGCACATAGCTTAAGTTATGTGACTAAAAATGCATATTTCCCTTCAAAACATCAATAATAATTGAAGGGAAAACTACAACATTAATCTCATAGGATAGGGGCCTGCTGCATTTTTTAATCCTTTTATTTACAAACTTACAAAATTAGTCCTATATGATGTATTTTGTTGCAATTTGGTCTCAACTGTTGAAAAACGAATGGAAACTATTAGTTAGTCATGTGTGTTGCACGTGATCAGTAATAAAATTAAGTGTGTGCATTACACATGTGAAATTATGTCAATTTTTAACGGTTGAGACTAAAATTGCAATAAAAGGGACCATATGAGATTAATTTCGCAAGTTTGTAAACAATGAGGGACTAATGTAGCAAATTTGCAATTCTCCCATGATCCAATTAAGGGTTTTATTATCCAATAAACTATAATTATTTGGAAAAAAATATTTATTCTCATGAAAACTGAATCATTTCATGAAAGAACTAAGTTTATAAACAAATGACTTTTTATGTAAATTCTTATTTGATTTGTCCCTTCTCTTAATTTATTTTGTGGATAGAAATGTTCTCTTATTATTTTCTCTCTTTAAGTTCTTTGTATAATTGCAATTAGTTTGCATTATGGCTCAAAAGTTAGATATTTATGTAGTCTTGTTGTTTTTTTTCCTGATTTTATTTTTATTATTTTGCTTTCTTTATTTTCTAAATTAATCTTAACATACTTCTTCTCAAGGATTGTACGTATTTTCTCTTTGAACCGCAACTATATTTTTCGTGAAATGATCACAATAAGTTGGCGCATATAATATTTTCCTTTTTGTTCGATTAGCTACTATTTGATGCATCCTTTTCATTTATAAATCAAATTGTATTGATATAAATGTAGAGGGAGTAAAAAAAATAGATGCACGTAAAAGCTAATGCACAGTAAAGAAAAAAATAATAACATAATGGAACATCTTTTCTTTCCTTAATGTGATTCTTGTAATTGTCCTACTCTTCTATATTCTACTTTTAGCATTTTTAGTGCTAGCTATTCATAATAAATATTTTTCTACCAATACTAATCATTTAATTTCATAAATATATTTGATAAAATATATAAACTTTCTGAATTCATTGCAAAATTATATTAGCTGAATGGACATTTAAAATATTCGAAGACAGTAATATAAGAAAACATCAACGAATACAAATTTTTGAATAAAATATTTAAAGAAACTAAATTATTGAACATTCAAAAAACATAAATCGTAAATTACTAAGTGAATTCCTACTAAATAAGTTGTAATCATTTTAAGCTTCCATAGATGCTCTTGTTTGACCTCGATGACTCGTTATGTTTTCTAACCCTGTTTCAGAGATTTTGCCAATTTCTTTTCTTGAATGTTCAACTACTTATCCTCTCATTTAATATATTGTTGTTGGTGTTTTTTTCCACTTATACTTGAAAAATATAGAAATGAAATGAGATCATAAACAAAAGAACATCAATATGACAATATCCAAAATTATTTCATCTATTGTTTACATTTTATGTTATCATTAGCGTAGCGGTAAAAAAAAAAAGGATCATATATAGCGCATTACTAAATAAACATGAAGCTACAAGTTGAAATAACAAAGAAACTATCACTTTCTTAACTAACTCGATATATAAATATCTTGAATAACTATAACTTATTGAATTGTTATATACATTTGATTTTTTTTCATAGCCAAAAGAACTCCATATATGATTAATGTTTATATGCCAAATGTTAAAACATATGAATAAAATCAATAGGTATAAGGAGAATTTTAAAAAAATAATACAAAATTAAATCTAAATTAAGAAAATAATACACAAAAAAATAGTGCTCAGATAATAGCACATTCCGCGCCACGTCAACGTGGAATCTGCCCGATTCCGAGCCACGTCAGCGCGGAATAAATTTTTTTTATTTTTTTTTAAACTAAAAGGCATTCCGCGCCACGTCAGCGCGGAATAGCCCAATTTTTATTTTTATTTTAATAAATTTGGCCCATTCCGCGCTGAGTCAGCGCGGAATGGCCAATGTATATTTTTTTTTTGTTATTTATCTTTTGTTTTTTTTCCTTATTTTCCGCTCATTTTTCTCCTTTTTTCGTGCATTTTTGAATTTTGACTTGAACATATAAATTGTAGACTTTCATATAGACTTTGTAACCACACAAGAATGGACTCATTCCGATACCCGAGTGAAGAGATATAACAGGTAAAAAATGACACATTAGAGTAATTTTTTAAAGAAAATAATAACGTTGTCTATGTTTTAGGCTCATTTTTCTCCCTTTTTCGTTCAATTTTGAGTTTTGACTTGAACACATAAATTGTAGATTTTCATATAAACTTTGTAACCACACAAGAATAGACTCATTTCGATACCTTAGTGAAGGAATATGACAAGTAAAAAAAGACACACATATACGGATTTTTCAGAAAAAAATATTTTGTTGTCGTCTTCGGGATGATTTTTCGACGTTTTTTGTACATTTTCAGGCTTCGACTTCAACACAAAAAATGTAGATTGACTCACAAAGTTTGTAACGGTATGAGAATTGATTCATTTCAACATCCGAGTGAAAAAATACAACATGTTAAAACGGAACAGATTTTTCCGAAATTTTTTTTTTTTCGTCATCTTCGGGATGATTTTTCGACGTTTTTTGTACATTTTCAGGCTTCGACTTCAACACAAAAAATGTAGATTGACTCACAAAGTTTGTAACGGTGTAAGAATTGATTCATTTCGATATCCGGATGAAAAAATACAACATATTAAAACGGAACGGATTTTTCGGAAAAAATATTTTTCATCATCTTCGGGATGGTTTTTCGACATTTTTTGTACATTTTCAGGCTTCGACTTCAACACTAAAAATATAGATTGACTCACAAAGTTTGTAACGGTATAAGAATTGATTCATTTCAATATCCGGGTGAAAATATACAATATGTTAAAAAAGACATATATATACGAATTTTTTGGAAAAAAAATAATTTTTCGTCATCTTCGAGATGATTTTTCTACATTTTCTGTACATTTTCGAGCTTCAACTTCAACACAAAAAATGTAGATTGACTCACAAAGTTTGTAACGGTGGAAGAATTGATTCATTTCGATATCCGGATGAAAAAATACAACATGTTTAATAACGTCTTTATTAAATTTAATGTATGTTTAAACCTGAATATCGAAATAAATCAATTCTTGCACCGTTACAAACTTTGTGAGTCAATCTACATTTTTTTGTTGAAGTTGAAGCCCGAAAATGTACAGAAAATGTAGAAAAATCATCCCGAAGATGACGAAAAATTATTTTTTTTCCAAAAAATTCGTATATATATGTCTTTTTTAACATATTGTATATTTTCACCCGGATATCGAAATGAATCAATTCTTATACCGTTACAAACTTTGTGAGTCAATCTATATTTTTAGTGTTGAAGTCGAAGCCTGAAAATGTACAAAAAATGTCGAAAAACCATCCCGAAGATGATGAAAAATATTTTTTTCCGTAAAATCCGTTCCGTTTTAATATGTTGTATTTTTTCATCCGGATATCTAAATGAATCAATTCTTACACCGTTACAAACTTTGTGAGTCAATCTACATTTTTTGTGTTGAAGTCGAAGCCTGAAAATGTACAAAAAAGGTCGAAAAATCATCCCGAAGATGACGAAAAAATATTTTTTCGGAAAAATCTGTTCCGTTTTAACATGTTGTATTTTTTCACTCGGATGTTGAAATGAATCAATTCTCATACCGTTACAAACTTTGTGAGTCAATCTACATTTTTTGTGTTGAAGTCGAAGCCTGAAAATGTACAAAAAATGTCGAAAAATCATCCCGAAGACGACAACAAAATATTTTTTTCTGAAAAATCCGTATATGTGTGTCTTTTTTTACTTGTCATATTCCTTCACTAAGGTATCGAAATGAGTCTATTCTTGTGTGGTTACAAAGTTTATATGAAAATCTACAATTTATGTGTTCAAGTCAAAACTCAAAATTGAACGAAAAAGGGAGAAAAATGAGCCGGAAACATAGACAACGTTATTATTTTCTTTAAAAAATTACTCTATGTGTCATTTTTTACTTGTTATATCTCTTCACTCGGGTATCGGAATGAGTCCATTCTTGTGTGGTTACAAAGTCTATATGAAAGTCTACAATTTATATGTTCAAGTCAAAATTCAAAAATGCACGAAAAAAGGAGAAAAATGAGCGGGAAATAAGGAAAAAAAACAAAAGATAAATAACAAAAAAAAAACAAAAAAAATATATATATTGGCCATTCCGCGCTGAGTCAGCGCGGAATGGGCCAAATTTATTAAAAAAATAAAAATTGGGCAGCGCTGACGTGGCGCGGAATGCCTTTTAATTTAAAAAAAAAATTCTATTCCGCGCTGATGTGGCGCGGAATGTGCTATTATCTGAGCACTATTTTTTTGTGTATTATTTTCTTAATTTCGATTTAATTTTGTATTATTTTTTTTAAATTCTCTAAGTATAAGCCAAAATATAAATTAGTATATAATGTTATGTAAATTAATATGTATATTAATTTTATCTTACTATAAAATTAATATACATTAATATATTATTTTATATGAAATAATATTATTTGTTAAAACATATATAAAAAACATTTGATATTATAATATTATTTTTACATCAAATATATTATATTTTAATAATTTTCTTAAAAAACATTTTTATTTATTTGGGAGTGTGATATAGATGTTTTATTGGTAATTCATTTAGTATCAATTGTCTGGAAGAATTGTTAGATAACAATGTAGGGTTATAAAAAAGGAAAATAACAAACCTAAATCATCTCAATTAATTAATTTTCAATCGGCAGGAATTTTTTTATGTAAATTAATAGGAGGATTAATATATATACAACTTAGAAGCATGCATATATAATGATTAAGTACTTTCTTAACCTGAAGGGTTGACGTAGTGGTTTGTCCACCACTACACTTCTGAGTGGGGAGCGTGTTCGACTCCCCCCAGTGACAAATCCCCTCAAGCCAGCGGCAGGCTCAGTACCGCGAAACGGGATTAGTCTCATACCCAATGTGGTGTGGAGAAACCCGTGGGAAACCAAAAAAAAAAAACTAAGTACTTTCTTTTCATCTTTGATTTAATGAATAAATAAATAGGAGTGACCTAATGTACTTCTACATCTATTTGTATTTGTAGTGTCCTAATGTAAATGTACGAATATAACTTATTTTTATTATTTGTTTTTGACTCTTTTGTCATTAAAACTTTGAATTCTACAGGGATATTTTAGGTACATCAAAAATGTCAAAAAATTAACTCGTACTTTTATAATAGAACTAGTAAATCTAACGTGCATTGCACATGAATTATATGCTTCTCGTTAAAATAAGTTATGTATGTCAATAATGTTTAATTTGATAATGTTATATAATTTCGATTGGGAAAATTTCATTTTTGGTCCCCAGTTATACGCTGAATCTGATTTTGATCCCCTGGTTATACCGCTCATCAAATGTAGTCCTTAAACTATCATGTTTTCATCAAATGTGGTTCCTCCATCTACTTTCCCATCAAATTAGTAATTGATGAGTGATGAGGTTAATTAAAATGTCAAAAATTATATTTTGCGCCCCATAAGTACAAATTTTGATAATTTTCACCCCAAAATAAGAGTAACTTACAAATTCACCCTTTTAATAGAATTTTTCAAAGTTGAAGATAGAATTAGCAATTCACCATTACTCTGTGATGGCTTCATATCTCTTTTTAATTGTAATCATATATACTTCCCAAAATCCATTTCGTCACTATAAATAGACTATATACAAAACAACAACAATATGAAAAATCAACGAAGATAGATTAAATAACAAAAAGTAAAAAAAGTAGAAATGACTAAGAGAATATCTACAAATCCAAAATACGATTTCAGAGAGAGAGGGGTGGAGACAATATTGTTGATCTCTCTCTTGTTGCTTCGTTCATCATTTTCAAAAGCAGGAAAAATTGGAGATAAGTTATTTGTTTGCAGTGGCTCTAGAAACGAATATGATATTATGTAAGTTTGTGGGAGAAATTAGATGGATTTGGATACTGAGAAGTAGTTACAAATCATGCAACAAATTACCAAATGTTCGTATCAATAAATTTCTTTTACGTGCATTGATTTAACAATAGTTATATGCAATTTGAAATGCGGATCACCAACTAAATATAATTACCAGAGCATTTTTCTTTCTCCTTAACATGCTATTTGTTTGCATTTTGTTGTTTTGAATACTATTGTAAAGTTATAAAAATGAATGAAAAGTATATTGTGATGTAATTTGTGAATAAAATTACGATTAAATGGTGAAATTTGTGAATTTAGTGTCGAAAGTGTCAAAAATTGTGCTTTTGGGATGCAAAATATAATTTTTGACATTTTAATTAACCCCAATAGTTGCAAATTTAACGAAAAATTTGATGGAAGGACCACATTTGATGAACATGTGGAAGTTTGGGGACTACATTTGATGAGTGGTGTAATTGAGGGACCAAAATCGAATTCGACGTATAACTGGGGGACCAAAAATGAAATTTTCCCATTTCGATTAAATAATAATTTAGTTAAGTGAATTATTAGTTAATAAACTATAATTATGTGAAGAAATTAAATATTAATCGAAATGAAAGACTGAATTAATTAAAACAATAAATTTGTTGAAAATTCAAATCGAGATAATGATATAATTCCATGCTTCATTTGTACCTTCTCTTGTTTACAGTTCAAACTCTTCATTTTTCCTCTCCTTGAGTACTTTGGGTACTTGCAATTGTCCCTTCATTATTGTTCAAAATTGGATATGTTTGTAATCTTCTTGTTTCTTTCTTATTCTTTTTTAGCTTGCTCTATTTTCTAAACTAATCGTAGCATCTTTTTTTTCTCAAGATCATTCGATGTGTGTCAATTTAAATCTCAAGTACACGCTTCACGAAATCAGGTTCCATATATAATGATTTTATTTTTGTTTGTTTCACTACTGTTGATTGTATTATTTAATTTATAAAGCCAAATTCTACTGATAAAAATGTAGAATAAGTAAAAAAAAACATATTTTGCATGTTAAAGCTAATTTGCAATACAGAAACAATAATAAAATAATGAGGAATACTTTTTTATTTCGTAACATGATTCTTATTATCATCGCATTTTAGATTCTATTCATAGCTTTTGAAAAAAAAGAAAGATAAAATGCTAGCCATATTCAAAATAAATATTGTTCTACTAAGACTCACAATTTAGTTTCATAAATATATTTGAAAAAAAAAATATAAGTTTCTGAAATTATTGCAAATTATAAGTCATTGAATTAACATTTAAAATATTCGAAGGCAGTAAAATTAGTAAACATCGACCAATACTAAATTTTCAATAAAATATTTAAATAAACTAAAATAATGACAGAAAAACCTAAATCATAATTTAATTAAGCAATATCGTATTGCATAAAATATAATAATTTTAAGCTTTATAAATTCTCTTTTTGAGCTGCTTGACTCGCTCTGGTGGGATCTTCACGGACAAATAAAAAAATATAGTAGTTTGTTCGATAATGATCGAGTTACATTGCTTCTTCAGCCCAAACCATGATATGAAATAAGTCGATAAAGCCTAAACCGCCTTTCTTAAATTAGAAACCAAGCTGTAAATGTCCAATATGTGACTCGCCCCAACCAAGATCTTATTATTCATAGTCTCTCGTTAGACAACCACTATCTCTATATCATTTCTCATAGAAAGTGTGCATAATCTTAACAAAACTACTTCTTCTTTGAACAGTAAGGAGGGAATGAAATCCAAAAACAAAGTCCGGTCTTTCTCACTATCCATCTGTAAAGATAGTAAGACTGCATTCCATTGATGTTGTCTTTTTAAGTTTGTTTCATATGATACTTTCTGAATATTCAATAATCTTTTCCACTCATTCAATATATGATTGTTGGTGTTGTTTTTCTTCTTCTCTTTAATTGAAAAAATATGGAAATAAAATAAAATCGTAAACAAAAGAATACCAACAATTTTTGAAATTATTTTATCCATTTTTAAGATTTTTGTTATTTTCAAATATTATATACAACTAATTGCTACTAATTAATGAAGCTAAAAGTTGAAATGACAAAGAAATTCACTTTCTTAACGAACTTGATATATAAATAACATAAACAACTATAAGTCATTCTATTGTCATAAATCGTTCGTATTTGTTTAATTTTCATAGACAAAAGATACCTACTCTTGAGTGTGAGATGGTCATATTGATATGAATGTGAATTTCATTGGATTAATATTATTAATTAATATAAATTTTGTTATCAAATATTTGTTCAGAATTCAACATAATTGTGAAAGAAAAAGTATGCATTTTAGCAAATAAAGATTTTAAATTTTAAGTTGTATTCTCAATAAATCTAAAAAAAATAATGAAACTTAAAGAAAAATATGATAGAAAACTTTTTTTCTTAACAGTATAAGCATGTTATTTTAATTATATTTTCAATTATTAACTACTCACATATCATTTATGTTTAATAATTTTAACTTTTTTACTATTAAAAAATTTCTTAATCATTTTCTAATATAAGCAAGCAAATATTTTTAAATGAATGACTAAATTAATCTATTAGATATAAAAAATGATCAAAACTGAAAGACACTATGTAAAAGCACTTCTTCAATTGAAAATTGAATAATAGAACTAAAGTTATTTGTATTGATCTAACTTTTCTATAAGTATTTAAGTCAATATTTAAACACATGTAACTCACAATGAAAGTGTACTAATAGTTAACAAAACATCAACGTTGAAATAAAATTTTCAAAGGATCCATAACATGATAATATGTATCATGATAATATGTGTATATATACATATATATTTATATATATATTCCATAATGCAAGTGTACCAACAATTAATAAAGTATCAACTTTAAAGTTCAAATTGTCAAGTAATTAATAACTAATATATACTGTCAGTATTTGTTAAATATTTCATTCTTGCTCACACATTTCTATCGAATATATTATATATATATATATATATCAGATAAAGTAATCAATATATCCTCACGATCTTTTCAATATTTCTTTTTTACTCACATATTTCTATCTGATATATTATATATCGGATATAAAGTTCATATCTGTTCCATTGTTTATAAAGTATATATAATACCGATCTCGTGACACATTTTTATTACCTTTGTATTATGTGCTTATACGTACAATATGTACGTCATATTGTATATAAACAATTTCAAAATATATTATATTTACGATTGGCGTATATGGGTACCAATTAAAATATCTTGTTGTGTTTGGTTCAATAATAATTGGATATAATATTTTTTATGTAATAATAATAACATAATTAAAAGTAATAAAATTAATATATGTTAATATTTGCTACAATAATATAGTTATTATTCAGAGGTATCCTAAAACTTCAAAAATTATACATTTATAATGACATGTACCTATTGGTCGAGATATACTAAAAAGAGCTTATAAACACTCATTTTTACCAAACATAATAATATCTTACAAGTTGTTAAAATTTATTGTATCCAAACACTTCAACAACTTGGGCAATTTTTGGGAAGTTAAAAAAAAACGCTCTGCAGCGGTTTTTTGCAGTTAGTGTCAGTTTCTCTCTAATGGGAGTCTCCATCTTCTGATCTAGAAGTTTTTTAGGCCTTTTACTTTGGTTTTTGTCCCGTTGTTTCTGTGAGTTTTGGAGTCATGCTTTGAATGCTACGTCGATCTTCATACACTTTGCTCAATCTAAACTACTGGATTTCCTCGTTCATCCTAGTGATTGATTTCGGCGACATCCTAATTAATTAGTTTGTCTATTTCCCTTGTTTTTCTTTTTTCTTTTCGTAATGATCTGCTTCATGTCTTATGTTTAATTCTCACCATAATTTTATTTTATGTTTTCTTATGTATCTGTCCGGTTTTCTTGTGGTTCAGGTCTTTTTTTTCGTTGATTTCTGTCAGTGTCTGCGCTGCGTTCTATTCTCGTTAATCAACTTTGTGGTTGCTTGGTATCTTAAACTTCTTTCACAGCGGTTTCTGACTGGATATAATGGACGAACAGATTGACCGACTTCGCCGCTCTTTAACCATTTCTGAAGATGAAGAAGTGTTGATTCCGGATGGCCTCTGCGAAGGGACTTTCAGTAATAAAGATCTTATCTTAGTTGGTCGTGTTCTACCCTCTCGTCCGTACAACTTTCAGGCTTTTAAAAACACTATTGTTACCATTCTTCAGCCGTTGGAAGGCTTAACAATCCGTAAAATTTCAGTTAACAGATTCATCCTTATCTTCAATCACCGAGTAGATAGACAACGGGCTATAGAGGATAGTCCCTGGAGTTTCGACAAGAATTTGATTGTCTTATCCACTCTCTCGGAATTGGATAACCCCTCGACTGTTGCTCTGAATTTGTCCGACTTTCGAATTTTGGTTCATGATCTTCCCCTAAAGATGATGACAGAGGATATGGCTAAATTCATTGGGGATCAGATTGGTACTTTCAAGGCAGTGCCTATTGAGGAAAATGGAATTTCATGCACATCCACCATAAGGATTACGGTCACTCTTGACATCACCCAACCTCTGAAACGGGCTTTAAAACTAAAGTCTGCTTCGGGTGAATCACACATAGTGACTTTTCAGTATGAGCGTTTACCCAACTTCTGTTATTTATGTGGGACAATTGGACATATATCCAAATTATGCAAACTTCAATACTTACCGACCTTTGTGGATCCGGGTACTCTATTGCCGTTTGGCCCTTGGCTTCGTGCTCCTCTTACTCGTTTTGGTGATCAGCAATTTGGATCAAACAAAATTATCTTTACTGACAGAATCAACGTCTCTAGATCAATGTATATGGGTTCAGATGGAGCAACAATGGGTGAGTCTACATTGGGTACTAAAGAGCCTTTATGTCTGAACAGTGAGTCTCAACTTCAACATGCTAATAATTCCAGAGTGCTATATCCTTCTCCTGATGCGGTTCGTCCAGTTATGATCCATACCAAAAATGCTAATCATAAGGAGATAGATGCTATCATAACATCCCAACATCGTATACCAAATAAGGAAGGGGTTTCTAATTTGCGAGACCCTTTTTTTTCTTCCTTAACTCGTATCGATGTTGGAGAAATTAGGGCGACTACACCTATGAACTTTGTATTCTCGGCAGGACATAAACCGATGAACTCATCAGGTTTTATTGCACTTGGGGATGACTCAAATACTCCTAAACCTTTAATGGAGAATCGGCTTATGAAAAGGGGAATTGGTCGTCCACCGAAAAAAATCCAAACATGTTCTACAATTGCTACACCGGTCATTGGATTAAAGCGAAACTCTCCAGATTCTAGTGAACCAGCACGATCATCGTCTTCTAAAAAATTCATTCCTAAGTTTCAGTTGGTTGATGACCATAACATTTTTTTGGTGGAGACTGCGGAGCAATCCCGCCAATCATTATGAATACATTAGCTTGGAACTGTCAGGGGTTAGGGGGTCCCTAGAAGTTTCGTCATCTCGGGAATCTCATCCGAGAGTATTCTCCCTCCTTGGTTTTTCTTTCTAAAACCAAGTGTAATAGTTCAAGTTCAAGAGTGGATATGTTAAAATGCAATTTGGATTTCTTTGGATGTAGTGTGGATAGTAAGGGGTTAAGTGGTGGCCTTGCTCTTTTATGGCCAAAGAGTATGGATGTGTTACTTCTCAGCTTCTCGGATAATCATATTGATGTCATGATTGATTCTTTAACACCTGAGAGTACTTGGCGTTTCACTGGTTTTTATGGGTCTTCGGATACAACTAGGAAAAAACAGGTTTGGGATTCGTTGGTCAAACTCAGTCATTACTCAAACAAACCGTGGTTAGTTGCTGGAGATTACAATGAAGTTTTATTCCGACATGAGCAACTTGGTAAGAATGTGCGCCCTCTTTGGCAAATTCGGGATTTTCGTCGGACCCTTGAGCTAGCGGGCCTATCTGATTTAGGTTTCTTAGGGGATAAATATACCTGGTGTAATGGTCGTGATCATCCGGCAAAGGTTTGGGTCCGGTTGGATAGAGCTTGTGCATCCGCCTCTTGGATTAATCTTTTTCCTCATTATAAGGCAATCCACCTACCTCGTCTATATTCGGATCATGCTCCTTTTGTGGTTAAATACGTCGAGCCTTCACCGGTTTTTCCTACGGGTTCACAAAAAAACATGAAACCATTTCGGTTTGAGGCAAAGTGTATCCGCTCTGATGAGTGTGGGAAAATTATCAAAGAAGCATAGCGTAACTCTACCGAATTGGATGCTCAAACGCGGGTTTGGAAGAATTTGGAGGATTGCCGAATAGGACTCTTGAATTGGAGTAGAAGATATTTTGGAGATGTGCCAAAACTTATTAAACAATTAGAAGAGAATTTGGGAATCTTACGTAGTTGTCAGGATCAATTGGCTTCTAAAAATGAAGAGAATCGTATTCGGGGGGAACTTGAAGAGCTTCTAGCAGGGGAGGAAATTAAATGGAAACAAAGAAGCAAATCAGATTGGTTGGCGAACGGTGATAAGAACACGACTTATTTTCATGCACGAGCTTCGATTAGGAAAAAGAAAAATACTATTGAAAAGCTTCGCAATGAATCGGGTGACTGGCAATCAACACGACCAGCCATCCAAGGGGTTATTGATAGGTATTTTAGTCAAATCTTTTCTTCGGAGTGTCCATCAGATTCTGCAATTAATGAGGTTTTAGATACAGTGCAACCACGAGTAACGGACGAGATGAATGCAAATCTGAAAAGGAAGTTTTCAAAGGAAGAAGTGACCCGTGCTATATCAGCAATGTCATCATTAACTTCTCCAGGTCCCAATGGTATGTCTCCTATTTTTTATCATAAATTCTGGAATATCATCGGACCTGATATCATATCTGTTGTGCTTAAATTGCTAAATTATCAATGTGTTTTTCCTGATCTTAATTTCACTCATATAGTGTTAATCTCCAAAACGGACTCACCAGAACTCATCACTCAGTTTCGTCCTATTAGTCTCTGTAATGTTCTGTATAAAATTGCTTCTAAAACCATCGCTAATCGTCTAAAACAGTTGTTAAATATCCTAATTTCGCCTAGTCAGTCAGCTTTTATCCCTGGCCGCCTTATTACCGATAATGTTCTCGTCGCTTATGAAATCAATCACTTTTTGAACACGAAGACATCTGGTAAGAAAGCCTTTGCAGTTTTAAAATTAGATATGAGTAAGGCATATGATCGGATAGAATGGCGGTTTCTAGAGCGCATTTTCTTGAAACTAGGCTTTAGTGAGAGTTTTGTGTCCCTTACTTATTCATATCTTTTTAATGGTGAGGAATTTGGTTATCTTCGGCCCTCTAGGGGAATTGGTCAAGGAGATCCCCTGTCACCTTACCTTTTCCTATTCTGTGCAGAAGCTCTTAGTTGTTTATTACAGGATGTTGAGGCGAGGGGAATTTTAAATGGAGTGGCAGTTTGTAGAAACGCCCCTCCAGTATCTCATCTTCTCTTTGTTGAAGATACCATGATATTCTGTCAGGCATCTATTTCGGCTTTTCGTTGTCTACAATCGGTGTTGGGAAAGTATGCTTCTGCCTCGGGTCAAGTAATCAATATACAAAAGTCAACGGTGGTTTTTAGCAAAAATTGTGCTTTGGCTCTTCGAGTGGATTTAGTAGAGATGTTAGGCATTGAGGTAGAAGACAGACATGAAATGTATCTTGGTTTACCAGCTGTCCTAGGGCAAAATAAAAAGGAGGTTTTTAACTACCTCAGTGATAGAGTGTGGCAACGGGTGATGGGGTGGAAGGAAATATTTTTATCACAGGCCGGGCGAGAAGTTCTTATAAAATCAGTGATACAAGGTATCCCCACGTATGCTATGCAATGTTTTCGACTTCCCGAGAGATTGATCAAATATGTTGAATCCCTAACAACAGCATTTTGGTGGAGTTCTGGAGATTCTCGTAAGATACATTGGGTACCGTGGAAGGGTTTATGTGATAAAAAAGAAAACGGTGGAATGGGGTTTCGAGATATTAGAGCTTTTAATAAGGCGCTTCTTGCTAAACAAGCTTGGCGTCTTATTAAATTTCCCAATTCTCTTTTGAGTCGTATCTTGAAAGCTTGATACTATCCATCTTGTTCTTTTTGGGAGGCAAGTAAAGGCACCAAACCATCATTCACTTGGTCTAGTATCCGTGGTGTTCGAAACATAATAGAAGCTGGAATGCGGTGGAATGTTGGTTCTGGTAATGCGGTGGAATGTTGGTTCTGGTAATGCGATTAGAATTTGGACAGATCGATGGGTTCCACGTCCAAGAACTTTTAGGGTCATCACAAGAGCAAACACAATCCCGGGGGATGCCACTGTATCCACCTTGATAAATAGTCAGACCCGCTTATGGAATGATGTTGGTCCCAAGTGGTATACGAAAGGGTCTAGAAGGGGGGGGGGGGTTGAATAGACCCTGAAGTCTTTTTCGACTTCTAAAGATTCGTATCACTTTGAAGTATTTGAACGCTCGGAAAGCTTTGGGCGCTGGGTGCGGCGCTTGAGAGATAATGACTTAAGCGCTAGTTTCAGGCGCTTGGGAAAAGTTAACTTAGACTTGGTGATTTCAACGCTTACCAAAGTAGGGCAGAGTTTAGTCACTAAATCAGGGTTAGCACAGCGGAAGTATTTTATAGCTTAGCGTTCGGTTTGTTAATCAAAATTAGTCGCTTAGTTGTTTTAAAACATTATCAGAATGTATGCAATATGAATAGTAAAGCAGTAAAACAATAAATGCTTAAAGAAGTAAATGACACAAGATATTTGTAAGGTTCATTGGGTGATGTAATCCCAGCTACGTCCTTCTTCTCCTTTTATCAGGGAGGTTTTCCACTATGATGATTATCGAAGAGTCACACAGAGACTTCTACAAGATAGAGGGAGATTGGATATGATCTCGGAACTCCTTGGTCACACAGATTTCAGCTCCACTAAAGATCTTCTATCCCCTTGCTTCTTTCACTCAGAAATGGTGCAAGTTACGCTTGATCTCGGAACTCCTTGGTCACACAGATTTCAGCTCCAATAGAGATCAACTTCAACAAGCTTCTTTTACATAAAAAATATTGCTTGTAAGTCAACAAGCTTTCTCACTCAGAAGAAAGGTGTTGATGGTTTTGGTCACGGGTTTGTTTATTTTTGGAAAGTTCAAACAACTTGGAGATATCTCAATGGTCGTGTAGGTTCTTCTTAAAAAGAGGTTTGAGATATGAGTGACTGTCTGGGAATGTATTTGAGAGAGCTTAGAGGGTTTCGGCTCTGGAGTGTATAAGCTCTTTTAAAACAATTCAGCAACGTTTTGGACCCTTTTTCTTATTTTTACGTCCAGATGTTTTTCTATGTCTATGTGTTGTCCCTTTTGCTGAAAAGGTTATTTATAGATTGTTATGAGATTTTGTCCGTTGGACATGGTTGAAGTCTCGTTTCCCTAAACATTCCATGAGTTCCGACAATCCTAACTTTGGGTATATTTAATTGGTTAGGCATGGTCTTGGTTTCATAAATCTGACAGTCTTGGTCAAAGATATGGTTTGCCCATAAGTTGTAGTGCTTATATTTTAATAGCACTTATCCGACTTTTGATGCATCTTGTTTTATTTCCGTTTGGGAATAATTTCCGTTGATTCATGCATCTTTGATAACTTGGGTTTGAATCTTCAGGTTACGCTTGGAGAACTAGGCGCTTGAGCCTTTGGAGTTTTAGGCTTCTTGAAAGTAGTCTTCTTTGTTAATCAAACGCTTGAGAGAGGTCACAATCTTTGCCCGATTCTTTAGACGCTTGTCCTTTCACTTTATCTTTGATAGACTCACTCAGAATTCTATCATTGACTTAGTGTTAAGTACTTGTTCTAAGGTCCATAACAAATCTTGAGCGCTGAGTTCGTAACCCGGGATAGTCTTTTAACGTTTGACGGACGCTTGAGACTAATCTTTATCTTTACTGTTTCTTCAGACGCTTGATCTTCAACTTCATCACTTGGTAGACTCACGCAGAATTCTTCTAGTGATTTAGTATCACATTCTTAGTCTAAACTCTATAAAAATACAAGTCTAGTGTAAAAACCCGAGCTTTCAGGCGCATACATATTTGTTCTGTGAAAGCTTTTATACTTTACATTTCTTGGGGTCTAACATGAAGTCCTATTTGTCATCATCAAAACATCTAACATGAAATTCCTAACAATTTTCCCCTTTTTGATGATGGCAATACCTATTTAGTTCAAGCGTTAGATACCTAAAGTATGAGTTAGCGTAGGTTAGTAAGTTAGTTTGAGCTTCAACGAGATGTTTCAGCTGTAAAATGCATTTTATATATATCTTTCATAATACAAACATTTTACAACTGAGATGAAAGAATCATAAGTAAAAACAATCAAGATCGTGATTTGATCTTGTATCTCTTAGTCATTTCAGCACGGATTACTTCAGTTATCTGATCTTCTAGCGTCATCATCGCTGCATGATCTTTACTGATTATATGTTTGTTTTCTTTTACTTGCCGTGCCTTGAAAGTAATGAGCTGCTTATCCCATTCCTCTGGACTGATGCCTATGTATCGTAAGCAAATTCTAAAGGTTTGGTCAAAGTCAGACATTTGTCGCTCTAAGGCTAAGACTGCTGGATCAGATGGTTCTGGAATTGACGCTCTGAGAAGAGGAATATCAAATTGTTCAAGCAGTGCTCTTGAAGGTAATGGAAGATTTGGATAGAGCACTCTTGGGGTTTCCTTTTTATTGGACGCTCCCACCGAGGTAGTTACCCAAGAAGGATAGGGATACCTTGGTTCTGTACTTAGTGTGAGGGAAGTATCAATATGTTGACGTTTGGATGGTGGAGGAGGATCTTGATCTTTAGATGTTGAAGATTTCCTCTTTTCTCCCTTCTTTTCCCCCTTATTGCCATCATCAGTCTGTATGAAATGCTGAGTAAGAAGATTGACTTGAGTAGCAATCTGAGCGACAGAGGCCTCAAGGGTGGTCAGACGCTGGTCGAAGTGTTCTTTCATGACCAGTAGTTGAGCGTGATTAGCGTCTGTAAGAGAGGTCTCAAAAGCCGTGAAACGGTGGTTTAGATCATTTGTTAAAGCCACATGACTTGTCTGAGTAGCTGTAGATAGTTGCTGTATATGAGTGAGGCATTCAGTCATGGACGCTTGAGCGTCGGGAACCGCAGTGCTAACGCGAGACTTAAAATGGGATGTGTGTTTGAGAGACTCAATAGGTACTTGATAATTAGGATCAAATACTGTTCCTCGAAGCTCGGGGGCATTGTTGGACTCGGTGGATGCAGTAGAGTCGGATTCAGTTGGACTGGGGGGATTAGGCGCTTGAGGTAATTCTAATAAGCGCTCAGAAGCAGTTAACGTGTCAGCTGGTGCTGCAGTAGATTCTGACTCTATACGGCTAAAGTCCGTAAACCGAAAGTCCAAGCTGGCAAACGGCTCATCTGCATATGGATATGTAGCAGTCTGTAGAAGTTCATTCAAATGTAGAGTGGGGAGATGAGTACCTTGAATAAACGTTCTGATAGGACTATCCAGGGCCCTGATATACATTGGCCCGATATCCAGCACATGAATGGGAAAGATTTTGGAGGGCGCTTGGCAGATGGAGAATAAGGTATCTGGGCAATAGTGTTGTGAGAAGCCAATTAGCCGATCTGTTGGGAGAGTCTTCGGTTTCCGAGAGTTGGGAACGTAGAGCCTGTAATACTCTTCCAAGTATGGGTAGATGGCTGAAGCAAGCGCTTGAGTTCTTTCCAGCAACGACAAAACAAAATCATAGTGACTTAAGACTTCTTGTCGGATAGACGGAGGAAGTGGATATCCTCTGAAAGGATTGATTCGAGAGCCATTCCACTGTCGTAGATTTTCTGTGAAGATTTTGTCGAATAGGGAGACTGGAGGCATAATTGTCATCATAAGAGAAAAGTTGTCTTCACAGTGGCTAGGGTTGAAGTTCAGACAGGATGGCGGAGAAGAACCGCTGGTGGACTCTTGATCAGCAAAGCGTAGAGAAGAGTTAGCCAGTTTGTGCAACGCTTGTCTTAAACGGTGTTCAGGTTGGTGGCGGATCAGAGGCAGCTTCAGAACTGATCCAAGTCTATGTTGGCGCTGCTTTAGCATGTATCGTGCAAATTTGGTCTTTTTATCATGAATCCCTATTCTGAACAGATGGGGAGCGCTAACCAATTCTTCAAATTTATACGTGTCACCCAGATAAGCTTCAGCCCATTTTACCTCAGTCATGCAGTACTCAGTTCCTGCATTAAGTATAGCACGAAATCCTTGGTGATGAATATCACAGATGGACTCAAAACGATACCTGTCTGGTTGGTAGTTAGCGTTCGAGACGCAGTCAAAATAGGCATCGGCTTCTAGTTGAATTATCTCGGTCAGTGAAGCTGGACGCTCACCGGCATGTGCTCCTTTATTCTTCCACAAGAAGAGAGGATTAGCTGAGCGCTTGTTTGCCATGCTGTTTACCAGTGTTGGGGAGTGAGAATAGCCTTCTCTGTTTAGTAGCTTTTCCGTTGGGTTCACAAGCTTATCCTGACCCTCATAGACTCTGATGTTGTAGTCTCTGAGAGCGAGGCCAGGGGGTTTGCGTGTCCCACAGTCCAGAGAAGAAGCTTTATCAGCTGGGGTCAATGCTGGGTTAGATAGAGTGTTGTGAACAGCCAGATCAAATTTTATGAGTTTGGCGACATCATTCTCAGCATTGATAAGACTTTCTTCATTATATCCTGTAGGTAGGAAGGGTTCTGTGGGCGCTGGAGGGAAATAATTGACGGAGTGATCGATGGTCTTTAGGGGATCCAGCTTGAAGAAATATCGATGAATCACAACGTCGTTAGCATCGCTCTGACCTTCTGAGCGTGCCTCTGTTGTACTTGGTAATGCAAGCAATGGTTGAACCCCTGGGATTTCAGGTTCATCAGGCTCGAGATTTTCAAAGTCGATGGCAGCTTCATGGGCGATGGCCACAACGTTGGCCATATCAACATCCAGATGGACATCAACTGGTGGTTCAAAGGATGATATTGGAACAGCAGCTATGGCTTGGTCGCTTGGAGTGTGTGTAGCTTTAGAAGAAATGGCAGTAGTTGGACGCTTGCGTCTCTTGAAGATACGCTTCACATTTATCCCTTCGGCTGGGGACGCTTGAGTCTGTGGAACAGCTGGTTCTCCAAAGTCGATATTTTTGAGGACCTTTTCCAGATCCTTCTGACTAATGAGGGGTATGGAGTCCTCATCTTCTTCATCACTTTTGATAGGGTGAGCCTTGGGCTTTCGAGGAGCCCATTTCTTTGTGAAAGTGGGACGCTTCACATTACGTTTAGCCTTCTCCTGATCTTGGCGCTCAGCTTCCTCATGTGATGCTGCACGTACAACTTGACGCTCAGAGAGAGGTCTAGCAGCACCTCCAACCTTGGGTGGATTGAAGAGATTGTTGATGATTCTTGGCCCATAGAACTTATGCTTGGCCACGGCGACTCCTGCTGAAGAGGTGCACTTTGCTCGGAAAATTAGGTCACTTAAAACTAGGCCATAAGGTCTGTTTGAAGTGCGTAGACTGTCTCTGAATCGGCTGAATATATAGGCGCTCCAGTTGATTTTTATCTTGAGCAAGATAGCAGTCATCATCTGGAACTGGGTTGGGCTGATTTTGTCAAAGGTTCCTACTCTGCATTCAATGTTTTTACTGCAGAAATCAGCTAAGACTCGATACCTGTTCACTATATCTTTCTTCTCAAAGTACGGTTTGTATGGAACACCATCGTAGGCGCTAATCTGAGTCCAGACTTCTTGAATTTGTTCCTCAGTGATAGTGTCTAGAGTCGCTCCGTCGTTAGGTAGAGAGAAATTCTGGGCAATAGAGGCCGCAGAGAGAGTGAACGTCCTTGACTCCGTCTTGGGGGTAGGAAACAGACAGGTGATTGAGGTCTCATCGTCAGACAAACTAGCATTTCTCCAGAAAAATTCTAGTTCTTCTGGAAACATGTACGAGTGTTTGGTAAAGAATTTCTGAAGCCCCGCATCTGCTACAGAGTCCATCATTTCCGTTAAATCAATTTGGGGGTTTTCGTAGAGAAACTTCCAATCGATTATAAGGCCTTCAGTGACCTTAACAATAACTTCAGTGGTTCCAGCAGTAGCTTTCTTGGGCGCCATTAGTGAGAAGTAGACAGAGATTTAGAATGAAAACTTTGTTTTTGAGAGAGAGGAATTTTTCATGCACGAATGAAAGAGAGTGTAAGGGAGATTATGTTCTGCAGAAGGTGTGTTTTTGAAATACTACAATTTGAATTTTTTTTTTTTTTTTGTGTTTGAAGGTTTGAGATGTTGACACGTGGAGGAGTATAAATCTCAGCCATTAAAATACGACTGTGGACGTGAATTTAGATTTAATAAGCACGGTTACTTTTAGTAACAACCACATATACTATTTTGACTTCCGATTAAAAGTTTGAAACAGAGACTTTTGATATACTGAAGGTGATACGTGTGCCCGTGAACAGCGGACATGTACTTTTAAAAAAAAAAACCGTTCGGGAACCGAAATTTTGAACAACTATTCAAATACCCGCCAAAAAGTTTTGTAGGAGCGTCTGGACCTATTCAGAAGACGATGACGCTTGAAATAATTCTGTGTGATTTTGACGCTTTGAGTGATTCGTACACGCTTCGAAACCATGTTTAAATTATATTTTCTTCGTTCGTTTGTATTCCCCAATATATAGAAAAATCCCCAACATTTAATTCTTTCAAGTAACATTTTGTACTTTATCGGTCATCGTAACATATAGAATTATTCTTTTCAGGGTATGTATGAGGACACAGTTTCCCAGTACTTATCATTATGTCTTGGTAGTAGTGTTTTACTTTTGGTTTAAAATATTCAGCGCTGGTTGTATTCGTCTAAGATACATGGTAATTGTACTTACGCGTGTACATGTGCTGAACCATCTTTGAAAAACGTGATGAGTACCCATGGGTTTTCTTGAGCGAAAGGTGAGGAATGTCAAGTCAGCATTAATTGCATTGATTGACTAATCCACTTTCTCATTTTAGCGTAGGGTAATGTACGCTTGCTTTTAAAGGATCTTTTTACTAAGCGCTTTAGCTGGGAATAAAGCTAAGCGTTCAGTTTAGTTTGAAAGAAGTACAGACGCTAAGAAAGATTTGTGTAATAAGCGTCCGAATGATTTAAGTGTATGGTGCTAAGTGCGTATGACCGATGCAAGAGAAAACATTTTTGGTCATATTCACTTAAGTATAGTTAGCTCTTTTATGGTTCCCCCTATGTAGGTTCCCCATATATTACATAAAATAAAGTGAATTCCCCCTAAATTGCATGCCTAACAAAAGTATGATGTTTTGAATGATTAAGCATTTAGATCAATCATACCTAGTTCACTTCTTAAAGTGAGAAAACGTTGTTCGTTAAGCGCTTTGGTGAGATATCTGCCAGTTGCTTTTCTGTACCAATGAAGTGCATGGAGATATCTTTCTTTTGAACGTGGTCACGTAGGAAGTGATAGCGAATGTCAATGTGTTTGGTTCTAGAGTGAAGAACTGGATTTTGAGTCATTGCTAAGGCGCTTTGATTGTCACAATGGATAGGAGTTGGATCTAGGATTATTCCATAGTCTCTAAGTTTTTGCCTCATCCAAAGGATCTGTGCACAACAGCTTCCAGCGGCTACATACTCAGCTTCAGCGGTGAAAGTAGCGATGGACTGTTGCTTCTTACTATGCCATGAAATTAGTCTATCACCTAGAAATTGACATGTTCCACTAGTACTTTTTCTATCTATTTTGCATCCTGCAAAATCTGCATCTGAATAACCAATTAGTTCAAAAGGAGAATCCCTAGGATACCATAAGCCCACATTCTGTGTGCCTTTTAGGTACTTAAGGATCCTTTTAGCAGCAATTAAGTGTGATTCTCTAGGATCAGCTTGAAATCGTGCACACATGCATACTGAGAACATAATATCAGGTCTGCTAGCTGTAAGATAAAGAAGTGATCCAATAATACCTCTATAGTTAGTGATATCAATTTTCTTTCCATTATCATCTCTATCTAGCTTAAGCGTTTGGCTCATTGGAATTTTGGAAGGTGATGCATTTTCCATACCAAATTTCTTGATCATATCTCTAGTATATTTAGTTTGGTTTATGAATATGCCATTAGGGAGTTGTTTGACTTGCAATCCTAGGAAGAAAGTTAATTCACCCATCATGCTCATTTCAAATTGATCTTGCATCATTTTTGAAAATTTCTCACATAGACGCTTATTGGTAGATCCAAATATAATATCATCAACATAAATTTGAACTAGGAGAATATCTTCATTATGGGTAATTTTGAATAACGTTGTGTCAACGCTGCCTTTTGAAAAGCCTTTACCTATAAGGAAGATAGAAAGAGTGTCATACCATGCTCTTGGTGCTTGTTTAAGACCATAAAGTGCCTTGTCCAATTTGTAGACCATACTTTTCCCATGGTTGTTGATGAATCCTGGTGGTTGCTCCACATATACTTCTTCTTGGAGTTTACCATTCAGAAATGCACTCTTTACGTCCATTTGATACACTGTAAATTTGTTAAATGCTGCAAACGCTAGAAATATGCGGATTGCTTCAAGACGGGCAACTGGAGCGTATGTTTCATCAAAGTCGATGCCCTCTTCTTGACAGTATCCCTGAGCTACGAGTCTGGCTTTGTTTCTAATCACAATCCCATCTTCATCCATTTTGTTTCTATAGACCCATCTAGTTCCAATGACCCCTTGGTGGGTTGGTCTTGGTACTAGCGTCCATACCTCATTTCTTTCAGATTGGTTTAGCTCTTCTTGCATGGCTTCTATCCAACTTGGATCGTTAAGCGCTTCATCCACTTTCTTTGGTTCCATTTGAGATAGGAAGCTTGCAAACATGGCCTCATTTATTGTAGCGGCTCTTGTTCTAACAGGTGCTCCAATATCTCCAATAATTAGTTCTGGTGGATGGTCTCTGAGCCATTTTCTGTCTGCTTGGAACGGGTTAAGAGATTGATCTAACGCTTGATTAAACTGTGCAGGCGCTTGACCAATTCCTTGCGTAGGCGCTTCAGTGTTTATAGTTTGAGTTTGCTCTTGATGAACATTCCCTTCATGATCATCAGCGTTTCTTGCAATATCATCGTTGATGTCTTTACGAGTAATCTTAGGATTAGGTACAATGATTTCAATATCTTCATCAATATCACTATCATCACACAGATTGATTTGTGACGCTTGTTGAGATAAATCTTCAATTCCTGCATCATTACTATTAACCTTACTCGGTTCTTGGTTAGCATCATCAAACACAACATGAATGGATTCTTCAACCTTCGATTTGATCTTATTTAAGATGCGAAAGCTCTTTCCATTTTTGGCGTATCCTAGAAAGATTCCTTCATCTGCTTTAGGATCAAATGTTTTTAGGCTTTGGGATCCATTGTTATGAATGAAACATTTTGAACCAAATACATGAAGGTATGAAACATTCGGCTTACGTCCCTTCCATAACTCATATGGAGTCTTTTCATGTTGCTTGTTGATCATACACCGGTTCTGAGTGTAGCAAGCAGTGTTGATAGCTTCGGCCCAAAACCTTTGAGGCAGCTTAGACTCGGCTAACATAGTCCTAGCGGCTTCTTTAAGCATTCTGTTTCGTCACTCGGCAACTCCATTTTGTTGAGGTGTTCTAGGCGCTGAATACTCATGAAGTATTCCAAAGTCTTTACAAAATTTCTCAACAGTATGGTTAGTAAATTCAGTTCCTCTATCACTTCTAATTCTTGTCACTTTTAGATCTTTTGAGTTTTGTAGTTGACGAATTAGAGAGGTGAGCTTGGCACTAGTTTCATCTTTAGATGCTAAAAATTCTACCCATGTATAGCGTGAGAAGTCATCAACTATTACTAGTGAATATTTTTTACCACTAACGCTCATGATTTGAATAGGAACAAACAAATCTAAATGTAGTAATTCAAGTATTCGAGAGGTCGATAGATGAAGCTTCTTCTTAAAAGATGATTTAACTTGCTTACCCATTTGACAAGCATCACATAAGCGTTCTTTATTATAGGAACCCCTGGGTAATCCCTCTATAAGATTTAGCGATATTAATTGAGAGATTGCCTTAAAATTGAGGTGATTCATTCTTCTATGCCACAACCAACCCAATTCATTTTGATTCTTAGCTACGAAACATGTAGGGTTGTTATCTAATGTTGAATCCCAATCTACTAAGTATACATTGTTTGTTCTTCTTCCTTTTAATTTAGTAGATCCTGTCTTAACATCGATTATCTCGCACAAGTCACTAGAAAATTTAATTTCAAAGCCTTTATCACAAAATTGACTTATGCTTAGGAGATTATGTTTAAGACCCTCAACATAGTATACATCATTGATCATGATGTTCCCCCTATGCATGATACCTATACCTTTAGTTTTACCTTTAGAATTATCACCGAATATAACTTGAGGACCATTGGTTGCACGATAGTTGATCAAGAGATCCTTTGATCTAGTCATGTGTCTCGACGACCCACTATCTATGTACCAAATTGAGGTATCGGTGTTGGCTCTAGGTACCTGCATTCAAAGGGCAGTTCTAGTTCTTCTTAGGTACCCATTTTGTTTTGGGTCCTTCTTTGTTAGTAAAGTTAGTCTGAATTAAAATCTTCGGAACCCACATTTGCCTTGTCTTCATTTTGGGAAGATTGGCCTTTTTGGATTTCGGTTTGTGTTGTGTGTGCTATTTAGGTGTATGGTAATATCCTTGATAATAGCAATAATCACAATCATAATCATGGTTATCATAGTGTCGATAATATGATCTAGATCTTTGCGGATATTGACATTGGTATTTCCTTGAAATTGGCTTAGGATGCACTTTTGGTGCTAGACGCTTAGCGTTTGATTTACTTGTAGAAGGTTTTTCCTTAGCCCTTCGAGCGCTTGGATATACTTTCTTTTGTAGATCATTTGGTCTAATACCAGTATTCTGAGTCTCATTCAGCGTATGTCTGTTTGAGCTTTCTCCAACAAAGGTTACACCTTTTCCTCTGTTGGTTGATATAACCACAGACGCTTTGGTTTTGTGACCAGATTTATCACAGCCTAAACCGGTCTTTTCACCAAATGCTCTGGTTATTTTAGTCACATTATCTAGCGTTCTAGAAGCTTTTGATAATGATGAGATAAGCTGTTCTGATTTAGCAAGTTTAGCGATCAATTCAGCTTCTCTCTTGACTATTATATCAATATCACCTTTTAATTGAATAATTTCACTTTCAAGCGCTTGGTTCTTCTCAATGCACTGTTGCTGAATTTGCAACTCTGCTTTGAGCGTCACTTTGTCGCTTTTGAGTGCTGAGATGATGTAAAGGTGATTTTGAAATATTTTTGCGGCTTCTTGACAATCATTATAATATTCTTTTACTTTGTCAAGTAATTCATCATAAGAAAGAGGATGATGCAGATCAGTGGTTACCTCAGATGGTAAGTCGTTAGATGCTTCATTATCTCTTGCCATGAGACAAATGAATGCTGAATCCTTTGATGGTTCATCATCGCTGCTTTCATCTGATGATTCCAAGTCCTCTTCAGGAGTATAGAGAGGTTCTGATTTTGCTAGCAAACCTTGTTGTCTTAGATTGCTCCTGAATTGGTTTCTATCCGTGTGATCTTGCTTTGTAGGTTTAGACACATTTGGGTATGGGCAATTAACTTGGAAGTGCCCTGGTCTCCTGCAGTTGTAACAGAGATTTGTCTTCATCTTTTGTTCGTTTGTTAATCTTGTGGATCGCTGGTTTAACGCTGCAGGCATTGAGAGATCTTGCTGAGAGGGAGTTTGATATTGAATTGGCACTCGGGAGGGAGACGCAGGATAGTGAGGCGCTTGATGTTGTGGTTGTATTTGGGGAGACGCTTGATATGAATTTTGTCTTGGGTGCTTAGGACTGTTTCCCTTCTTTTCATATTTCAGGAATTTCCTGAATCTGTTTAGAAGCGCCAGTTCTTCTTCCTCACTTATATCCGAGTTTTTTTCTTTGATAGATTTTCCTTTGATTGATGCCATTAGCGCTCCAGATTCGATCACTGGGTTACTTACTGCATCACTGGCCGAATTCAGCTCAAACTCAAATGCTTTGAGTTCTGAAAAAGCATCTTCTGGAGTTAGGCTGTCCAGATTGTTTGATTCTCTCATTGTAGTTGTTTTCATCAGGAATCTGCTTGGGAGACTTCTAAAGATTTTGACCACTGTTTCTCGATTTTGTAGCTCCATTCCCAGAGATGTTAGTTCAGTGACAAGAGCTGTAAACCTCATGTCTAATTGTTCTAGTGTCTCATTAGGTAGCATCTTGAAGCCGTTGAATTTTTCTTTGGCAATTGATAATTTGTTTTCCTTTATTTGTGCAGAGCCACCACAAATAGTAGCCAACTTATCCCAAATTTCTTTAGTTGTATTGCATGATTTGACTTTGTTGAATAGGTTGTCATTGTCACCAATGGCTGTGTATAATGCATTCCGACCGACATTGTCTAGATTGGCTCGTCGACGCTCATCGGTGGACCATTCTTGTTTGGGCTTCTCCACATAACCGTCAGGTGTTTCTTCTGTGGCTTCGGGCGCTCTAGTGATAACTTTGTATATTTTGATTGGCCCATCTGAAATGATATCACACATTTCATCATCACATGAACACAAATAAGTAAACGCTTTGACCTTCCAAGAATCATAATTTGACTCGGTCAACTTGGGAACTTTAGAGAATGCCATAAAAAATTTAAGGTAATTTTAAAGCGACTATATATATATAAAACAAAAGGGATCTGAACAAGCAGTTACGCTTGGAAACGCTTAGGTTTCAACTTCAACCGCTCTGATACCACTTGTTGGTCCCAAGTGGTATACGAAAGGGTCTAGAAGGGAGGGGTTGAATAGACCCTGAAGTCTTTTTCGACTTCTAAAGATTCGTATCACTTTGAAGTATTTGAATGCTCGGAAAGCTTTGAGCGCTGGTTGCGGCGCTTGAGAGATAATGACTTAAGCGCTAGTTTCAGGCGTTTGGGAAAAGTTAACTTAGACTTGGTGATTTCAACGCTTACCAAAGTAGGGTAGAGTTTAGTCACTAAATCAGGGTTAGCACAGCGGAAGTATTTTATAGCTTAGCGTTCGGTTTGTTAATCAAAATTAGTAGCTTAGTTGTTTTAAAACTTTATCAGAATGTATGCAATATGAATAGTAATGCAGTAAAACAATAAATGCTTAAAGAAAGTAAATGACACAAGATATTTGTAAGGTTCACTGGGTGATGTAATCCCAGCTACGTCCTTCTTCTCCTTTTATCAGGGAGGTTTACCACTATGATGATTATCGAAGAGTCACACAGAGACTTCTACAAGATAGAGGGAGATTGGATATGATCTCGGTACTCCTTGGTCACACAGATTTCAGCTCCACTAAAGATCTTCTATCCCCTTGCTTCTTTCACTCAGAAATGGTGCAAGTTACACTTGATCTCGGAACTCCTTGGTCACACAGATTTCAGCTCCAATAGAGATCAACTTCAACAAGCTTCTTTTACACAAAAAATATTGCTTGTAAGTCAACAAGCTTCTCACTCAGACGAAAGGTGTTGATGGTTTTGGTCACGGGTTTGTTTGTTTTTGGAAAGTTCAAACAACTTGGAGATATCTCAATGGTAGTGTAGGTTCTTCTTAAAAAGAGGTTTGAGATATGAGTGACTGTCTGGGAATGTATTTGAGAGAGCTTAGAGGGTTTCGGCTCTGGAGTGTACTCATTAAGAAATAAAGATGTAGTTGATAGGAAATTTCATGTTAAGATTTTGATGATGACAATTAGGAATCTTGTTAGACCCCAAAGTTATGTACGCTTAAATTTCATAGATACTTGTATAAGCATTTGAACATTAGAAATGTATAGGCTTTATTTTATCTTTTACTTTTGACATTCTTAGATCAAGAAGTCGGTTAGATTAAGAGTTTGATACTTTCTGAGTGAGCTTATCAAGACTGCGAAATCTGAAAACTCCAAGCGTCCAAGAAATCAATAGTGAATGAAGTTTGAAGAAGTTCACTCTAAGCGCCTGACATGTTCTGAGTGAGGTGTCAAGTAATAAATACTGAAGTCTCAAGCGTCTACTCTTCTAAATAAAGTCTGAAGACTTTTCCAAGCGTCCAAACATTAAATAGTCCTCCAGATTAAATTGAACTTAATGAAACTTTCAGCTCATGAATGAAGCGTCTATCAAATGACAAACATTCTCCTGAAGCGTCAGATCGAAAGGAGTTTAATGCAAATATTCTCAGTGCATTAAATGTCAACGGGCATTTAATTCAAATGCATTAAATGCTGATAAGAGCATTAAATGTGATAAGCACTTTCAGACGTACGGAGAAGCCACCCTATTGGACTGTCAACAATTCAAAGACTGCAGCACCTACTTTTGTGCAGCAGATTTTCAGAAAGGACAAAAGTTGTTCACTCGCGGAAGTGAGAGACACGCGCCCTTGCATGTGTCAAACGGACACTTTTTCCAAGAATGCCTATAAATAGTACTTCAATAACAAACTAAGAGAGAACAATTATCAAGCAAAATTGTTGTTGCATTGAAGTCTCATTCTTTAAAATTTCAGAAAAGCCAGAATACTCAAGAAAATATTCTCTTTGCTTTTCATCAAATCCTGAGACAGTCAACCTAATATCTCAAACATTCTTCTTGGAGAAACTATACTACTACTGAGATATTCCGGTTGTTTGAACTTCATCAAAATCAAACAAACTCTTTTAGAAAAACCCCTATCCAAGCCTCGCGATCTGTGTGAAGTCGAAGTTGGATACTTGCCATATTTCTGGGTGAAAGAAGCAAGGGGATTGAAGTGATTTGGAGCAGAAATCTGTGTGATCAAGGAGCTCAAGTCATCAACATCCATCTCTCCCTAATTTGTAGAAGATTCTACGTGATTCTTTGAGAATCATTTTGGTGGATTGCCTCCAAGTGTTCGAGGAGAAAAAGGACGTAGTTGGGATTACACCACCCAGCGAACCTTACAAATATTGTGTCATTTACTTTACAGTCAATTCTCTTACTTATCATATCATTGCATAAACTGATTAAGTAAAACACAATCAAACGCTAAGCAACTAAGAAACCTCTTGTGATGCTAAAGCTTTCAAGGAGAAGACTAAAAAATTATTCCGCTGTGCTAACACTGATCAAAGAACTGAACGCTTAACCTACTCGGTCAAAGTATTCAAATCTTGAAGTCTAAGTTAACTCCCTAAAAATAGTCTTCATCAGATGCTTCGCCAAAGCGCCTATTTTTTAGTGAACGCTTAAGTCAAGCGTTAGACACTTCAAGCGTCTACTCTTTCAAGCCTCCAGAAATCTTTTAGTACGAAACTTTTTGAAGTCGAGAAAGATTTCAGGGTCTATTCAACCCCCCCCCCCTTCTAGACCCTTTCGTATGGCACTTGGGACCAACAGTAGTCTAGGTTGGCTCGTGGATGTAGGCAAGTTATGCCGAACCACGTTAAAATCCTCGTGTTTTTTATCTTCATGTTTAGGCTTAGATTATGTTGTTTTTTGATTATTTTTCGTGCTCTGGTGCTACCATCCCTAACAACTGGTAGCAGAGCCATAGGTTGTAGATTTAGATGACGTCCTAAATCAAGATCTATGGGGAAGTGTTTTTGGCTAAACACGGATTTCGTCGTGGGAATAATCGTAGGAGATGGAAGAATAATCAAGCTCGACGATTTCATTGCAGGGAGCACGAATTGAGGTCGTGGTGAAGCCAGAGAAGATGATAGAGGAGGATGAGATCGGGTAGATCACACGCTAGAAGCTAACGTGCTTTGGTAGCAAGTGCACTAGTCGTGTGTAGTAATAGAAATGGACAATAAGTCCGGGTTGTCGAACCACGGAGACTTGGATTTTTAGTTTCTGATTTTCAAAAAGGTAAAAGACACTTAAAGTAAAGCGGGACTAAAACAATTAAGTAAATAACCAAAGGAGGGAACAAGCTATGGATTAAACTTCACGTATGATAATATGACCAAGGCACATGCTACAACTAAATCTACTCGTCAATTTATATGGGTTACTCCTCGAATTATTAGACTCCTATTGCTTTGGTGGAAACTCCTAAATTAATTATTACCCGATGTCTCGGCTCATAATAATCCTATGATTAGTTGACGGTTCTCTAAATATGTCTATTCGAGAATCTAATCAAAAATCACGCATTAACGTTCTAGAGCTTCCCCGAATAAATCCGACTAACAACACCCGGGAATCTTTACCTATTTCTAGGAGCAATCCCTCATATGTTTCGGGTGATGTGTTAATTCCCTTGCACCCTAATCTATCTTCTCTCGAACAACTAGATTAGGCAAGATATCAAGCATATGGTGATCAAACACATGATTGGAATAAAAGCATAGAATTAACACACAAAGCAATAGGAGAATTAATACAAAAAGTAACTTCACATATATTGACTCATAAATTGGCCTTCACATGGCCTTAGTCTCACAAATTTAGCTCATAATCAATAACATAGAAGATCCTAATGTAGTCATATACATAATCATAGACAAGTATGTAATGAAAAACAAATGAAAACTCCCTATATTGCTTGATTGATGATGTATCCGAGTCAAGAGATTCAATCCCAAGCTAGATCTCCTTCTTAGCCTCTTAGAGTTGATGAAGAATGGCCTAAAACCTAGCAAATCGCCCCTAATCTCCTAGATTTCGAACACTTCAAATGAATTGAAAACTCCTATTTATACATTCCAAAATCTGTTATTGCGGCGCCTAGGCGCGCGTTGATTGGCGCTTAGGCGCCGCCTATGTGGCGTTTATTTCTTGGGGCATAAGTTCTGGGGCGCCCAGGCATGGAGATAAGTGGCGCACGGGCGCGCGACATGTGGCGCCTAGGCGGGCGTCGATTGGCGCCTAGGCGGGCGCTTCAGAACACTGATTTTTCTCTGCCTGGGTGGCGCCTGGGCGCGGTAAAACTGGCGCCTGGGCGGGCGTTTCAGAAGCCAGATCAAAGTGGATGAAACGAGTCGTCTTTTTCCCTTTTCTTCGTCCATCGTCGCTTACTACCTGAAATCACTTCACACACATATTAAACCCACGAGTGGCACGAAATAAACCATATACGAGCCTAAATTGTCATTAAAAGGGCCTAAAAACTTATGCAAAAATGACTCCTATCAACCGTCAGTCAAAGAAGAGTAATCCCGTTGAATGTTAACGAGAAAACGTTGAAAAATCATGGTGCCAGCAGAGGCAAATCTGCAGCAGCAGAGGTAGATTTGTGTTACCGAGTGGGTAAAACACGAAGCTAGTGGGAGCAGTTGTGGTGCCAGAGGTAGAACCGTAGAGCCAGAGGTTAGAGAGCAAATTAGTATTTCTGAGAGGGATGAACGAGTTGCTAGAGATCGAGGGGGCAGAGCTATGGTGCCAAGAAAGCAAATCCACTGAGCCAGGGGTCAGAATGATAGAAATGGTAATCGAGAGGGTAGAGCCGTGTAATCGAGAGACCAGAGGGAGGTAGGGTTGTGGAGGCATGACCACGTAGAGAGACCATGAGGATAGGAAGCAGTGCCGAGAGGGGTTGACCGTGGAGTCGGAAGCCATGGTGGCAGGATGCAAAGCCGGGTAAGCAGATTCGTGGAGTCTTGGTGGTTTATTGGCAGATGGATGTGACATTGCTCATGGAGTGGGAGCTCGAGCAGATATATTAGTGGCCCGAGTTAGCCATTGAAAATCCGAGTTGGCGGACGGATCAGACATAGCTCATGCAGGGGCAAAGAGTAGATATGTGAGGGATCCGAGATTGCCGTTGGAAAAAGTCCTTGGTAGAAAGATGTCAGTGGATGGGTTGACCGAGGCGGGTTAAGTGTGACATGTTCGGTTTTTAGAGTAACCTATATCCGAGGGTCAGTTGGACCAAGATGGATATACCATGGTATTCAGGAGTTGGCTGATCACCAAACGAATAGGGTAGTGGCGAGGGTTCAAAAGGGGGAACGATGTTCACAGAGAGAGTTCGTTAAGTGGGTGACACTAGAGGACGAATGAATTGAAGAGACATGGAGAGGTCTCGGGGTATGATCTCCAGTGGGTTTGGGGATGGGTCAAATAGACTAAGGTTAACTTAGGATAAGTGAAGGGATGATTTGAGTTGAGTTCGGGTTCTTTTGATCAGTCTCCAAGTGGGAGATTGATGGGTTTGGTGGAGTCGGATCAAAATATGGTCAAGAAGAGGAGCCAAAATAGAGCCAAGAAGGGTCGGAGTTGATCGGGATTGCAAAAGGATGAAAACGAGTCAAAAAACCGATCGGGGCGACCCCAGACGTTGCCGGCGGCGCCCAAGCGCGGGGGCCAGCCCAGACACTGCCAACGGCGCCCAGGCGTGGGTCAGGCGGCGCCCAAGCACCGGAAGGGGGCGCCGAGTCGCGGGGCCGGCCCCAGGCGCTGCTGGCGGCGCCCAGGCGTGGGGCTAGCGGCGCCCAGGCGCAGGCAGGGGGCGCCCAGGTGCAGATGTGCGCAGCTGTACGCGATTTTGACGAGTTTTGGCAAGTTTTTGGCATATTTGAGTCCTACTTTGATTGGAATTGTTTCCTATTGTGTTAGGAATTATTCCCTAGTTGTTTAGGAGTGTTTTTCCTAATTTGTTAGGGTTTAGACTTCTCCACCATTATAAATATGTGAACTCACTCTTGTAATTGATTGATGTACTCATGAAGAAATAAAGATATAGTCTAGGTTGGCTCGTGGATGTAGGCAAGTTATGTCGAACCACGTTAAAATCCTTATGATTTTAATCTTCATATTTAGGCTTAGATTATGTTGTTTCTTGATTATTTTTCGTGCTCTGGTGCTACCATCCCTAACATCGCTCATTCTCTAGCTAAGTCGACTTCTTTTAGTCAGGAGGGATTTGTTGATCCTCCATCGTTTCTTTTACCTGTTATGTCGGACATCTCGTTGGATGCTTGATTTATAATATAAGTGTTGCTTTTCCCAAAAAAAAAAAAAAAAACACTTCAACAACTTATTTTCAAAGTAAGATATGGAGCATACAAATTTTAGAAATAATTTAGAAGCACTAAGAGCTTGTAAGTTCTTTAAAATAAATTTAGCCAAACACCTATAGTGTAAAATGATATAATATAAATATTCATGCACATATATCATTAACATAAAATATGAAATCAAAAATTCCCAAAAAGAATTGGTGGATGTAAGTTGACAAAATATGGATATCAAGCTAACCCATGAAATCATAAATGATTGATAGAGCAAAATAAAATAATGTTTTTTATAATGATACTGAACTAATGCAATATCTTATAATCAATTGTATTTAAAATATAAACAATGACGTGCACCTAATTTTGATCAGACAATGGACAATAGATTTTGCAAACATGCGTAAAAATACTCTTAGAATGATTTGCTGCTTGTGCCTAAGTTTGATTTCTTGTTACTTTTTAGCTAAATTGATCTTATTTCGTAATGTTATTGATCTTATTTCGTAATGTTTTAGATCAGATCTTTATAGTTTACTTCCAACAGTGAGATACTTGGCATTTTGGTGTAATACTTATAGTTAACAATATATATATACACAGGGATAATTACATCCAACATCCTAAGGTATTGCGAAATTACAAAAAACATCCTCTAGTTCGATAAATTACATCTAACATCCTAACGTTTTATTCCATCCAACAAGTAGCACCTTCTGTTAGGGATACTGTACAACGCCGTTAAATTTTTTGGTGAACTTCCAAAAATGCCCCTGTCCTTTTTTGAACACGGAAACCCTATAATATTCGGACAAGTATACCTTTTGGTGTAAATTGTAATGTTTTGTAAAAGTATAAGCGTTATATGTAATGTTGTGTATAAAAAATATAAAAAAGATTATTTATAAAAAAATATTCTCACGAAAATAAAATAAATTAGAAATTATTAAAATTATGTATAAATATCATTTTAATCTTTTATTTAAATTTATATATAAGAGTTTATATAATAGATTAGATTATATAATAATTTATATAATTTAAATTATATATTTTAATTTAATTTATGAAATTTACAAATAAATTTAATTATTGCATTTTAATAAATTTAATTTCTAAACTAAATTACTTAAATAATATATTACTTTATAAAATAAATAATAAATAAAAATGAAAAAAAGGGGTGGGGAACAGTAGTCGTCTTCCCCCACCCCCCCCCCCCCCCCTCCCCCACCCCCAATCGCTACCCCCCACCTCACCCTCACACACGCACACACACACAATTACACGCATACTCGCACGCGCACACACCATCTCACACACACATTCACACACACACACACAGAGTCACACACATATATGTATATACACACACATATATATAATTACTTTTCTTTTAAGATTAAATTTTTATTTTGAAATTGGTATTAGAAGTAAATCTAAAAATGTGAAGGGGGTAATATGGTAATTAATTTTTTTTTGTTTATTTAATATATATATATTTTTAAAAAATATTCTGTAAGGGGAATTTGGTCTTTTTACATGTTCCGTCCAACCTTACATCAAAAAGTGAAATTACAGGATGTTAAATGTAATTTATTGCACTAGGGGATGTTTTTTGTAATTTCGCAATACCTTAGGATGATGTATAATTATCCCTATATATATATATAGTCTACATTTTTTGTTTTGGAATTTTTCCTATACACTATTTGAAGAGAAGTCATTAGCGGCTGGACTCATGACCATGCAGATACATATATATATATATATAAAGCTTTCTTTTTTTCTTCTTTAAATGAATAAATAAATAAGATTAATCTTATGTAATATTGTAGATCCCTAATGTATATATGAAATTTCATTACAATTATACTTCTATATGAAATTTCATTGTAGAGTCCTAATATAATTATACTTTTTATTGTTGTAGATTTTTAAAATTCGTTTTTGACTCTTTTGCCATTAAAAACATGAATTTCATAGGAATATTTTAGGTACATCAAAACAAAAAACCAACTCGTATTTTTATAATAGAAATAGATAGATAGATAAATATAGAGAAATGAAAAAGGAAGTTTATAAAATGTGTTTTTGAGCGAAATGCTTTGTAATAAGAATTTTTAAGATATTCAGATCCGAAATGAAAAATATATTTGAAAATATAAAGAAACAAGGCTGTCGCAACCTTCATAGACCCAAATAATTTCTAAACAAATAAGAGAAATTCCAAAAAAGTGGTTGGTCGAACCCAATCCAATTGAAAAGAAAATAATTACATCAATGTTAACATGAAAAAAGAAAAGTATTACATCACTGTCATAATTTCTTGCAATTCAAATCTTCTGTCATGAAAAAGGGAAATCCGGATTGCATTTCTTGATGATAATAAGTACCTGATAAGTTACACAATTCGGTATTTTCTTTAATAATAATAGTAATAATATACTCTTAATAGTGTACTTCACATTTTATCAAATCTAAGCTGATCACACACCAAGTGAACTTCGATAATGTGATCAAACTTGATTTTTTATGGGTCCCATTGCATGTGTTGATTAATAATTGACCTCAAAAGCTTTGTTTGCATATATATCGTATAAGTATCTATGGACCATTCATGTGAGCTAAGAGGTGGTTTGTTGGGTACTTTCTGGTGCGTTGTTGTGATTTGTATCGAACATATTTTTCAACTGAAAAAAATTGAATTTTTCTTCCTTGTAAAAGATGAAGGCTATCTTTGTTTGTGTTTTTATTATAATAATATACAGGCCAATTTCAATTGAAAATACATTTATTTTTATTTTTACTTACATATTCTTCATTAAGTAGTTTTTAATTTATCAATTCACACTCACCTTTTTCTTTCTCTCATATCTCCTTCTAAAAATTTATTTTTTCAACAATAACTAGGTTGCTATAATATAATAAAATACATAGTATTAATCTTCACACGCTTGTGCACATTTTACTATAAAAAAATAATACATTAATGACAAAATATCAAGTGATAATATAAAAATTGTTACTAATTGTAAATTTTAGGTGACAATATTTTGTCTTGTCACAAGAATAGGTTTTATATGTTTAATAGTGAAGATTTGTATAGAATTTGTTACTTTTGATATTTAGTGACAAGGAATTTGTTGTCACTATTGACAATTAGTAACACATTTTTTGTGATAACATAGTGACATCAATTATAGTTGTCACTCTATTTGTGTTGTCACTATACATATGTCACTAATTGTCAATAGTGACAATTTTAAAGAAATTCTTGTCACTAAAATTTCTTTTTGTGACAAAACAAAAATTATTGTCACTCATTATATATATCTAGTGATAATTTTAACATTGTCACATTTAATTTTGTCACTAAAGTTACTTTTTGTTGTAGTGTTTAAGATCCATTTTGAGTATTTTTTTTAGTGCTTTTTTAGGCCTTTTTATTATTTTTACTTACAATTATATTTAATCAATATAATATTATTTATTATTTTATCTATACTATATATATATAGGGTCAAGATCTAATACATACCCTATATTAGATAAGATATAGACCCACTCTACACCATTGGATCTATTAAATCCAACAGTCCAAAAAGGAATAAAAAAACAGGTGGGGGAATTGATTTCAATTGGATCAGGGGTATAATAGTCAAATGATTCATTTTTCAATGCCCACAAACTCACGTCCCTGAAAATGTAATATCTTTTTCATCGTCTTCTCCATCAGATGCAAATATATATATATATATATATATATATATATATTCTTGAAGTTTAAATACAGACTATTTTCACACGCATCAGTATAGATATAGATTTGGAATCCTTGGATTTGAATTCGTTCAATCCAGATACCATTTTACAAAGAAACAAACAAAAGCACTTCAGTACAAATTGATTACATTCTATCATAAGGTTGTGTTACATCGAAGGCTTCAGGCCTTAACTTCGAAGAAGGATGATATGGCCCAAATCTACAAGAAGAAACGCAGAAGCATTAAATCAAAAGTGCATCACAATTATACAGTATCTTATAAGCTATTATATAGTATGCTATGACACATTATACAGTGTATTATAGCTCATTATACAGTATGTGTTTATAACATATTAAAAATATTCAATTATACAGTATCTTATAAGCCATTATAAGATATATTATAACACATTATACAATATATTATAACTCATTATATAGTATGTGTTTATAACATATTAAAAATATTCTATTATACAGTATGTTATAACACATTATACGGTATATTATAACTAATTATACAGTATCTGTTTATAACATATTAAAAATATTCAATTATACAGTATCTTATAAGTCATTATACGGTATGTTAAAACACATTATACAGTATATTATAACTCATTATACAGTATGTGTTTATAACATATTAAAAATATTCAATTATACAGTATGTTATAACACATTATACGGTATATTATACAATATAATGTGTTAATAATACCCCATATTATACCCCTGATCAAAGTACGAGAATTGGAATAAAAAGGGATCCATTTGGTGAATTAATTATGTTAATTATGTATGTTAACTGGGATTTATATGTTTATCTGGATGTGGAGGTGTATGTGTGTCTGTGTGTGTATCTGTGTGTACTCACATCATAGATAGATACATATATGTATATGTTTATAGAGGACATGTTGGCAAGAGATGAAAGATGTTGAGTGTTTGAAAGGAATGTGAGATTTGGATTGTAAATTGTATTCTGGAATTGGTATAATCCTAATCAAGATTTTGAGATTGAAGAAGAAATTTGAGGAGCGTGAGGGCTGAATTTTGGAAGGTAAAATGGATTTTGTAACGGAGTATTTTCTTCATTGACTAAAATGCCCCTGCCATCATTAAAAAAATTATATAATCTGAAAAATGGGTTAAATTCAGACCTTGTGATCAAATGATATCAATAGTGTAGATTGAATCTTATATCTTACCTAAAGTAATGAGATGTATTTGATCCATACCCTATATATATAATCGTTAATTTTAACTAACTCAACCATTACCTAAGACATGTTGCTCTAGTGATATCCACCTCGAACTTTATGTGAGAGATCCTAAGTTTGAATTCAGGCTGCCACAAGTTGTGGCTCTCCCTCCTTTATGGGGTTGGATTAAAGTTTTTATGGCTCAGAATTATAACTATCAACCAGGGTTTGTCGGGCTAGATATGCAGGGTATCCCCCTTCCTCTTGAATTAAAAAAAAAAAACAAACTCAATTATTTCACACATCATCAATCTCAACTATTTTTGAAAGTACAACCAAACATGTTGTCATTTTCACACAAAAATAAAAAAACTCATTTTCCCATACGTTTTAGAAAATGACTGTTGAAAATAAAATGAAAACATATCCAAACAGAGCCAAAATGATCATGGTCTTAAATTTCGGCCGAAACACCAAAATTTCCCGAAATTTAAAATATTTTTGTCAAATGTCCATCGAAATTTCGGCCGAAACCCGATATTTCCCAAAACATTCATCGAAACTAAAATTTCGGCCGAGATTTTTTTATTTATATTTTTAAATAATTTTTTTCTATTTTTAAATATTATATAATTAGAAAATTATATTTATACTTGGTAAGGACCACACCTACCACTTACCCCCAACCACAAGAAGTAGTAAAGCAAAAAATTGAAAATGAATATGATTGAAGAAATTGTACAACTCCATTGGGATTCTTCAAGATTCAACACCAGAATAATATCATCATCATCATTATACACAGTACTATCAACATGCCATGTTATAGGCGGATATTATCAACATGTAACTAATAATTTTCATTTACAATATGAAAGTAGAAGTAAGACAGATATTAGTGATAGTGATTTTGATTCTTCTAAAAACTCGATGTGGTATATTGAGTAGTAACTTTTACTTAAATTTTGGTACATTTTATTTTAATGAAGTTCTCATGAAATTTGGTTATTATCTTACTATCAAATTAGATTTATTTCATATTTTTCGTAGCAGTTTTTGTGATATTATTTAACAAATTCATTATCCATATATTATATATAGAATATTATTGATGTAAAAGATGCATAAGTATGATAATTAAAGTTATTCAAAATTTTATTGTAAATTTTCAAATATTTTTATAAATTTTCATGATTTCTTTAAAAGTGAAACTAAAATTTTGAATATCCCCAAAATTTTCATTGAGATTTCCATAAATTTACTACGCCGATATCTACCCCAAAACCAAAATTTATGACCTTGCAAGTTGATTGACATTTGACACATACACTTGCCATAGTTATTGGATAGAGTAGTGCTAATCTGATAGTCCACGGTCGTATTAGACATTTACAGACAATTATACGGCTAAAACAGGAAACACTTTTATATTCCGATTCTTGTATCCCACCTGTACACCTTGTGGATGTGATTAATTCACATCACTTATTTTATTCTTTTGAATTAAAAAACAAATGATGTGGATTAATCACATCCACAAGGTCCACAAGTGGGACCCAAGATCTGGTTTATACAAAAAAATTTCGCTAAAACAAAATCTCATAAGTTATCACATTTTACACTCCAAGATTTTATATTTATGGTTTCTGAATGAAGATGTTATATTTATCTTAGGAAAAATTGAAATTTACCTTTTATACTAACACCCATTTAGGGGTGTAAACGAATCCAGTTGAGCCAAAAGAGAAGTTGTTCAAGATTGTTTGAAATACAATCGAGCTTCAAATTAAGTGTTTGAGCTTGTTTGATTATTAATCGAGCCAAACACGAGTCGAGCTCGAGTACTTTCATTTTTTTACATGTTTTTATTAATTTTTACTAATCGAGTCGAGCTTGAGTCGAGTTTCAAAACTTATCAAACACAAAAAGTTGTTCAAGTTTGATTTGATAAGTTAACGAACTAAGCTAGCTCAAACAAGCTTTTAGCGATCGAGCTCGAGTCGAGTATCGAGTAGTTTGGTTCGTCTTTCACCCCTACACCCACTGTTATTTTACCTTTTATACTAACAGGTGTCATTTAACACTAACATCCACTATTATAATAGGTAATTACATAAACTTTACCTTTTATAATTGAAATTACAAATACCTAACTCACTATAATTGAAAATTACATTTATCTCTCGAAATCAGTTTTTAGATGATGCCATTACGTAAACTTTCAAAAATGCCCCTGTCCAAATGTCATTTAGAAAAAATTACACCAACCTCCCCTCTTATTTTTGAAATTATACAAACCTCTCCTATTATAATTTACTTCTTACAATCACCCCCTTATGTATCAAAAAATTCTAACAATTTAACCCTTAAAAATCTTACAATTAGCCTCCTGTAAGGGGTGTTGATAATTTCAAAAATAAAGAGAGATTTTGATAATTACACATTATACGAGGAGGTACGACTGTAACAAAAATATTATTTCAACCTTTTAACTTCTTAAAACCCTAAATTTAACTTGTAGCAAACAACCAAACATCTCCCAATAAAGTTATCGACAGCCACAATAGCTCCAAAATTCTAGTTTGGTCACACAAAGCACGTTGCAATAATTTTACATTACAGATGTTTACTTAGAAAGGGGTAAAAAGACGATTACCTTAAAAGTCATCAACAAATTTAAAAGCAAGAAAAAGTCCACCATCATCAATTATTTAGAATTTATTTATCTTAGTGTTAATAGTTGTCACTTTTTTTTCTTTTGAATTTAAAAGTTTTGCTCATAAGGATAAAAAAATAAAGACATCAACAAATTTAAAAGCAAGAAAAAGTCTACTCTCTGTTTTTTTTTAAAAAAAAAGGTAAGAAGAAAGGAAAAAAAACAATTAGCATAAAGACATTAACAAATTTAAAAGCATGAAAAAATCAACCATCATCAATTATTTAGAGTTTATTTATGTTACTGTTAATAGTTGTTACCTATTTTTCTTTTGAATTTAAAAGTAATACTCATAGACAAGTAGTAATATTCCCGTTCTACATGGTATTATCGGTGTTGTTTCCCACAATTAACTATATAAAGGAGAGGTGAACTACAATTATCTGTGTGGAGGTAGCATTCAATTTTTCCAAGATTTTGTGACTTGAAATTACTATAAAGGAGCCATTCTTGACTGTGTTGTGAGATTCTATATTAATTAGCTTATACTTGTTTCAGAATCAGCAATTTGTGAGCTAGGAGGATCTAAAACTTTTAGGTTGTGTTTAAATTGATGTATTTGGATTTGAGCTAGGAATGTATTTCAAATGACTCAAAATTACAGTTCAAATTGAGTTCGGATGGATTTGAAATCGACACTCGAATCATCCAAACAAGTTCAATGAACTTGTTGCTGATGAAATTTGAAATCCATGACTTTCAAATCTTTCATTTTTATTTATGTAATTTCTGCATGAGTTACCAAAATGAGCTAGGTAAATAGTTACTACCTTGTTTCTTACAGGTGAGGATCAATACACCATGCTTGGTAATGGAGTTGTTGGAATCCTCTCTGAGTCCACAAATAAGTGGGAGAGGAGGGTACCGCTAACTCCTTCACACTGTGCACGCCTTCTGCATGGCAAAACTGGAGTAGCCCGCATCATCGTGCAGCCATCCACGAAACGTATTCATCATGATGCACTCTATGAGGACGTTGGTTGTGAAATATCAGAGGACTTATCAGAATGTGGTTTCATTTTGGGTATCAAACAACCAAAGGTTATTTAGATTCATATATATATAGCATTTGATTTCCTTCATGAGTACCCCTTTAACTCGAAGATAATAGATTGGTATTTATGTTTGGCGCAGTTGGAGTTGGAGATGATTCTTCCTGACAGGGCTTATGCATTTTTCTCGCATACTCACAAGGCACAAAGAGAAAATATGCCCCTTCTTGATAAGGTTCCATTTTCATGCAATACATAAGAATATCTTTTGGCGAGACCTCTGCTTTTAGTTTAACCTTTGTGTTGTTTAGGTTTTAGCTGAAAGGGCTACTTTGTTTGATTATGAGCTTATAACTGGAGACCATGGTAAAAGATTACTGGCATTCGGAAAATTTGCTGGATTGGCGGGAACGATCGATTTCTTGTGTGGCCTAGGACAGAGTATGCAACATTTCTCTTCATTTTTTTAGTTTTAGATTTGTTTTATGTTAAATCTTTTCTAAAACTATCTGTTGTCTATTATATAATATTTCCTGTTTTTACTTTCAGGGTATCTTAATCTTGGATACTCAGCGCCCTTTCTATCTGTGGGTAAATCATACATGTATTCTTCATTGGCTTCTGCAAAGGCTGCGGTAATTTCAGTGGGGGAAGAGATAGCTACAATGGGACTTCCTGCAACAATCTGTCCCCTAGTCATTGTTTTTACTGGTGCAGGAAATGGTATTATAGATTTCTGATTCGCTTTCCATCAATTAATTTTCTTTCATATGGTAATGCTGAGTATGATTATGCTGCCCGACAAGTACGTAATTACTATATATGTTATGTCCAACTCCATTTTCTTCTGATGAAATTGTCTTGTTCTTTCTGTTAGTGTATATTCTGTTAGATATAGAAAGATATGTTGTATATCTTCTGTTAGAAATAGATCGACCCAAATCAGTATAGTTAGGGTCTTATATCTGTCTATTTATACTCGTGTACTTTATTATTTCATATTCATTCAGAAATATACAGAGTTCTCTTCCACGTTACTAGCCTAAGAACTCTATCATGGTATCAGTCACCGGGCAAAATAATCCTGTGACATCGTCTTCCGCCCTCACGGCACAAATAACCCCTACCATGGACCCTTCTCTGTCTGGCACCACCGCCGCCGCCGTGCCTTCGGCTTTCACCACATCCTCTCTCGATTACTCTATCCCTTCCCTTTCTTCTCTCATAAACACATCTATCTCTCTCTCTGTTCCACCGTCAGCTGCCCCCACACTTGCATCGCCGGCAGCCTCATCATCTTCTCTTTCTTTTCCGGCCAACATCATCACCACCGAACATTCTTCATCTCTTCCCGCTGCCCTCTCGCTGCTACAGCAGCTTCTCTCACCACCACTCAACCTCACTCCAAAAGATGTTGCCCTCCTTCTCTCCACCTCGCCGTCCGTCGCGGCTCTCGATCAATCTGTCGTCACCGCAGTCTCTAAGGGTGGCGCATCACCCTTTGATATTCCGTCTCAATGGGTCACCGCCGCCATCGGTGCTCAGCCGTCAGTCGCCGGTGTTCATTCCTCATCGGCCACCGACGAAAATTTCTCACTTAGCGGCACACCCTCTTCTACCACAATTCCAGATTCTTTTTCTCCAAATTCCTCATTATATATTAACCAACTCTTCCCTTATTCTCATATTAACCCCCAACTTAACCCTACTATCCCAATCCGCCCCCACCCAAACCCTATATTTCATAACAGCCCACAAATAAATTATGCCTTTCAAAATCACCCCCACATAGCTACTTTTCTGCAAAACAGCCCCCAACTTGCCCCCAATTTTCACATTGACCCACCAAATCCTCATTCTCCTTCTGTGATGCCACCTCACGTGGCCTCACCTTCACAACCGTCGTCTACTCTCCCAAATCCACAACTAATGACAACGAAATTAAATTCTGACAATTATCTCCTATGGAAATATCAGTTTGAAACGTTACTTGGGAGTCATGATCTTTTGGGCTACATTGATGGTTCTTTACCATGCCCCTCTTCTCATATTTTGAATTTATCGGGTCAACTTGTTACTAACCCGGCATACACTTCCTGGTTTCGCACTGATCGTAGCATCAAATCTTGGATGTATGCTACATTTACTCAGGAAGTTCTGCAAGCGGTCTATACACTCCCTACATCGCGTGATGTCTGGCTCACTCTTGATCGTCGCTTTATTCAGCAATCTCTTTCAAAACAATTAGAGTATAAAAGTGACTTCTCCAATATCAAAAAAGGAGATCTTTCTTGTGACGCCTATCTCAGCAAACTGAAAAATATTTGCGATAATCTTGCTGCCGTAAATCATCCTATCTCTCCTCGTGATCTTGTTATTCAAGCCCTCAATGGGCTCCCTTCTGAGTACCAAGCCTTCGTCACTGTCGTCTCCTTATATCCCTCTCTCCTCACCTTTGATGATCTTCGGGCACAGTTCCTTCAATTTGAGCAACGCCTTCGCCATGATCACTCTCCTTCATCTCTATCTCCTACTTTTGTCGCCCATTCTCACTCCTCGCATTCCAACCATTCTGGTGGTAAAGGTCGTGGTGGCTCACGTGGTCGCGGTTTTGGTTCCGGGCGTGGGAAAGGTCGAAATGGTCGCGGTTCATCCTTTTCGCCTCAGAATTGGCAGCACACTCAGTCTCAGCAGCCCCATCGTCAGCACTCTGGTTCTACTAGGCCATCTAGGCCTTCTAATTTTCAGTTCTCTCGGGGTCCTGGTCTATTTCCGACTCCTACTTCTGGTTAGATATGTCAGCTATGTGGTATTCCGGGTCATACTTGTGTTTCCTGTCCCCGGCGGTTTAATCATGCATATGTTTCTGCGGAGCTTCCAAAGTCCTTTTCAGCCCTGTCCATCGTTGACACCTCTGATCTTGCCTGGTATCCTGATAGTGGTGCATCTGCTCATATGACTCCGGATGACGGTAAACTTTCTAACCTTACTCCCTATACTGGTACAAATAAGATTTTAGTTGGAAATGGTGCTCTTTTGTCTATTAAGCATGTCGGCTCCTCTACTTTACGTACCCCTACTCGTCCCCTTACTTTATTGAATGTGATGCATGTCCCTCATTTATCTCATAATCTCCTGTCTGTTCGAAAATTATGTCAAGATAATGATTGTCTGATTGAGTTTTCTTCCACTGGTTTCTGTGTTAAGGACAAAGCAACGGGGAAGGTTCTCTTGGAGTCCCCATCCAGTAGTGGTCTGTACCCGGTCTCCCCTAGCTTGGTGTCCTCCTGTTCTGGTGCCTTTGTCGCCCGAGTTATCTCTGGTGATGTTTGGCATCGCCGCCTAGGTCACTCCAGTCTTTCTATTTTTCAGCACTTATTTCGTAGTGGTAGTTTACAGTCTAAGAATTGTTCTGTTTCTTTTTGTCAAACTTGTCAGTTAGGTCGGTCACACAAGTTACCTTTTTCGCCTGTTGAAAAGCGTAGCTCTGTGCCTTTTTATTTAATTCACTCTGATGTATGGACTTCTCCAGTTATTTCTCCTTCTGGTTTTAAGTATTATGTTATTTTTATTGATGATTTTACCCGTTTTACTTGGTGTTACCCTATGCGTGCCAAATCTGAAGTCTATACTCACTTTTGTAATTTTAAAACCTTAATTGAAAATCTTTTTACAACTAAAATCAAAATGTTTCAAAGTGATGGGGGTCGTGAGTTTGATAATGCCCAGTTCCGTACCCTTTTTGTTGCACTGGTATTCAGTTTCGCTTATCGTGCCCTTACACCCCGCAGCAAAATGGTGTGTCAGAACGTAAGCATCGTCATATCTCTGAGTTACTTCGCACTTTACTTCTTACTGCTCATCTCCCTCACTCGTTTTGGGTCGACGCTCTCTATACTGCTGGTTTTCTTATAAACCATCTCCCCACCCCTACGCTTCGCCACAAGTCTCCTTTTGAGGTCTTATTTGGTCGTTCACCCGACTATTCCTTATTTCGGACTTTTAGTTGTGCGTGTTTCCCGCATCTTGGTCATCGTGCTACTCATAAGCTCGATCCTCGCTCTATTTCGTGTATTTTCTTAGGTTATGCCTCAAATTACAAGGGTTATCGATGTCTCGATCCTACTTCTGGTCTTATTCATATTAGTCATCACGTCGTCTTCGATGAAGGCTCTTTTCCCTATCCTACCTTATCTTCCGCTTCCACCTCTAATACCCACCAGTCAGTTTCTGGATCTATTACGATCTCTCTTCCTCATCCGCCTTATCTCGGTCACACTGACTTAACTGTTGCCCCAACCATTGCTTCCTCCACGCCGCCTATCCCGGACTCCCCTCATTTACCACCATCCACCCAGAGTCCTCCATGTCCCTCTAGTCCAGTTCCCTCTCCTTCTTGCTCTAGTCCAGTCCCCTCTCCATCATCTTCCTCGCCTGCTATTGAGTCCTCATCTGTCCTGTCTCCTGCTACTGTCTCATCCTCGGTCTCCCATTCTCCCGAGTCCTTACCCAATGTCCCACCTCCGTCTACTCGTCATCCTATGGTCACCCGCTTACGTGATGGTACGCGTAAGCCTAGTGTTCTTCCCTCATTGTCTGCTGTTTCCCCGCCTCTAGAGCCGACATGCTATACACAGTCAGCCAAGGATCCCCTTTGGCGTACCGCCATGGCTGATGAGTTTAATGCTCTTCAAGCAAATGGCACATGGACTTTGGTGCCACCACATCCTTCACAAAATCTAGTTGGTTCCAAATGGGTGTACAAGGTGAAGTTACGGTCTGATGGATCTATTGAGCGGTATAAGGCCCGCTTGGTTGCTCAGGGGTTTAAGCAACAGGCTGGTATTGACTTTGGTGAGACCTTCAGCCCTGTGGTTAAGCCGACTACTATTCGCACTGTTCTCTCTATTGCAGTCTCTCGTCAGTGGGTTATCAGACAGCTTGATGTGAAGAATGTTTTTCTTCACGGTGATCTTTCCGAGACTGTTTACATGGCTCAGCCCCGAGGTTTTATTCATCCCCAGTATCCTTCACATGTGTGTCAGTTACAGAAGGCTTTATATGGTCTGAAACAAGCGCCCCGAGCTTGGTTTCAGAAATTTGGTTCATATTTGCTGTGTCTTGGGTTCACTAGCAGCAAAGCTGACATGTCAATGTTTGTCTATCGCTCTGGTTTTGTCACCTTGGTTCTCTTACTGTATGTTGATGATATTATATTGACTGGGAATGACTCTGCAGCCGTTACTACTCTTATTTCTCGTCTTTCCCAAGAGTTTGCCATAAAGGATTTGGGGGATCTTCACTATTTTTTGGGTATTCATGCTATACGGGACTCTCTTGGACTGTTTCTTTCGCATCAAAAGTATGCAACTGAGCTTCTACAACGTTTTGACATGATGAGCTTGAAGCCTATTGCCTCTCCTCTTTCTGCGAAGTCTACTCTCTCCGCTTTTGAGGGCGACCTTTTCTCTGATCCAACCCTTTATCGCAGTATTGTTGGAGGTCTCCAGTATCTCACTTACACTCGGCCTGATATTGCTTATGCGGTTGCCTTAGTCAGTCAGTTTATGCACTCACCTCGGGATATTCACTTTCAGATGGCTAAGAGGATTCTTCGTTATCTTCGGGGCACTCTCGACTTTGGTCTTCTTGTACGATCTTCCTCGTTGGATTCTCTCAGTGTCTATGGTGACCCTGACTGGGTTGGTTGTGCAGATAGTCGGCGCTCTACTACTGGCTATGTTGTTTATCTTGGTGATAACCTTATCTCTTGGTCTGCCAAAAAGCAAGCCACCATATCTCGATCTAGTACTGAGTCCGAGTACCGTTCTATTGCTTATGCTGTTGCTGAGATTTGTTGGTTGCGGTATATTCTTCATGACTTGGGCTTTTTTCTTCCGGATCCTGTTCGTGTCTACTGCGATAATATTAGTGTTATCTATTTGGTTCTTAATCCATTGTTTCATGCTCGTACAAAGCACATTGAGATAGATTACCACTTTGTTCGGGAGAAAGTCGTCGTTGGTGATGTTTTGGTGAAGTATGTTCCCACTGCTGATCAGATCGCTGATATCTTCACCAAAGCTTTGCCTGCTCCTAAGTTCTCCCAGTTACGGGCCAATCTTCGCGTTGGTCCCACTGCTCAGCTTGCGGGGGGTGGGGGGTGGGGGGTGTTAGTGTATATTCTGTTAGATATAGAAAGATATGTTGTATATCTTCTGTTAGAAATAGATCGACCCAAATCAGTATAGTTAGGGTCTTATATCTGTCTATTTATACTCGTGTAATTTATTATTTCATATTTATTCAAAAATATACAGAATTCTCTTCCACGTTACTAGCCTAAGAACTCTATCACTTTCCTTGAGTCATACTTGACCTCCTTGATAAACAAAGATGCATATTTTTTTTTAAGTCGTCTATCTTCTTTGCAGTTCTCTGATTATCTACATCATGTAATTTAATCATCAAAGTCGAATGAACAAATAATTGATTTTGCAAATATGTTGAGTATTTTCATGCAGTCTCTCAAGGAGCCCGAGAAATTTTCAGGCTTCTTCCTCACACTTTTGTGGAACCAAGCAAACTCCCTGAACTATTCGAGAAGGTAATTTCATTGAATAGTCACTCACAGTTTTTTGGTTTGACATACATGCCAAATCTGGCTAGTGCACAGAAGGATGTTTTATGCATAAGATTTATCTTTACATTGTTATTTTGTTACCGTACCTTTTGCCATGCTCTTCAATGAGTTGCTCTCTTACGCAGAAATAATTGATCTGATAAGTGATAACTAAACACTAATTTTAAATTTCAAAGCTCCTTTTTGTTTCCGTTTTCAACTTCACAAGTTCTTTCTTGTTTGGTTTGCGCATTCTGCTAAATTATATAATGTTACGAAAACTTGTTCGTGTGCCAGGCCAGGGATGTAACTCAAGTAGGGAAAACTTCAAAAAGAGTGTTTCAAGTATATGGTTGTGTTTCTTCAAAAAAAAAAAAGTATATGGTTGTGTTGTAACCTGTCAAGACATGGTGGAACACAAAGACCCTTCCGAATCCTTCGATAAGGCTGACTACTATGCGCATCCAAACAACTATAGACCTGTTTTCCATGAAAGGATAGCCCCATACACGTCTGTACTAGATGAAGTATACTTTGCCTTTCTCCTTGCGCATGGCTTATATGTTGCCACTATTGTTATTTTTTTTCTTAAAAATGTTATAGCCGGAGGCTGGAGCAATCGCACCGTGTTACTCAGTGTGCCTCATAGATAATCTTTGCATATGCTTTCTTGATGCCATTAAAAACGTTATTCACGTTTTCATCATATCAGTTTAAAATTCACCCATACTAGCCATATAAAATTTTCAGAAGATTGTGTTGGATATGATGTGTGTGAACACCACTTTTTCATACGAAATTCGCACATCATACGTATCCGGGACACGTAATATTATTGGATAATATTAATCTACTTCGTGAGTAGATAAGTTTAGCATTTCGAATTTTTCGCTTTGGAGTAGTAACGAATGAAAAATCAATTGTTAAAGTAGGGTGTTTGAATGTGGATATCTCACATTGGATATAAACCATAAATTGAATGGGTTTATATACAATTGTCTTAAAGTTAAGGGTTGGCCCTTTGGGTCATAAGATTTTTGTAGGCTTTGTGAGGGGGGAGGACCTAGCCATGGTTCGGTTCACCACACACGTGCGCGCGCCGTGACCGGGTCCTTGGGCTTGTGAGGCCAAATTTATTTAATTAATTTGGGCTCCAAAAAATTTTCCTCTAACAAAAATCCAACTACTGAAATTGCTGAAACGTGGCAGATTCAATTCGTTTTTAATACCTTGTCTGAATTTCAAGCGTATAAATAGGCTGCTCCATAACACTAAAATACACACCGAAATCAAAAAGCATTTCATACTCTCTAAAATCTTCTCTCTAAATATTCAAGAACTGTTCTTGTCCGTTTGAGTTTCTGAATTGGAAGTGGTCGTTGTATCTTGGGACGCTATTGCACAAACCCGTACCACCTGTAGCGGGGCAATTTTGCGTTAAGGAAAGAGAGTGTTCTCTCGCCTCGATTATCCTTCTTCGTTTTTTCAGTTTGTTCGTTCGTATTCAAGTTCATTCTTAGTTTGGCAGAAGTTTGTACAACAGATTGAAGTTACTAACAAGTTTAAACCTCTTTGCAAAAGTTTATGAATAATTGGGGCTATTTTCTTTTTCTCTGGCAGTCAATTGTATGTACTGGGAAAGAAGATTTCCTCGGTTACTGACTACGAACCAGCTGCAAGGTCTGGTGAAGAAAAGATCCCCACTCGTCGGAATCTCAGATATAACTTGTGACATAGGTGGATCAATAGAATATGTTAAGCAAACTACATCAATTGACTCACCTTTCATTAGGTAATTCATTAGTGATTTCGAAATTGAACTGTCTTATCTAGTATTATTTTCTGGTTACTCTTGATCAAGATTTGCCAAAATGTGTGTATTATTTAAATCTACTTTACAATTTGTGGTATTAAGATATGATCCTCATGACAATTCATACCATCACGAAATGGAGGGTGATGGCGTTATCTGTTCAGCAGTAGACATTCTTCCCACGGAGCTTGCACGAGAGGTGAAAAACATATTTCATTTTTGAGCTTTCATCAATTCCATTTTTTATATTTTCTATCTTTGGACGACGTTAACCTTAAGTACTCTGAATTTATGTTAATTGTTCTAACATATTCCATTTGATTAAATATAGTGATATACCAAAATAAGTCTAATATTCGCTACCTCGTATTCTTGAGGTCGGTAGGGCAAAACTATACCTCGTATACGAGGTAACGAGGTGGATTTATGTCCGGCCCCTATAACTAAGTTAATTGAATTACACTCCAAGGTCCGCGTGTTTTTAATAAACCGGGTAGGGTCGACCCATGACCCGGCCCTACGACGAGAGATCGCTACCATCCATCGTGTACACGTGTAGAGTATCCAAGGGGAAAACGTCTCATCTGTCATTCGCTCTACAGTACAGCGTGGAGCTCCTATAAATACCTCCATTTATGAAGTTTCACGGACGGATAACAGGAGCAATAAATACTACGAATCATATATCGTATAGCTCTGGTTATTCGGAGACTCGAGAGTACGATCCTGTCAATACAAATTTTAGGTACCTTCGTGATACGAATCATAGATATTATAACTGCCCCCCGATTTTTGTAATTTTCTCAGCATCATCCTCAAAAAGTTGAACTGTCTTGTGTTCGACAGGCTGCACCCTTGTATCCACCTTCTTCTGCTTCTTATCCACCTGCTCCATCAACATGGCGGCCTCTTCATCAACGACATTCACCCTCTCTACCTCTCTTTTCCTCTTCTTGCTTGAGTTCGTGGCTAACGAGGTGGTGTAGCAGTCTCGAGCTTCCAGCTGATTGCCCCTTACCTCAAGGTATTGGTTGACACCGGTAGCTCTGCATATATAATTTTTTGGGATGTGTTGCAAAAGATGGACCTGGGAAAAGTAACCCTGCGAACGATAAATACTCCCTTAGTGGGGTTCACCGGATCGCAGATTATGCCGAAAGGTTCGATTGAACTTGATGTATCGCTGGGGTCGGTTGAGACGTGCCTGCCGAATTCCAAGAGACGCAAGGTCAGTTTTTGTACATCCTTGACGCTTGAGGGAGATTTCATATTTAAAATGGCTTCAATTTTTTCGGGATTGGCCTCGATACCTCGTTCAGTTACCATATACCCCAGAAATTTTCCCCCTCGAATTTAGTTTCATGCCATATCGTTTCATTATTTCAAAAGATTTCATCAAGTGATTCAAGTGGTCTGATTCGTCGATGGATTTGACGAGCATATCATTGATATAAACCTCCATGGTCTTTCCTATTTCGTTTTCAAACATGGAATTAACCAGTCTTTGATATGTGGCTCCGGAGTTCCGAAGTCCAAATGGCATCACATTATAACAATATACACCTCGTGCTGTGATAAAGTAGGTTTTCTCCCTGTCTTCTTCTGCCATCATAATTTGATTGAAGTCTTGATAGGCATCCATCATGCTTAACAAGGCACAACCTGCAGTTGAATCTACTAATAAATCGATACGAGGCAAAGGGTAAGGATCCCGAGGCAAACTTTGTTTAGATCAGTGAAATCAGTACACATGCGCCATTTGTTTCCGGCTTTAGGTACAAGTACTACATTTGCTAGCCATTCAGTGAATTGAATTTCATTTATGTAGCCTACCTCTAGCAGTTTCTTCACTTCTTCTTCGATGAGGGCATCCCTATCAGGGCCAAAATTTCTTCTTTTCTGACGGACTGGTTTTGCTTCCGGGTCGACATTCAGACAATGCACTATTACCTCAGGGTCAATGCCTTGAAAGTCAGCAGCTTTCCACACGAATATATCAATGTTAGCTCTGAGAAATTTTATCAGTTTTGATTCCATTGTGGGACTCAACTGCCCCCCGATTCTTGTAGTTTTCTCAGCATCATCCTCAAAAAGTTGAATTGTCTTGTGTTCGACAGGCTGCACCCTTGTATCCACCCTCTTCTGCTTCTTATCCACCTGCTCCATCAACATGGCGGCCTCTTCATCAACGAAATTCACCCTCTCTACCTCTCTTTTCCTCTTCTTGCTTGAGTTCGTGGCTAACGAGGTGGTGTAGCAGTCTCGAGCTTCCAGCTGATTGCCCCTTACCTCACCTATACCATCCCTGGTTTTGAACTTCATCTTCAGGTGAGGAGTCGACACTATAGCCCCGAACATATTTAACAACGGCCTACCAACAATCATGTTATAAGAAAAAGGGGTATCTACAACTAAAAACGACACGCGCAATGTCCTCCTCCTCGGAGCCGACCCCAGCGATACATCAAGTTCAATCGAACCTTTCGGCATAATCTGCGATCCGGTGAACCCCACTAAGGGAGTATTTATCGTCCGCAGGGTTACTTTTCCCAGGTCCATCTTTTGCAGCACATCCCAAAAAATTATATCTGCAGAGCTACCCGTGTCAACCAATACCTTGTGTACAGCAAAATTCGCAACATCCATGGTTATCACCATCGGATCATTATGGGGAACAATCATGCCCTCATAATCTCTATCGTCAAAAGCTATTGGTTGGTCGTGGTTTTGTACAGAGAAGACCCTCGTAGGCTCCTGACGATAGTGATTGCTACGCATTTCCCTCTTAAGCTTTTTCCTTGCATTGGACGAATCGCCTCCAGCCGGCCCTCCGGCGATGGTGTGTATCTCGGCCCTGGCCACATTGGCCTGTTCTTTGCGTCCATCTCCCTGACGACTGCTATCGTTCTCCCTCTTGTCATCATTTCGACAATAATTATCATTCCGAGGATATCCATTATATCGAGGCCGATCATATGGGCGATTGTCATGAATCCCATGGTCATGTCGACCTCTATACTGAGACCGATCCGGTGATCGACTGTGCGATCGTCTCACCTCTTTGACGCGGTTGGCCTCTGAGGCTCTTACTTCTGCGAGAGTACGATCAATGAAGTCGTTCAGAACACCATCCTTTATTAGGCTTTCAAGTTCATCTTTCAACTGGTAGCATTCTTCAGTATCGTGACCTTTGTCTTTGTGAAATTGACAATACTTATCCGGATTTGCTCTGGATTTTGATTTCATTGGCTTTGGCCATCGAATTGCATTCATGTGCTGCACTGCCAGTAACACTCTTCCTCTTGATGCTTTCAAGGGGGTGTACTGTTCGTATTTTGCGTATCGGGGAGGTCGTTCGTGGTTTCTTTCAGACGTCGACCCTTCCTGCCGATAGCTATTATCTTTTTGATCTTTTCGATCGTTTACCGGCTTGCAAGCCTCAGAATCTTTTGATAGATTCATTTCTTCCTCGTTGATGCACTGCTCTTCCAACTGCATCAACTCTTCTTGATCTTTGGGAGCGCGTCGAGCTAAAGCTGACGCCAAAGTACCTTTGTTCAAAGCCAACAAAAGAAACGTTATAATGAGATCATGAGTTAACTCAGGTATTTCTAAAACTTCTTGATTAAATCTATGAACAAAATCCCTCAGACTCTCACTAGGACCCTGCTTGAATCCCATCATGGAAGACACAGATTTCCTGGCCCTTTTGTTAGCCGCAAAATGATTCTCAAATCTCTTGATGAGCTGCTCATAGGACACTATCGAACCAGGCTGCTGACTCGTGAACCAATCTTGAGCCCGCCCGACCAAAGTCGTCACAAAAATCCTTGCATTAATTGCATTCGATTGATGATACAGTGACATTAACAGTTCAAACGTCGTCAAATGCGGCCCCGGAGCCCCTGTCCCATCATAAGTAGGCAAGAGAGGAGCCTTGAACGAACTTGGGGGTTCTTCAAACATTATCTCCTCACAGAACGGTGAATTCCTAGCCATCAACGCTGAAGTCGGCCTACTTTTTGGTCGAAGAGCCTCGGGTTTACGATTCATCCTGCCCAGCTTTTCATACATGTCATCAATTTCGGCCTTTGACAAGGCCGGCCTTTCTTCCTGCACCGGCTGCTTTCCGCGTTGAACTTCTAAACGAGCCTCAACCCTACTGTTGACCTCCTCATCAGACTGCGCCTCGACTTCCCCCCTCTTCCCACGCTCTGGGCACATCCCTTCTTGCCCTTGAAATAACTTCCTGGGCGCCAGGGGTATCACGGGGGCCTTCGGAATATTAGGAGTTACAGGCCCCGAAGCCATTAGACGACTCAGAACTTCATCCACTCTCTCCTGCACCAACATGTCCAACTCGCCTTTCGTTACCATCATCTTCGCATCTTCACGACCTCCCCTGCTCCTTTCTGGCGCCGAGGACACAGAATCTTCGACGCGAACTCGCTTCTCTCTGACAATCTTCCTCCATTTCTGATGTTAATTTCAGCGACCCTCGAGTAGTTTCCCACAGACGGCGCCAACTGATCTAGCAAGAAAGTTACCTCACACTAATTCAGTCAAGTAAACCTCGCATACGGACCAACGAACGTGCTCTCATGATTATAGACTGCACTCGAACACCACCGAGCTGCCTACGTACCCTTAAGGGGATCAAGTCTATACGTAGTTCAAACAAAACAGTTATAATATCTATGATTCGTATCACGAAGGTACCTAAAATTTGTATTGACAGGATCGTACTCTCGAGTCTCCGAATAACCAGAGTTATACGATATATGATTCGTAGTATTTATTGCTCCTGTTATCCGTCCGTGAAACTTCATAAATGGAGGTATTTATAGGAGCTCCACGTTGTACTGTAGAGCGAATGACAGATGGGACGTTTTCCCCTTGGATACTCTACACGTGTACACAATGGATGGTAGCGATCTCTCGTCGTAGGGTCGGGTCATGGGTCGACCCTACCCGGTTTATTAAAAACACGCGGACCTTGGAGTGTAATGCAATTAACTTAGTTATAGGGGCCGGACATAAATCCACCTCGTTACCTCGTATACGAGGTATAGTTTTGCCCTACCGACCTCAAGAATACGAGGTAGCGAATATTAGACTTATTTTGGTATATCATATAGGCTTCCCAATACTTTGGCGATATTCTATGCCAGTTTATTGGAACCTTAGCTTCTTCAAAATGTCTCGATACATTACCTGCACACTAAAGAGAGCATGTATAGTCCATACTGGAGCACTGACCTCCTTATATGAATACATTCCTAGAATGAGGAACTCTGATCTTGAGTAAGTTGTATATACAATCTTCCTTAAATTTAGTTACTTTTGTTCAAACTCCTTTCTGCTTTAATTTGTTCATGCACTCTTAAAGAGCCAAAAAAGATTCTTTACCACTCTCTATTGAACTCCCTTATTTCACTCTCAACGTCTAGACGAATGAGATCTTGTGTTTCAAACTCTATTTATAGCTGAACAAGTGTTCGTAGGTCAAACGTAGTTTCAATTTGAATTGCCAAATGCTCATACAAATATCTGAACAAGTGTTCGTTGAATCAAACGGCTCCCTTAAAGAATTTGACACACGGGTTTGCAATAAAAATTAGTGATAAAATGATAAGTGATAATGTTAAAAGTTATAAATAATGACATTATGCCACAATATTGGTTTCACAAACTTAGTATGACAAGAACTGTGTTTAAGTTGTTACTATTAGACTGATAACTTAGTGACAACACATATATAGTCACTAAGTTCTTGTGTTAATTTTTTGTCAGGATACACGTGTTACTAAAGGTTAATAATAACAACTTAATACAATTTTTGTGTCACTAGTCAGCAATTTATATCTGATTCTTTCACTATTAAAATTTTAAAGATCTTAATTAATTTTGACAAAATTCGCCTTTGTTGGTAAGTTAACACATGGCTAACCACATTTACGATTCTTGAAGAAAAAAATTGAAGATCTGAAATTGAAAGTTACATGTACTATTCGTGCTTTGATTATAAAACATGACACGATGGATCTGTCAAATGAAGAAGACTATTCACGTTTGTGGATGAGAGGAATTTGGTATTTTGTTGAGTTTCTAATGAGAGTATTCAAATGGACACCTACATTCAACCCAAAAGAAGAGTCTCCAATTGTACCACTTTGGATTCAATTCTCCGGTTTACCATACCATCTTTATAAGAAAGCAGTCATCATGGATTTTGCAAGTATGATAATTGGTCGGCCTTTAAAAGTCGTTGGGTTTACTGCAACATGATCACATTCCATTGTGGCTAAGGTTTGCATGGAGGTAGATCTAACAAAACCTAGAAAAAGTAAATAAGGCTTGGTATTAAGGGATAAATGTGTTAGGTCTTAATATGGACATCTTTTTACCATACTTTTGCCTAATATTTATCTTTAACATGTGTTTTGAGATGATCTTTTTAGTTTTTATCATTGTTTGCGTATTTTGGCTTCTAAGTCATTTCGATGTTTTTGTAGGCAAATAACGATTGGTTTGACGAGTGAAAAGGAGATTATTGAAGAGAGCGAAGAGGGTAAACTAAGAGACCTAAAGAATGGCAAGAGAAAGTCCAAATTAAACAAAAAGATTTGAGCTGAAGAAAATGTAGAAAAAAAATCCTGACAGCAACTTTGGCACAGTGGTGCCTGATTTGCTTGAAGCACTGCTATTTTTTCTCTCCCAAAATAGTGTGGTTTATCTTTTTTCAAGACTGTATGTATCTTTTTTCTTATTTTAGTTGGACTATATTGTAATTAGAAACCCTTATGAAAGTTGAAAACATGGTTCAAAGTTTATTTTCTTTTCCACCGAAACGTCCGAAAAGTTTCTGCATTTCAACTTATGGAAAAGAAATCATCATGTAGTTTCGAACAAGGATTACAATTTCGTTTCGATGATAAGTTTCGAGTTCTTAAATATAAGAAACGTATCGGAAACGTTTTGGAAACTTCATGGAAAACTTGAAAAATGCTAGAAACAAAGTAAAAATCGTGAAAAAAGAAGTAAAAAAGGGTTGCTTCCTCTTTTCACTAGCAAAAAATAATAGATGTGTAAAATGTTTATACATCTACATCAATAATCGATCAAATTACACTAACAAATAAAATGGTAATGTTTGATTCAAGTATAACATTCACATAACATATAACCGATAAAATTTTAGTAATTTAAACTGTGAAATAAAAAATTCTAAAAGTATTGTCGTGAAAAAAATGAAAAGTGGTAATGTTTGATTCAAGTTTAGCATTCAATGATTGATAAAATTTTAGTATGTTAAATTGTGAAATAAAAAATTCTAAAAATGTTGTCGTGAAAAAATAAAAAGTTAATGTGGATGATACCATGGTTTCAAACTCATCTGCAAATTATATGAAAAAATTACTTTAATCGATAATACAATAATTTCCATCTGAGTCGCATGATAAAAAGTCGCTCCTCGGTGAAATATTAAATAAATATTTGTTTGATTGTTAGATTTATTGTTCTTCATTTCTTCTTCTTCTTTTTTTCTTTTTTTCTTTTTTTGTTTTTTTCCCTACATTAAGAGATTTGAGTGCTCTGTTTTATTTGCAATAGAGCAAATCTTTTTGAAAAGGAATTACCAAACTCTTAATGTTTCCATGGAAATCTTGTTAAAACTCTCAATATGTTGGCGATAGAACAAGCCTTTTTGAAAAGAAATTACCAAACTCCCAATGTTTCCATGGTTTCTATATTCCATGGAAACGAACATGGAAACCGTCGAAACATTGAGAGTTTCCATGGAAACATTAAGAGTTTCCTAGGAAACAATGTAATTTCAAAACTACATGATGATTTCTTTTCCATGAGTTGAAAAGCAGAAACTTTTCGGGCATTTCGGTGAAAAAGAAAAGAAACTTTGAACCATGGTTTCGAAATTACATTGTTTACTAGGAAATTCTTAATGTTTCCAATGTTTCCATGGAAACTCCCAATATTTCTATGGTTTCCATGTTCGTTTCTATGGAATATGGAAACCATGGAAATATTAGGAGTTTGGTAATTTTTTTTCTAAAAGATTTGATTTGTCGCCCACACATTGAGAGTTTTAAAGAGATTTCCATGGAAACAACGGAAACATTGAGAGTTTGGTAATTCCTTTTCAAAAAGATTTGCTCTATCACAAATACAACAGAGCTCTCAAATCTCTCAATGTAGGGAAAAAGGTAAAAAAAAAAAAAAAAAGCAAAAAATAAGAAGAAGAAGAAATAAAGAGCAATAAATCTAACAATCAAGCAAATATTTATTTAATATTTCACCGAGGAGCGACTTTTTATCATGCGACTCAAGATGAAGATTATTGTATTATTATTAAAGTAATTTTTTCATATAATTTCCAGATGAGTTTGAAACCATTGTATAATCCATAATAACTTTTTATTTTTTCACGACAACACTTTTAGAATTTTGTATTTCACAATTTAAGTTACTAAAATTTTATCAACTATATGCTCTGTAAATGTTAAACTTGAATCAAACATTACAACTTTTCATTTTTTTTCACGACAACACTTTTAGAAATTGTTATTTCACAAATTAATTTACTAAACTTTTATCGGTTATATGTTCTGTGAATGTTAAACTTGAATCAAACGTTACCACTTTATTTATAAGTGTAATTTGGTCAATTATTGATGTAGATGTATAAATATTTTACACAACTATTATTTTTTACTAGTGAAAAGAGGAAGCAACCCTTCTTTACTTCTTTTTTCACGGTTTTTACTTTGTTTCTAACATTTTTCAATTTTTCCATGAAGTTTCCGATACGTTTCTTATATTTAAGAACTCAAAACTTATCATTGAAATGAAATTTTAATCCTTGATTGAAAAGAGAGAAAAAATGCCGACACTCTTGCAGAAAAGATACAACATGCTATTTTGAAAGAGAATGAGACTTGGAAAGAAAGAAAATGAGTTTCCTTGAATAGGAGAGAGAATTATTGGATTCGTGTCATTCGAAGGGGGTTTTTCTTAGATTTTTTTGTTCTTCTTCTTCTTTAAATTGTATTATTGATTTCTCCATTGTTGAACATGAGTTCTCTTGAATCTATGCAATTTATTTCTTAGGAAAATTAGGATTAGGGGAGTAGGAAGTTTCATAATTAATAAAGACACAGTAAATTTTAACTAATTAAAGAGAAGGGATTGTTAAGCTTTACAAATTAATAAAGTAATTATTACAAAATCTCATTTATATTACTTCTATTCATTTCATTTCTAAAGAATGCCTATTTCTTCTTCCAAAATTTATTCAACACTATTTAAAGTTTTATTCTTAATCTTTCTTTCATGTTCTATAATATATTTTTGAATGTCTTAATTGAAAAAAATTGGAAGTGAATCAAGAAAATTATACTTTATGTAAGAAATTGAAAAAAAAAATTGTCTCTTATGTGATGCAAATTTGATTATTTTTTTTCTTTTTCGCATAATAAAGCAAAACCAATATCCAAATTCTATCAAATAAAATATCCAAATTCATATTGACTCGTATTCATACATATGATGTCTATCAACATAACAATCATATTTTGTGTTTCATTAGCAAAAAATTATAATTGAGTTTTGCAGATAAACTAATTTAATAATACTAAATTATTAATAGCTTTACGCAGTCATGATTATACTAAGCTTACTTGTGAAATAATTTCTCAACTTTATATGCCAAATTACCCATTGAATCAATCAATCTAAAATTTCTTGGGGTCCCAACTCCCTAGTACTTCTTGGACACAAAAAGATGTAATGAGATTCAGAAATTGGTCGGTATTGAAACTCAACAAATGAGATGGTGGAGTTCCCCCCATAAATCATTGATTGATGATGATATTATTCATGTCCCAAAAAATTGGAGAAAACAATTGAATAAAAATGCAATTGATTGTGTAGTAACACTATATTGCTCTGTTAAAATTTACATCACTTTTGTCAATTGTGTTGCTTGATACGGAAGTTAAATAAAATGAAAAAAAATCGAGTATTTTACAAGGTTTTCCATAAAAAGGTCAAAAGAACAATTATCAAACATGAAAGATATTTTAATAATAAAATTTGAAGTGATGCTAGAAACATTTTAAACAAAAAATTGACATTCTTTCATAAACAAAGGTAAAAAATTACATAAATGAGATTTTGTGCTAAAAATATTTGCTTTAGTAATTTATAAATTAAAGTTTAACAATTCTCTCAATTTCTTATTTCACTTAACTAAAATTTCTCAAAAAAAAATTAAATAAATCAATTTGCAAGACATTGAGAGAGAGAAAAAACTTGTCAATTTTTTTCTATAAATTATAATTTTCTTGATTCGCTTGCAATTTTTCTCACTTAAAACGGTCAAAAAAAGTATTATAGAACATGAAAGAAAGATTAATAATAAAACTTTAAGTAGTTTTGAATAAATATGGAGAAGAAATAGACATTCTTTAGGAAAGAAATGGATAAAAGTAATATCAATGAGATTTTGTGATAAAATTATTACTTTAGTTATTTATAAAGTTTAACAATCTCTTTTCCTTAATTAGTTAAACTTACTGTGTCTTTATTAATTATGAAACTTCCTACTCCCCTAATCCTAATTTTCCCTTATTTTTTCTTCTTCTTTAATTATGCTTGGCTAATTTATTTTCTAAGGTTTAAGATGTAATTTTGAGTAGGTATACGGATTGTTGATATTATTTGGGTTTATTCTTGCTTAGTTTAATTTTTCATTGAGTGTTTAATGCTTGTAGTTGCTTGATCACCAATTATATGATTTACGATAGTGAATTGGGAGGTGAATTAAACTTTCGGTTCGGATAGACATGTTTAAATTGCTTGATAGGGATATTACTAATTTTGCATGAGGCTAGATAACAATTTTCATATAAGTTAATGGATTCATCTAGATTGGTTGTTGATCATGGGAGTAACAGGAACGAATCTAGTTGGGTACTCATGGAGATCTCGAGAAAGTATTCACGTAATTTTAAAAAATTGAGTCTTTAACTTAGGCAAGAATGACAACCCATTGAAAGTCATAAATTCATAGAAATATCTTGATGAGATCTTAATCTCTAGCTTTTTCATTGATTGATTCATCGTTTTAATTATTTTTGCTTTAATTAGTTTTATTGGGTTCTGCTTTTATTAGTTAAAAATTCCAACTCTGGTAATCGATACTCTAGATAATAAAATAGTCTTAATTTGGTACTTTACACTTTCCTTGTGGAGATGATACTTACTTACTCTATATTATTTGTTTAATTCTATGTTGTTATGGACCGTTAACAAAATGATTGTTCATAAATTGACGTATGAATGGCCTAAGTTTTGTGATTTTTGTAAACATCTGGGACATGATGATGAAGGATGTTTCGAAAATCAGAAATAAGGGGTAGAATGAAGTAAGATAATGGAAATAAAGCAAGAAAAATGCCAAAATGGTTACTCGTGCTAAGGAAAAGAATATTCGAGATTCGTTGGGTTCCTGAGGGATTACGAGCAAGTATCAGGACAATTAGTTAATAGCACCACGAGTTCTTTCGTTGCGAAAAAATGGGTACAACTTAATACAATTAACATGGCCTGAGAGGTAATTGGTTACTCTTTCAAGGTGCTTCATATGATATATCTTGGCGTGCCAATGTACAAAGGGAGGAGATAATGTGTGTTTTTTGATGATGTTGTGAACATAATTCAAGGGCAGATACTTGTTGGGACAAAACAATTGTTTATCATGGGGGAGGATTGTAATCTATCAATAATCTATAATCTATAACTATTCTAAAAGTATGAATATTAGGAGATGATATCTTAACATTTTTGTTAAGACTAAAATAACCCTATAGTAATAAATTAATATTATCCTCTAATAAAAATAATAATTATTATTATTATCATCAAATGAATGTGCATGAATTTGATTAAATTTTATACTAATAGTTAACAATTTGTTCAATGTATATGTTAGGTGGAATTTAATAAGAATTCCAATAGTTCACATGAATATGAAGGTTCAAGTCCAAATATAAATTCTTGAGCATGAGAAAACCCAATTGTGCAAATACTACAATGTCTTGGGCGGACAGGAACAATCTCCCAAAGTCATCTTTGGATTTTATACTACAAGTATGAATCATTTGAAATATAGACACCTAAATTCAATTTTTCTATTACAGAATAGTATCATATTATTGTCAGTACCATTTATTTATATCCATATGGTGCAAAATGTTTACTGTTTGATCACCCAGTTCAAGAACCATTACCAGAAGCTTTTTGGATTCTCTTCAAGTTAATTTTCGGGCAAATACATTTCGCTCCTGAACTGTTAACTACATATCAAACACCCTCCTCAACAACCAAATGTAACATTTACCCCCCCTAACTCATACAAAATAAATTTGATTTTTGCATCGAGCCTTTATTTTATCTTTTATTTTTTGCTATTTTTCTCTTCTTCACAATTTTGAGCTTCTTTTTCCACTTATTCTTCCTTCTAACCTTGGAAATTACGTTGTCATTTAAACTTATAGCATATTTTACGTATTTCAATGTGAGACTTATTTTGATGCACAATGATTTGGTATATGGTAGATTATTGAATCCGTTTTAGTTGATTTTAATACTACTAGTGAAATGGATAAAATAATTCAAAAAAGCTATTTAGGAAATGTGAAAGCTATTAAAACGTGTAACTTCATCTTTTTGAATTGATAATTCATTTCCATGTTGAAGGGTATTTATGTGTATTTAATAACATGGGAAAGACAATAAAATTTAGGGAGTCAATATAAATTTCCCAAACAGCTGATGAAGAAAGAAAAGAGAAAATATAATTAATTAATTACTAAACCAATTAATGAGAATTCACGTTATATTGAAGTGTCTAAATGGCTTACCAAATTTTTTTTTTGGGGGAGGGGGGTGATACTTTTGGTAGTCTAGGGGGGTATTTGATATACGTATAGTTCAAGGGTGCAAAATGTATTTTACCCTTAATTTTATTAATCCATATAACTTCTGAGTTATAGAAATAAACCAATGAATGTTGTTTAGAATTTACCAATTCTTATTATAATGCTATATGGTAAAGCAAAGATGAACTTATCTATATAAAAAAGGGAAATGTCACTTTTGATCCCTCATGTTTAATGTCAAAATTGCGTTAGTCTCTCATGCTTAATTATGATTGTATCATCCCTAACATTTAAATTTGATTTCACTTAAGTCCTCGTGGACATATTTACCCTTCAATTTGGTTTAATTTTAGTCCCTTCATACGAGTAATGCGCACTCACATTTAAGGGTAAAAAATTCCAAAGACTTAAGTGAAACCTAATTCAAATTTTAGAGATGTTAAAGTCACAATTTGAAGAACATAAGAGACTAAAATGATTCTAACATTAAACTGATGATGAAATTACAACTATTCATAAAGAGGAGATTTTCAACCGAAAGGTTGCTTCCTCATGTAAACTTCAAAATTGAACAAGTGATAATGATACGTAAACTGGATTCATATATAGTATGTAATTTATTAGTTATTATTACAAAAAATGTCATAATTATATCTATTGTAATACGAAATTCACATGATATACCATTGAAATTAATATTGTTCATCGCACATGATAGGAATCATATTATTTTGGAGAAAATAAATAATATGGTTCATGATCTTTCATGGGTTTAATCTACTATATAATGGCTCATTGGTCATCCTTTTCAATCAATCATTTTTATTAAAGATCTCATCACTAAGTAAACGAATATTATATAAAGTGGCTTACCAAAGAAAATATTATATAAAGCGATAGGAGAAAGAGGACATATAAATTCCTCACTAGTTTCATCTACTAACAAGATCATATTTCTCATGTTTGAATTTGTTAATCTAAAGTTTACGAATATTATTTTTAATTTAAAATGATATAGTACTTTATCAATGTTCTGTTCATAATATTTAGATTACAATTCTATATCAGAAGATTTTTTTTGTCATGTCAAGATTCACCAATTTCGATTATTGAAGAGAAATCAGACAAAGTTCTCAATCACACTAGTAACCACGTAATTTGTAGAAAATGTAATAAAGAAGACATAGAAACCACCCGAAGGTAATCACTAAGAGAATCATCTTGGGAAAAAAATGCCTATTTGCACATATGATTGTTGAACATTGTCGCATTATCTATAGGTATAGAATGATTTTAAATGTTGTACTGCACGACGACAACAACACATATATAACAATATTTGAGGACGTTGCAACCATATTTGTCGGATGCTCCCTAAATGAATACATAAGATCAATTTAAGAGATAGTTTTATATTACTATAGAATGTTTATGTAACTCTTTATATATGTCATTTAATTTTAAAATATATTAAAGTACACATAAGTTACTAATATATGTTTCTAATATATTCATTTTCTTATGAAAAACATAACTCAAAGTATTATCGATTGCTGAGTCTACAAGCATCAACTGAATTACGCTTTCTCATTGCGCTTAATAGAAAGGCACAAATGAATAAGGGGAGACTTAGTGTATAGCGGATGCAATTGAAAGACCACAATAGAAACTAAAGGAGAAAGAAAATCAAAAATGGTTGAGAGAAGAATGCAAGGGAACTCTTCAAAAAATATCTACATAAAAGGAAAATAAGATTAAACACACTACAAATTCTAAAGAAGGTGAAGGAAACATATAAAGGAACCGACAGTGAACAATAAGGAAGAGGACATCAACCAACATATTTTCAACTTTTAGATGATCATGAAGAGATAATTTTTAGAAAGAAATTCGTGAAGTTAGATGAAGAATTGCAACGTCCATCAAGATCAAGCAAGTACTAATGAGACCTTCAAATGAGATTAAACTTTATTATTTATATTTTATGCTATTCGAAAATTTCAATATTATCCGTTCAAGTACTTAATTTATATTGCAATTATTTTAATAAATTCATATGAATCACGTGCGATGCACTTGTTCTTTACTGGTTAATAAAAGAGTGTCCTTAATTCCATGTCTATGCATTTACTCCAGGTTCTCAAACCTTCTCAGGTTATTTTGAATCGCGTTCGTAGATTGCTGTATCAGTTTTTTTGGGGATTGTCAGATAAATGTACTTGTATACATTGAGCCAATTTGGATAAATTATGTTATCCAATAGAAGAAGTTGGTTTAGGAATTCGGAACCTTGCAGATGTTTCAATGGCATTTGCTTATGAACTATGGTGGAGGATTCAGACAAACGATTCCACTGGGCTCGGCTTATGCGTCAAAGATATTGTCACAGTTGATGATTAGCTCCGATTCGTGGACAATATTTGGTAAATTGGAAGGGTTTTGGGCAAAATTTGAGTTCAAGCGGAAGTAAACATCTTTGGAGCCAGGGACAGAGCAAGGAATTTGAACGAGGGGGGGCGAGATTATTGTGATATATGTATACATTTTTTTTTTTGGCAGATAGTTGAAGGAGTCAAAGCCCCCCGCGGTACGGTACGGTATATCTGTGGAGGAAAATATAATAAGAAACTAGGTTCAATTACAACTTTTGACATATTTTATACTCTTATATCTCTTTCGTTATAATCAGAATTTTGAATTTGGGGGGGACGAACTCAAAATAAAGGGAAAAAATATGATATTTTTTTATTTTGAGGGGGGGCGAAATCCAAATATCAAAAAATTTGAAAGGTAAAAAAATGATTTTTCAAAATTGAGGGGGGGCAACCGCACCCTTCATCCCCCCCCCCCCCCCCCCCCCGGCTCCGTCCTTGTTTGGAGCATTGGGGAGGGAAACTCTCTTTTTGGCACGATCAGTGGGTGAGTAACTCATCGGTTTCCTCACTTATTCCGGAGGGTAATTACATAGATTAGAGAGTATCATCTCGTATTCCATTTCTTATATATTGTATTTATATATAAAGTGGAGTACGAGAGAAATATCATGTTGAAATGGAGAACTCAGTGTTCTTTTTATAGGTCTGATGTTGAAACATCAAACCTAATGTTGGAAATTTGTACCTAAATTGACAGCTATGGACTATGGTTCATATGATGCTACATTAGCAGCGACATCCAAAGTAAGCTATTGTAGCATAATTTTCATCATTTGATGCACGTAGCTCATATTAATTAAAAAATTTGTTAGAATACGTTGTACAATTTTACTCTTCGTTTGATTCTTCGATTTAGTGACAAGAACAAAATAGAAAATTTTGATTGCGTTTTGTGATTTGGATTAGGCCTCATGTCCAATTTCGAGAAAATTTGTTACTGGATTTAGCAATTTGTTACACTATTTCGAAATCCTCAGCAGAGGCTGAGTATGGTTCCATGTCTCTTATATGTTGTGAAATAATTTGAATTTTGGGTTTATTTGCTGATTTACATGCTCAACATGCCTTTCTTATTCAAAAGTTGAGATTAATTGACACTGACAGATTGAGGGGTTGTTACAAGGGTAATAATTCAAGTTATGGCCCAGCCCAACAATTCGATCCAGCAGTTGAATTGCTTCATTCACATCTTGGTGGCCCAACTGTTATTCACTAAAGTCTGAGGGACTATTTTATAATGTAAATAGCTTAGGGTTGAATAGATTTCTTACTGTAAAGTATTCATTATTTGTTCTTCAGAAATAAAATCATTTCTTCTTTTTTAACATTATCAAAGTACATATTCTATTTGTAATTATTTTGGTATTATGCCAAAATGATATAAATCAATGGTGCAAACCGACACCGGGAATTACGTAATATTCTTCTCCTCTTGCTCTTGCTCTTGCTAAACAAACAAATGCCAATCCCTTTTGGTTTGGAGTCATATGATACGCGTGTACGTCAATGTTTAATTTAGTTATACGTAACGTTACTGCCCAAGCCAAGGGTACTTAAATAATTTCCCTGCTTCCTAACTAACATTTAGCAATACCAGTTTGGTTAATTGATTTTTTATCATTTTTGGGTTAATCTCATGACTCATCATGAAAATACTGTTCCAAAAAAATAAACCAGAGTATGTCATTACGGGGGCTCACAACGACTAGAGATCACAACAAATCTGTATTCGTTGTCATAATCGAAAGGGAAGAGTTAAAACAAAAACGAAAATTACAAAATCCTATATATCAGGGGGTGCCAACTTTGTGTAGTATCAACTTGCAATTAAATCCAACATCTTTTAATTTTGTGGTGATTTTAGTCCTCTGGTGCGGAAAATTCTAAGAATTGAGGACTTTCGGGTTTTTGGAGGGAAAAATGGGCAATTCGTCGATTTTGGAGGAAAATTTTGGGCCTTTTGGTAATATTATATTTATATATATATATATGCACACACAACACACTCACAACAACAATATTCAAATAATAATATACAAACACCAATGTTTAAACTAATTTTTTTTCATATTTTTTATCTATTTTTTGTTTAATGATTAAGATTCATATTTTTAAAGTATCATAAAATAATACAAATTATCAATAATTGTATAATATATATATATATATAATTCAAACATTAAAAAAATCATAAAGTACTCGCCGTGTCCATAACATGTTGAGTACTCCTCTCAAATAAATTATAAAATCTATTTTAACTTATTTTGAATCTTTTATATAAAGTAGTTTATTTTGATTTATAAAAAAATTATTTTGATTCTCATACTTTATAATAATTTATTATTTAAAATTCAATTAAAGTATGACAAATTCATAATAAATAAATAAAATATGTAATTATGAAGCTAAAAGTTAATTAAATATATTCCTATCATGATATTCAAATATGCGAATTTTATTTTTATTATGTATATATATTGTCAATGATAGTTAAGAACGTCAATTTATATTATTTTATGATACTTTAAAAATGTGAGAACTAATGAACAAAGAAACATAGATACAACAAGTTAAAGTATGAAAAGAAAAAATTCCCTCTAATTTTCCGACAAAGTATGGAAAAAAGAATTATGTCAAGTTTCCAATTTATCTCCAAAGTGCCAAACTCCCAATTTCCTCCATAATTTTCCGTCCAAAATCTGAAAATCCTCAATTAAATGCAAAATCCCCACTTTTTAGAATTTCTGGCACCGAATGACCAAAATTGTCGCTCGATAGACTAAAATTGCCACAAAATTAGAAGATAAATGACTTAATTACAAGTTCGAATAGAAATTGGACTACTTTTGCTACCCCTAATATACAAACCAAAAACACAATTTTTCCTAAAACAAAAATACAACTAGCAAGAAAAAACTTTCATCTAACTATAATAGAGCGTCTTGGATAGCCTCTCTCTCTTTCATCATCTCTCTCTAAACCCTAGCCTTCTTTTTTTCTTCTATTTTCCTCCGCTGGCGATGACTTGGTGAAACTGTCCTCTACTTCACCATTGTCACCACCACCATCGTCGGCGAATTGGGTTGGAGCACGCTTATTCGAGTTGTACATCACATCTTCAAATCTGACGAACGGATATGGATCTAAAGGCATATCTACAAATCTAACAAGACGGATATGGATCTAAAGAGGCAGAGACAAATCTGACGAGATGAAGACGGGTGATACTTAAGTTTTTAAATTTATATAGCGTTTTAGATATTTTGTTTAGTATTTTATTTTCTCTCTCGTATGGGAGTTTGCTTTTTCTCTCGAATGAGAGTTTCATCTCTCCTTGAATAGGAGTTGCACAAGAATTTTCTTGTGTTCGTTTGTGAGTTCTTAAGATTTGTTATCTTCAAGAACTTGATAGTTGGTGTTTCAGATGTTCTTACTACATCATTTGAGTCGATATGAATTGTATTATTCCAGGCGTTATAAACTTTCGATTGAATGATATATAAAACCGATTTTTCTTCAAAAAAAAATAACTATAATAGAGCGTAGTACTAAACGGATTTTCCAAGAGGTCACTACCAAATAGTTTGTGCTAATTACACAATTGATATTATTGATGCATACACCTTACACTATGCCTAAAAAGTATATCGATGATATGAGGGATGATAATGAGGCGGGTATAAAGCGGATTTTGTTAGAGTATATGCCCTCGAATGCCATAAAGAGGATAAATTTATAGGGCATAAACATTGTAACTAAACTATGGTTTTTCTATTAATATAAGACAGTTGATTGTTGTTTTCTTATAGGCATTTATAAGGTGTGAATAAACAACGTAAAGTCCTAGATGACAGGGCGAACCTTCTACCTCCTATGGGATAGGAGGAAATGCACTAGAATGGTTTGACCCTTGACATCCAAAAGGGTTCGCAAGTCTAAGAAATATTGATTAGGCATCAATAGTGAATAAAGACTTGTATGATGTAAGTTTCGACAGAGAAAGTGTCAGTCGTACACTATGGAAATGGTAGTGGGAACTTATATCATAGACGTGTCAGTTGGACTGATATGTTCGAACACGGCTCGCATCAGTTCATCACATGGGTATTCACTCATTGACAATCAATGATGAAACTGATAAGTAGTAATAGGTACGTGTGAACCTCTGACCTGAGAAATCGAGTTGAAGATGTACTTGTGACATCAAGTCTGTCATTAGAGTAGTTAGATTCAAATCACCTGTTGGTGGAATCGATCTCGAAGTGCGACTTAATGGGCAAGTAGCATTGTTAACTGATTTGCAATATGAAATTTATTCTCTCATAAGTGAATGAGTAAAATATCCTATGCGATCATGAATAAGTGAGGATGAAAGTCTTTGGCCAAAGCATTTAAATATCTCGACTTATTATGAGCTTAGGCATATGGTCAAGTTATATGAGTTTGACTTTAAACCATGACTCTTACTTGTCTGGGATATAAGAATAAAAGGTTTATACATGTACGGTATTCACGGCGTAAAGGTTTGGAATGATCCTATTCATTCGTTCTCAATTGGGTTACGGTGTGAGCCACGAGACTGACTAGGTGTCACTCACACCCCTTTGGATTCCTCCCAATTGCCTTTTGAGACGAACCTAAAGAGTCGCGCTTAAAGGAAGTGCAAAAGGAAAAACATGGGAAAAAGGCTTGAGAGAAATTCACGGCATTGGATGCCGTAATTAATTAATTAATTATTGGATAATTTAATTAATTAATTAAATTAATGGGTTGATTAATTTTTTGGAGAAATTGAATTATAAATTAATTAGGAATTGAATTAATTGGATTATCAATTTATTTATTGGATAAATAAATTATCCGATTAATTAATTAGCAAGCAAGACGAAAGCCCGAAGGCTTCCGAGCCCACTAAGGGGAGGCCAAATGGACGCCCAAATAGGGCTCTTGCATGCTAGTGTTATTGTTTCATAATGATATAAATATATCACAAGGTGAAAATAACACAAGGCAACTTACATAACTTTCTTTCCAAGAAAAAGTCTCCCACCTCTCTCTCTCTCTCTAGCCGCCTTTGACAAGGAAGAAAGAAGGAGTTTTTCGTTTTTGATTCCGGCGTGACGAATTAGAGACATTGGCAAATTTGGCGTCAGAGAAAAGGATCACGTTCAGAAATCAACATACGCGAGAACGGTAATTTTTCTATACACAATTAAATACGAGGATTAGAGATGATTCGGACTTTGGAAATTAAATTTACTTTCCGCTGCGTTTTATTCGTATAATTCCCAACAGATTTAGCAAAACTCGCTATCCGTCTTATTTAACTTTCTTGAAACTCAAAATCGGCTAGGTTCTACTCGTTTAAGTCATTAAACTACAGTAATTCACTCGATGACCCGCCCTAACCCCCAACAATCTCAATTTGAACTAGTGAAGCCTAACTCAACCCGATAAACTCAATTGACCGCTAAATCTACTCAAACAAGATGCTATAATTTCACATTAAGACTCATATAATCTAGGAACTAATAAACCAACAACATTGACATACGTGATGACATTTAATACGTTATTTGGAAGAAAAGAATAAGGGTTTCTACTAATATTGTACTTTTATTCCCAATTACTAAATTAAAATATTAAGTTATAGTGAAGAAATATAATAAAAAAACACTAATAATATTGTTGGGCGGGTTTGGGGATGGGTTGTACGAAACCCGCTATCCACCCGAACCTAGGCGGGTCAAATTTTTTAGTATTCATAACCCACCGCGTTATCCATTTTTGAACCCGAACACATCTCAAACGGAACGGGTTCGGGTCGGATATTGATCTAATTCTGCCTCATTTCCATCCCAAATTAATGATTTCAACCAAAAATGTAAATCATTACGATGAAATAAGATATGCAATCATGAATTAATTATAGAGACACTCTGGCTGTGTTTGTTTCTATTTTGGGGAGGTTTTTTTGGTGAAAAAGTTTATTGAGAGTTGAGTATTTTGATAAAAATGTGTTTGGTTTTGTGTTTGATTTTATTTTCAGAAGAGACAAAAGTTACTGTAGCAGTTAAATCATGTAAGTTTTTGTCTGAAAAGTTGTGTTTATAATTAGTTAATTATTGAAAAATATAATATAATATAAGTTTTAAATGATGGTAATATTATGATTATATGTATATATATATAGGGTCAAGATCTAATAGACACCCTATATTAGATAAGATATAAGACCCAATCTACACCATTGGATCCATTAAATCCAACAGTCCAAAAATGAAGCAAAAAACAGGCGAAAAAATAGGCATCAATTGGATCAGGGGTATAATAGTCAACTGAGGTCACTATACATCATCTACATACCGGAAAAAAATGCTCCAGATTCTCCCTAAAATCTTTGAAATTGAAACGCAAGAAATCTCCCCTACAATCTCTCAACTTGTTGCCAAAATTAACTCAATCAAATTATAGAAACATACTGTATAATTGAGAGCTTTGTCCTATTTGGTTTTAGTTAATTGAGAGGTTGATTTTAATCCGTCAATTATCATGGATCAAGGAATCAGATAGAAGATATATGAAGTTATAAGAACTCTTGTACCTCGAGAATTCTGGAAAGAAAGAAGAAGGAAGAAATGTGAGTTGCAGAGACGCCAGATGAATAAGAAGACTTGGAGAAGTTTATGTTGTGCATAGACCATGTACACCTTAAGTTTTGTGGGCCTCAATTCCCTAGATTGTAACTGTATGATGTATACACACACTGTATAATGGGTTATAGGACACTTAATAATGTGTTATAATATACTATATAGTTGTTTATAAGATACTGTATAATGGTTTGAAATCATTAATTGTATGTCACTAATCACACACTTTATATCATCATTGTATTTACTGTATAATGGTTTATAAGCTATTGTATAATGATTTATAAGCTACTGTATAGATTACACTTTCACGATTTTCGGGAGATATACTTCCAAAAACTGATGTTGGGGTAGTATTGGCGATAGCTAACAGGTATCAGACAAGCTACTGTGTTCTCTCTCAACCAAGTCTTTATAATGTAACTCACACCAGATTGATTTTTGAGCTGGCTGTGTGTCATTTGTCTTATTTTTTGTTGCAATCTTTTGCCAGGTTTTCTTTCTTATTTCATTTTTTCCATTCCTTTTCTGCAGGTTGGAGAGCTTTGTAGGGTTGTTTGCTGCTGGTTGTCAGCCAAGCTCAACTAATGACCCAGTAATGTCAATTAATGCATTCATTCTAAAATTTTATTCTTCATAGGTTGAGGAAAAAACTGAAGTTGTGATTAATTAATGCGCCTGCTTGCAGCAGCTAGCTTTGACAATTTAATTAATTTGCTCACATTCTCCATTCAACTGACTGTGAGGATTGAATTTAATTCCACACTGTATAACCCCATTATATGAACTGTATAATGTAATATAATATACTGTATAATAGTGATTAATTTACTGTATAATATATACACAAAAACTGGCTGCATGATCAATTAAACCATCTGTAATTATCGATGATTCCGAGCTGAAATTGCCGATGATGAATTGATGATATATGAATTGAATACGAATTTAAGGTTTTTTGTATCAATCGTAACTTTCTGGGAGCTAAAATTGGAAAGAATAATTAAAAAGGGAAGAGGAATTTGTTATTGCGTATAATAAAAGATTTGATTTTGATCTTGCATGTTATTTGCATGGGTTTGTTAGACCTATTGACTAAAATACCCTATATCATCATTAAATTAAAGATTAAAACTGAAATAATAGCTTTAATTATGGACCTTGGGATCAAATGGTTTAAATGGTCTAGATTGGATCTTATATTTTACCTAAAGTATAGGGTATTTGATCCATACCCTATATATATATATATATTGTAGTTGATGTAATTAGTATACACAAATAGAAAGACAATAGCTTATAATTTTTTGACCAAAAAAGTCTTTTTTTCAAAAAAAACATCAAACAAACAAGTTTTGACCAAAATTTATTTGAAAACAAAGACAAACACACCCTCTTTTTTTCTTTTTTCCAAGAAAAGAGACACTCTTTAATAGTTGTTGGATTTGCGAAGATGAGCAAATCTCCACTTACATATTATCGGAAGCAAATAAACATAATATGTTGAGAAATACCTATTTTAATCGACAAGTTATTGACGCAATTAACAAACATATAAAACGTAAACAAAGTACGATGATTCAGAATATATATATATATATATATATATATATAAAGAAAAACTTGTAGCTTAGCTCCGATTTTATAATAAGTACATTATGTGGTAAATTTGGCACAGGGGTTTTTTAAATTGAGCCTAGTACAAAGACTTGAAAATTCGGTTAATTATTAACCGAATTTGGCACAGGGGCTTTTAAAATTGAGCCTAGTACAAAGACTTGTATAATTGGACATCCATGCTCAGAAGATTAAAATCTATAGAATTTAGGAAACTATATCTTAGTTAATTATTTGAATCAGGACTTTTTAAAACTTTTAAGAACAACAAAACAACTTATGATATAAAAATTTAGCGACTAACCTTACAATAAATAGTTAAAAAAGCAAAAGAATAGCAATAAAACATTATATAAAGCTAAAGTTTTATATTACGAAGTTTAAAGGAGAAAGTTATCACTTCCATCGATCTAAGATGAATTGCATGCTTGATAGAATTCTAAAATTTATTCAATATTTTTTGTATTCACCAATTCGAGTATCTCATTCAACGTGGAAATAACTCTCTAAAACTATTCAATATGATGTCATTTTTCTCTATTCTTATGATTTTATTTAGCATAAAAGATATGGTGTAGTGGTGGACAAATTGTGCAACTTAATTAATACTAAAGTAGAATATAGGTAGAGAGTTGAATTAAAATGGAGATTTGGTGGCGTACGTGAAGATTAAGAAAAGATGAAAAGAGTAATACGAGAATTAAAGGGCATTTTAGTCTTATAAATTTATAACTATTGTTTTTTATTTAAAGGTGGATTTTTTTGTCATTTTCTGAGAAAGAGAAATCAAAGTGGAGCTCCTATAGTAATTTGTAGAGCTCCAATATCATTCCCCATAATTTTATATATATATATATATATATATAATCTAAATACATGTAATTATCCGTCTTTACATGTAGTTGAATTCGGAAAGTCAAAACAAGGTAGTTACCAATATAAGTCAAATTCAAATAAAAGTCTATTTTTCCTATAACTATTTCTCTTAATAATGGTACTTATCAATACTTTTATTTTTCAATATTTATTTTATTAATTTATCAGTCATGTGCTATTATTTTTAAATATTATGATTTAATATTTGGGGTAAAAACACAAACTTACCCGAACTTTTCGAGTTTTGGCACTTTTTTATACAAATTTTTTTTTTTACACTTTTTTATCTCAACTTTTCGGATTTTACACTTTTTTATCTATTGGCATATTCGGCGGAATTTCAATATATTCGGCGGAATGAGATAAAAAAAATGTAAAAAAAATAAAGTTTGGATAAAAAAGTGTAAAGAAAAACAAAGTTCGGATAAAAAAATGTAAAACAAAGTTTGTTTATTCATTTGAAATATGCCAATAGATAAAAAAGTGTAAAATTCGAAAAGTGTAAAATAAAAAAGTGTAAAAAAAAAAAGTTTGTATAAAAAAGTGTCAAAACTCGTAAAGTTCAGATAGGTTAATGTTTTTACCCCTCAATATTTTTACGGAGAAACTTTCTGTTGATTGAAATTGATCAAATTATTTATTTTTGCAGATTATAAATAATAAATTATGTAAGGATATATATATATATATAATTATTTTCTCTATCTAATTAGTATCACCGTGTTCTGGCACGGGTTACGAGTAGTTTAGGTAATAATCAATAACCAAGTAAATAATGGTTTCACAAATTATTATTTTGAGTAACAAATTCTTCTAATAATTGTTCATTTACATAATTACACGTTTTATATATGTCCTATTATATAGTTTTTGATTGGGAGTCGTTATACAACCCAGGTGAGGTCAATTCAGGGGTGATACTTGGTGAGTATTGGGAGTCCAACTCCCACTGAATACCACATATAGAGTTAAAATATGTGTATTATCCACCAAAATATATATATTTTTTATTATGTCGCAGCGGATATTCCTCGAGAATTGAACCTTGGAATCACCAAGTATCACCAATTCAATAGGCTCTCAGATTGAAACCAAAAAAAAAAAAAAAAAATAGGCTCTCAGATTACTACAAGTACACGTGGACCCTGACCTTTTTGGACAAAAATATTGTAGAATGTAGAGTTGTTTTGGTAAATGAAACATCAATTACTCCAACCTTTTGTCCATATTTTCTTGGTGTGTGTCACTATCTGTTTTGATGTAACATGCGGTTTGATGAGATCATCATCATAATAAAGAAGAAAATTTCAAGAAGATTGTTGGTCGAACTCAATCCTATCCAGCATCCCACGTCAATACCACCATCTCGATTCTTTATCATATACAAATAATATAGTTGTTTTTATTTTTTCACCACAAAATCATATAAGATAAGTCGTGTATCCAACAAATATCCATCAAGAAATGTTAATTTAACCAGCAACTCATTATATGCACAAAGAAAAATTGACAAACATCTACGGGGCAGGTGATGACACCCCAAACTCAAAGAAAAAATTTATTTTATAGATTTTTTATATTTAAAATTTTGCCCTCAAAAATTAAAAAAAAAAATGAGTTTTGCCTCTCTCTTTGGGTCGCACTCTCCGTCAACGCACGCGTATAAATGCTCTCATAATAATAAGATTGCTTCTTGTAAATTGTAATATTGCCTCTCTCTTTGGTCCTATATTTGTTTACCAACAACCGTTGGTGCAGTTGGTAAGGGCCTCTCCAATGGAGAGCTATTTTGTAGCTTTTAGCTCCAAAATAGCTCTCCAATGGAGAGCTATTCCCCTGCGCTATTTTAGCGTAGGGGAACAGTGCAGCGCTATATTTAGCGCTGCACTGTAGCTCAGAGCTATTTTAGCTCTGAGCTATACTTTTTTTTTTTGTCTCTTTTTTACTTTCATTTTTATTTTGTAATTAGTCATTTCAGCCCTTTTTTTCATTTCACACCCTTTCATTTCCGCCCCTTTATTTTGTACGTTTTTTTCACCCATTTAACTAGATCAAAATGCATATTCCATATAATTTAAAACATTTAAAATCAACTTCAACATAGAACAATGCATATTCACAATTGAAAGGGAAACATACATAATACAAGTAAATTAAAAAGCAACAATAATTTAAAATGGTGGTAAATCATTAAAATTAGGAAAATAGTCACTTCACATTGTTACTCTTTTCTGTCTTGTTCAGCTTGAATAAAAGCGCGAACAGTCTCATCAGTGATACAAAATAATGCCTCTCAAAAATTATTTACTTGGATGAATATGTAATACAAACATAAAATTTGGGGTATTTGTGAAATATGAGAAATAGTATAAATGAGGTGTAAAAATATTATTATTATAATGAATAGTGATTTTAGAGCAGAATTCAGTACATTGAGTTAATGTACAGCATACATAACTCCATACATAGATGGCCTAAGTACCGGGCTCCTTTCACAGAAAGGACAGTTGTTGGTGGGTGATAGTAATTTTTCCAGAATTTGATCAAGTGCGGTATTCCCTGACCCGGGTGGGGGACCGGCACCGATCCCACCCGAACTTTTTGTAACCAAAAAAAAAAAAAAAGTAATATGGCCAAAGCCAATCCACCACCTGAAAATTCAGCTCAATTGCATAAAATCAATGTCATAATTGTTGGATGATACGTAGATCCAAAATTTAAGGCAATTCTTTAATAATAGTATTTAACATTAATGCACTTCACATTTTACTCGTCACTTTATAATAAAGCCCACTTCATTTCTTCTGCAGAACACATACATACATACATACATACATACATATACAGAAACTTGAAGAAGAATTTGATCAAGATTCAAAAGGAATTTTCACTTTTCAACAAAAAGTTCCATGCTCATGATCACTCCTTTTTGAATTTTTGCCATCTTTGAATGAAAATAAACAAAATATTTGCCCTCTGATGTGGGATTTGCTTTTGATCTCTTGATTAATTATATCTTTAAGCCTTTATAATACTGCTGCTACCTGTTGAAGATCATCAAATGAACACAGTATAACTAATTTTCTTTCAAAATTGTTTTAAACATTTTCCGAAATTAGACCTGTTAATTGTTTCTAGAGTGATTTGTTTTGGTAGATTGAGCTTCGTCTTTATTCATGCGCATGCATGTGCTGATTGACATATTTTATTTTATTTTTGGAATAATTAATTGAAATAAGTATAAATTCCATGTCTATGTTGTATGATGGTGTTGAATTTTGGCGGTTTTTATTTTATTTTTCGACTTGCATGTTTATAAGATGGTGATTTTGTGGTTGGGGAGGTCCCTGTGAATGTGATGGATGAATGTAAATAGTGTAGTTCTTTGTTATTTAACAATTGGAGATGTAAATAGTGGAATTCTAATCTTAGCACCCTTTCCCAGGTGGGAATTTTCTTAAGTTCATTTTAGCTTTTTATTGCATTCACTCTGCCAAGTTATTGTGAAATAAAGATTGGAAATTAATACTAAGGAGCAATTCTTGTGTTGTGAGGATTTGTATTTGCTTAAAAAAATAAGCTAGAAGTTACTGCTTGTTTGGTATAGGTAAGAACACGCCATGCTTGGTAACGGAGTTGTTGGAATCCTCTCCGAGTCCACGAATAAGTGGGAGAGGAGGGTCCCGTTGACCCCTTCGCACTGTGCACGCCTTCTGCACGGCGGCAGTGGAAAAACTGGAGTTTCCCGCATCATCGTGCAGCCATCTACAAAACGTATTCATCATGATGCACTCTATGAGGATGTCGGTTGTGAGATATCAGAGGATTTGTCAGAATGTGGTTTCATTTTGGGTATTAAGCAACCAAAGGTTGTTAGATTTATATAGAATTTGATTTCTCTCATGACCACCCCTTAAACTTGAAGATAGTAACTTATGTTTTATGTTTGGTGCAGTTGGAAATGATTCTCCCCGACAGGGCATATTCATTTTTCTCACATACTCACAAGGCACAAAGAGAAAATATGCCCCTTCTTGATAAGGTTCCATTTTCATGCAATACATAAGAATATCTTTTGGCGAGACCTCTGCTTTTAGTTTAACCTTTGTGTTGTTTAGGTATTAGCTGAAAGGGCTACTTTGTGTGATTATGAGCTTATAACTGGAAACCATGGTAAAAGATTACTGGCATTTGGAAAATTTGCTGGATTAGCGGGAATGATTGATTTCTTGTGTGGCCTAGGACAGAGTATACAACATTTCTCTTCATTTTTGTAGTTTTAGATTCGTTTTATGTTAAACTCTCTGTTCTCTTTTATTTAATATTTCTTGTTTTTGCTTTCAGGGTATCTTAATCTTGGATATTCAACTCCCTTTCTATCTGTGGGTAAATCATACATGTATTCTTCATTGGCTTCTGCAAAGGCTGCAGTAATTTCTGTGGGGGAAGAGATAGCTACAATGGGACTTCCAGCAACAATCTGTCCCTTAGTCTTTGTTTTTACTGGTGCAGGAAATGGTACTATCAATTTCTCCTTCGCTTTTAATCATTTTCTATTTTCTTTGATAATTGAACGGTTGAATATGATTATGCTTCCCGACAACTACGTAAAGCTATATATGTTAAATCCAACTCCATTTTCTTCTGATGAAATTGTCTTGTTCTTTCCTTGAGTCATATTCATAACTCCGTGATAAACAAAGACATGCATCCTTTTCAAGTGGTCTATCTTCTTCGCAGGTCTTTGATTATCTAGTATCTACATTATATAATTAATCACAAAAGTCGAATGAACAAATAGCTGATTTTGCAAATATGTTGAGTTATTTCATGCAGTATCTCAAGGAGCCCGAGAAATTTTCAGGCTTCTTCCTCACACTTTCGTGGAGCCAATCAAACTCCCGGAACTATTTGAGAAGGTAATAGCATTGAATAGTCACTCAGACAGTTGACACATATATATCTAGCTGTCAGGGAACAGCCAAATTTGACTAGTGCACAGAAAGATGTTTTATGCATAGAATCCTTCTGCATAAGAATTATCTTTACATTCTTATTTTGTTGCCATACTTTTTTGGCATGCTCTTTAGGTTAAATTTCAATGACTTACTGTCTTACGCAGAAATAATTGATCTGTTAATTAAACACTAATTTTAAATTTCAATGCTCTTTTTCGTTTCCGTTTTCAACTTCATAAGTTCTTCCTTGTTTGGTTTGGGCATTCTTCCAAATTTTGTATGTAATGAAAACTTATTCATGTGCTAGGCCAGAGATGTTACTCAAGTAGGAAAAACTTCAAAACGAGTGTTTCAAGTATATGGTTGTGTTGTAACCTGTCAAGACATGGTGGAACACAAGGACCCTTCCAAATCCTTTAATAAGGTGAGGTCTTAACCGTGAATTTCTTGTTCTTTAATATTATTGATGATGCATAATCATCTTTCTATGAATAGAAGTAACACAGAGAAAAAGACACCTGCAGACGTATAATCTAAAAATTTTGAACTAAGAAAGAATTTTAACAACCATGTTGATTTGTCTCTGGTGGAGTGTTGGAATGGATTTAGCTACTGAGTCTCGCACATTTCACATATGGATCTTACTGTACATGTATGCTTTGAAAAATTCATCTCTAGAATCTACTCTAGGAACTCACCACTGTAATGCTAGCGAAAATCTTGAATAATTAATTTATAGTCTTAATTCATTTTGACAAGTCAACTGCTTCGATAGTTGAAATATACTAATCTTGTGTCGATTTCTATTTATGACCGAATATCCTATTTAAGTTATTGTTACCTTATGTTAAAGATAACTTCAGGGGTTGTATGCTAACAATCACCATGTTTTTTTCTTATCAGGCCGACTACTATGCGCATCCAGACAACTATAGACCTGTTTTCCATGAAAGGATAGCCCCATACACGTCTGTAATAGGTGAAGTATACTTTGCCTTTCTTTTTGTGCATAATTTGTCTGTCGTCACCATATTATTGTTATTTCTTTTAAATGTTATAGCTGGAGCAATTGGACCTTGTTACTCAGTGTGCCTCCTAGATAATCTTTGCTTATGCTTTCCTGATGCCAATTAAACGTTATTCACGTTTTTATCTTATAATCTTTAGATTCACACAAACTAGCCATATAAAATTTTCAAAAGATTGAAGTTACTAACAAGTTTAAACTTATTGCAAAAATTTATGAATAATTGGGGCTATATTCTTTTTCTCTGGCAGTCAATTGTATGTATTGGGAAAAAAGATTTCCTCGGTTATTGTCTACTAAGCAGCTGCAAGATCTGGTGAAGAACAAATCGCCACTTGTTGGAATCTCAGATATAACTTGTGACATAGGTGGATCAATAGAATTTGTTAAGCAAACTACTTCAATTGACTCACCTTTCATTAGGTAATTCATTAGTGGCTTAACACCTATCTATTGGTTTCAAGATTGAAGAGTCTTATCTTGTATTATATTTTGGTTACCCTTGATCAAGATTTGTTAAAATGTTTGTTTTTAAAACAAAAGCATCTGCATGAGTTTATACTTGGGCAATTAATTATTTCTTATACATGTTGGACTTTCTTTTCTACCTGTACGAGGAGATTTCGCTTATTTATTTCCTTTTAATCTACTTCACAAATTGTGGCTTTAAGATATGATCCTCATGATAATTCGTACCATCATGAAATGGAGGGTGATGGCGTTATCTGCTCAGCCGTGGACATTCTTCCCACGGAGTTTGCAAGAGAGGTGAAAACTCAACTTTTGAGCTTTCATCAATTCCATTTTTTATATTTTCTAGCTATGGACGACGTGAACCTTAAGTACTCTGAATTTATGTTAATTGTTCTAACATATTCCATTTGATTAAATATAGGCTTCCCAACACTTTGGTGATATTCTATGCAAGTTTATTGGAACCTTAGCTTCTTCAAAATGTCTTGATACATTACCTGCACACTTAAAGAGAGCATGCATAGTCCATACTGGATCACTGACCTCCTTATATGAATATATTCCTAGAATGAGGAACTCTGATCTTGAGTAAGTTGTCTATGCTTCCTTAAATTTGGTTACTTTTACTGATACTTCTTTCTGCTTTAATTTGTTTGTGCACTCATAAAGAGCCAAATTGATGCTTAAAGTTTTGAATGCCATTATTATTATTTAAACTACTCAAGAAGCAAACTATGAATCATCGAGATTATGCTGTTTCCTTGGAAAAGTGCCTTGAGGCTTAACGTTAGTTCAGATGGAGAGACGTCTAACTTATTAAAAGTTACAATAAAGCTAACGTTAGCTGAAGCACTCCAAGTTTAAAAGAGTATCTTTCTTGCAATTATCAACTTTTTTAAGAGCATATTTTGGAGGATTTGAGGCTCATGATCTCAGTTGTCTACTTTATCTGATTCGACATTTCTTTTTGTAATTTACCATATGTATCTTTATGGTCTTATTATTTTGGTTTAGTCGTATGTATGTTTGTCTAATACTTTGTAATGATACTCTATTTGTTTTTTTTGTTTTTTTCTTTTTCAAAACCACTTTGTATTTGTCGGGGATTTTTTTTCCAGGATTCCAACTTTTTTCCTTTTTTTCTCGACAGGAATTCATCAAAAACTCAGGAGTCTTTCCAGCCTGCAAGGATGAAATACACTACATTGGTATATTATCTCTTGATTATGCATGTCATCAGCATTATACACTCCAAATTTGATTTTTTTTCTTAAAGAAAAAGAAATTCTGGATTGAATAAAATCTAAAAATATTCATGTTACGTAGTCATCATTTCTCCTTGTTTTTATTTTACTATTAACTGACATCTCTTTCGCTGATGTGATCATGATAGATCTCTTTGAGTGGACATTTGTTCGATCAATTCCTTATAAACGAGGCTTTGGATATCATCGAAGCAGCAGGTGGCTCCTTCCATTTGGTGAAATGCCAAGTGGGTCAAAGCACAGATGCTATGTCTTACTCAGAACTCGAAGTAAGTAAAGCCTCATTGAAATATAATATCGAGATAATAGAAGTCATTTTATGTACCTTTATAGTTTTTTATCTTTTTTCTTTTTCTTTAATTATGGTTATATACTGTTCTGAACAGATTGGTGCAGATGATAAAACCGTCCTGGATAAAATTATTGATTCTTTGACTTCACTTGCTAATCCAAGTGAGGGTCATCTTGAAAATAAAAACAATACTATATCTCTTAAGGTTGGCAAACTCAAAGAGACCAACGTTGAGATGGAAAATGAGATTGAAACCGAAGCTGTCGTCCTGATTTTAGGCGCTGGCCGTGTTTGTCGACCAGCTGCAGAATTTCTAACATCAATTGGTCGTGGTTCATCAAAACAGTGGTTAAATTCATTGACAACAGATAATTTGAAAGAGAAGACGTTTGTTCGTGTTATTGTTGCTTCTCTTTTCCTGAAAGATGCAGAAGAGGTTAACTATAATAAATGGACTTTTCATTCTTCTCTTTCATGTTGAAGTGGAGAAAAAAGGGAAATCTAATTTTATAATTACGGAGCAGATAACTGATGGAATTCCAAATGCAACTCCTGTTCAGCTTGATATTATGAATAAGGAAAATCTTGGAAATTACATTTCACAGGTAATCTTATGCACTAGAATGTTTATCCAAGATGTGGTTTCATTAGTATAACTGTAATATATGTTTCTTAATTTGGAAAGAATGATTGACAAGCTTCGTGGCTCTGTGCAGGTTGACGTTGTCATCAGTTTACTGCCCCCTAGTTGCCACAGCATCATAGCAAGTGCATGCATTCAGGTGACGAATACTTATTTCATAAATCTAACTAGCACAGATAATATACTTCTGGTGCAGAATAAACCTAGCGATTAGTATCGCTATGACCGTATGACAAATGATCACGTGTCTGATGCAGGTTTAGGTCATCAAATTAGGGTCCTTTTTAGTGTTTTTTTTTTAAAATAAAATAAAATTGGACCTTTATGGAAAGTGCACGCTCGTTGTGTAGATGCTAGTAATGAATGCCTGCTTAACAATTTTCTTAGAAAATATTGACCTCATGTGTAGATGCTAGTAAATATAAAAAAGTCAAAATGTATTTAGAAAAATTTGAATCTCTTTAGATTCTCAGTTTACTTCTTTAGCTCACTAAGGATTTAACAAACCATTCCTCCTTCTGGCACTCTAGGCATTTTTTTTCCGTAGGCACTATATTTTGCTTCCAATGTGATATTAGTTTCTTAAGGAGTATGTTGATAGGAAGTGATCTTGAAAGTAACATGAATGAGGAAATTTTGTCTTCATTAACGGGATCTTCCAGCTATTCGCTTATGATATGATATCTGTGATTTGAAAATTGTCTCATAAATACAGGATGACAGAAGCACTATATTAAATGGGTGGTTTTCAGAAGTGATTTTTTTTTATTTGAAATAATGGCTAAAATAGATTCATGATATATTAGGAAAATTTGTATTTAGTTTAAATTCAAATTCTCATTTTGTTGCTTCCGAGCTTAAAATACAAATTTACGAGCTTAAAACAGAAATCGAATTTGTTGTTTCAGAGTTTATTCATCTTAAACACTTAAACAGATATTTAAATTCAAGTTCTCATTTTGTTGTTTCCAAGCTTATTCATCTTAAAACACTTAATTTCATGCTTCGTGATGCAGTTCAAGAAACATCTTGTCACTGCTAGCTATGTTGATGATTCTATGTCGAAGCTGGACGAACAAGCAAAAAGTTCTGGAATTACAATTCTATGTGAGATGGGATTGGACCCTGGAATAGGTAATGTTTGTCTCATATGTTTGAAACATGTTCAAAACAATGTATATTTCTAACGTTGTCTTCTTTCTTAAATTTTTCTCAAACCAATTAAGGAATTGACTTTGTAATTCAGACCACATGATGGCAATGAAGATGATAAATGAAGCCCACGTACGAGGGGGGAAGATCAAGTCTTTTAATTCTTATTGTGGTGGTCTTCCATCTCCTGATGCTGCAAACAACCCATTAGCTTACAAGTTTAGGTATGCTATTGAACTTGCTATTTTCTGTTTATTATTTTCTGAATATTCTGTCATATGAATACCACAGAATAACTTTTTCAGCCTTGTGGCAACATGACGATAAATTAACAGATCATAATGCATATTTTTTCCAATACTGTTTCAGTTGGAGTCCAGCAGGGGCTATACGAGCTGGACGTAATCCAGCAACGTACAAATATAACGGAGAAACATTGCATGTTGACGGTGAGTTGTTTCAACAAGTAAACAAATCTAAATTTGCTTCCGAGCATAATATATTCACAAGTACATAGACGTATTTCATATGCACACCCATTTGCTAATTCAGAAAGCTTGTTAAATGATGTCTTCATGATCCCATGTTCTTATTAATTTCAACCCTCCAATTTAGCGACATATTTGTCTGATTACACAATCGCATTTAGCATATTTTGCATTTTCAGTAATTTTTGTCCATAAATGCAGGGGACAAGTTATATGATTCCGCTTCAAAGCTTCGAATACCAGACTTTCCAGCTTTTGCATTGGAATGTCTTCCAAATCGAAATTCCTTAGTTTATGGAGAACTTTATGGACTAGAAAATGAAGCGTCAACTATCTTTCGTGGAACTCTTAGATATGAAGGCAATATTTTTTTCTCATTTATTTATTTCATTTCCTTACAAACTTTCCTGCTTATATTATTTTGACATGGAAGTTGTGGATTAATACCATTTGCAGGTTTTGGAGAAATAATGGGAACACTAGCAAGAATTGGTTTCTTCAATACAAATGCCAACCCCATTCTTAAAAATGAGACGAGGCCGACATATAGAACCTTTTTACTTGCACTTCTCAATTGTCATACTAAAAACTCGGCAGAGTTAATCTTAGGAGAGAAAGAGATTGCAGAAAACATTGTTTCCCTTGGCCTCGGCAAAGATAGAGAAACGGCACTTAAGACAGCCAAAACTATAGTGTAAGTTGTAACTTATGGAAACCGACAAATTGAAAAAATCAAACATTTAGTTCATTTACATGTTTGTATCTTGAACAATATTTCTTACATATACTGCTCTGTAATTATTCAATTAGATTTTTGGGCTTCGACGAGAAGGCAGAAATACCAGTATCGTGCCAATGTGCATTTGATGTTACCTGCATTCGCATGGAAGAAAAGATGGCGTACTCTGGAACAGAACGGGTACGTTCTAAAATTAGGTGTAGTAAACAGATTTAGGGATAGTTACATGCACCCCCCTCACTTACTAGGTAATTACCCCAAACCCTCGAGGTTTTGCAAATTATTGAAACCCCCTTTGATTCCCTGCCCTGACAACTCGAAAAACAGGGGGCGGAATCTAATATGTTTTTTTATTAACAGATGGTGAAATCATAACATACATAAAGTATGATCATTTTTCATGCCTCGTAGTGTTTTTCGTAATTAGCCTCTCACGCAGGGGTGTCTATCTAATTTACTCACATATTTACATTTCACTCTTCACGTAAAAGATGAGTAATATATTTTATTTATTTATTTATTCCGGTAGGATATGGTGCTTTTGCACCATGAAGTGGAAGTGGAATTCCCAAATGATCATCGTACTGAAAACCACAGAGCAACCTTATTAGAATTTGGAAGAATGGATGGAGGGAGATCATATACTGCTATGGCTTTAACAGTTGGGATACCTGCAGCCATTGGAGCTCTGGTATTCTTCTTTGTTACATATATGAAACTACAAGTTTATTTGGCAAAAATACGTATTGATGGTATTGCGTATTCTCAGCTCTTGCTAGGGAAAAGCATCAAAACAAACGGAGTCTTAAGGCCTTTAGGTCCTGAAATTTATGTGCCAGGTAAAGTTATGTTCAGCTCATCCTATAAGATGTTTCTCATTAGAAAATCACTGAAGCAATAGTAATCTTGAATGTAAGTTGGAAGTTTCAGTTATTTATTGTGTGTGCATTTTTTGCAGCACTGGAAATTTTAGAGGCGTACGGTTTCAAGTTGCTGGAGAAGATTGATTAACTCGGAAAGAAATACATGTAGATCCTCTCCTCTATGTATCTATCAAATGATGTTACTGTAAATGAATCAACACCTACAGCTTGTTTCAAGACCAAATAAAGTCCAATTTCCTGCATAGTTATATCATCTGAATTTGCCATTACCAAAAACAATATATCATCTGAATATGCAGAAAACTATTCCAAGAGTGCATGTGTATATTTTATTGACATATATGTGACAATTCCTTGAGTAAAACTAAGAAAATGCTACTGATGCAAGTCACATTTAATTGAGAAAATTGAAGGGGAAAGAAAGAGAGAAAAAAAACTAATCAGGGGATGATTGATTCCCCATCCAACACTAAAATATGTAACGCAACTAAACTTGATCTCCTGAATAATTCAACGAATTATCTGAAATTGCTTAATATAAACCAGAAACGACATAACAGAGACATCAAAAGGTTCGTCCAATAAATGTCCTAAAAGATTTTCTGTTCTTTTCCTGTACAATCAAATGAAAGCATATTGGACAGGACATGTCACTTAAGAACTACCAACCTCAAAATTAACTGAGCAGCAAGCATTTTCCAACAATGGGAGCCTCCTTAAAAGTTGTAAGAAGAAAAGTAATTTTCGAAACCTTTGGCACAAACTCCTTCCTTGAGTTGCTTTCACCACCATTACAATACGACTTATTTTCACAATTTGATGGGCCGCCAACAAAAAATCTATAAATCTTTCTTTTTTTTTCTGAAGCAATTGCTTTAATGGATTCTTAAGAAACAATCCATGAGGCTAATTGATGTTCCACTTCTTCCCAGTTGTGGACCTTGGTGACAAGAGGATGTTGACAAATATAATCGGTCTTGCACCACGGATATGAATTCTCGTAATCAAATAGAAGAACCTTTATTCCAACTTTGGCACACTCAACTGCATATCTTGGATTATCATCAATCAATACCTTTGCCCCCAACGACCTACCAAAACAGATGATTACACTCAGCTGAACAACTAATATGTCTGAGGACGATTGTGTTAAAGATTGCTAAAATAGTTGGACTACATGCCAAAAAAGGTAAGAGCAGATTACATATTTATCCCAAAAGGTAAATATGTAAATTGTTATAACCAAACGAAAGAAGAAAAAGATGAGAAATTTAAGAGTTTATACTTGCAAATGTCTGATTTAGGTCTGGACGGCCCGTCTAAAGCGAAGTGATTGCCAAAATGAATCTCCTGAAAGAGCCCTGGATAATGTTTCTCGATCCATTCAATTGTGTGGTCTTTAATAGCATTCTGTCGAGACCTGTATAGAATGACAAATAAGCTAATTATATAGTCTAATCGAATAATGAAAGTCGATTAGAGGGAGCCAAGGACACGTACGTGACGATGGACAAGTTACAATGCTTGGATAGCTTTTGAAGAGCCTTTCGAGCACCTGGAATTGGATAAATTCCTTTCTTGAAATAAGGCGTCTTGAAGAACTCATGAACACGAATATCAGCTGCTTCAGTCAAATTGTTATGCATGAAAATCTTGGAAATGAATGTAACATATGCTTTTACACTTGATGTTGATTAACTACACCAAACACAATTGTACTTAAACGTGTTTATCACCCATATGCAACGAGTGAACTCAAAGCAACAAAATTATTATGCCTAATGGACCAAAACAATTAGCTAAAAGATGAGACAAACAAGATGCATCAAGAATTATGGTTATCAGACTTTTTTCAGTGTAAAAGAGAATGAAAATGGGGCTATAGTAGGTGTCTGGTGAAAATAATATATCTTTTCGTGCTTACTTAGGAGTAGAACAGAATTCAAATCTTAAATTTGCCTAAAACCATTTATAGTATACAAAAATAGCCAAGAGGGCATTGGATAAGAAAAGCAGACCAAACTATGAATTTCAATTGGATATAAATTCTGTATGAAACAAAATAAACATGATTTAAAATGATATCTATGTATGTGGCGCACGCTGACAAGTTAAAGCATATGTATTGATACCTTCATCGCGCGAACAGTTCCATATCTGCAGCATAAATAGGAAGTGATCAGAAAATGCATGATTGAAATCTGTTTTCACATCATAAGAAAAGAAGTAACAGAAGTATCATCTTTCAATTAATCGACCTCTATAACAAGTTTTTGGATCTTATTACATACACCCTAAACAACAGAAACCATGCAATGATGCAGCATTACATATCCATATAAGTTTAGTTTCACATAACAGGATGCTATACTAAGAAGGTTGTGACCATATAAAATAAGTGCTAAACTTAACAAACTATGAAAGCTAGGTTATTAGAGTCGTCAACCTATATTGAGATAATCCCTTTGAAAGCATACGAAAATACTGCGGTTATCTGACTAAATGAAATAAGAAAACTTATTTAAAACAAATAGAATATTTTTGCAGCCAAAACGCTCTTCAGGAATACCACATTTATAAAATGATTAGCCAAGTCTAAGAATCACATTATAGACTACTATTCAAGATGTTTTGAGAGGAGAAGACTCCTAGCCACTGATATAATTGCAATTTACCCACGTAAACTTTAAAAGTATAAAGAGCATGTTTCAGGCTCAACAGTCAACACCAGACATTTCTACTGCATACAACTGAACATAGTCAATCCACCATACAAGATCGAGGCTATCGGGTGATACCTTGAAAAATTCATAGACGTGGTATTCAGAAATTGAGTGATTTAGGGAGTAACGATCTGCAACAAACTGGTTGAGAGCTGATATGAAGTTGCCAAGAACTGCCAACAAAGTCAAAGAGAAAGCACAAAACATAAGAAGGAGATTCCTCGCAACTTGAACAATTGAGACTACTTCACACTTTTGACATCAATCTCGAAAGAAAGAAAAAAAGAAAGCCTATATGAGATCGTCATGAACTGTTAACGAATGAAAAAACGGAAGGGACTTGAATAACATCTTACAAATACCACTAGAAGAATGCGAATAATAAATCATGCCAACGGCAAAACGCAAAGAGAAATATTTTGCAAAACCAATAACCAGATAATATACAGAGGAAACGGATTGATAATGCCAACACATACGAAGATCAACTGTTTCATAGAAATTCCTAGCAAAAATTAGTATCATAAACATTGTCAACAAAAATCATATCAGGTAAAATCAATTTTACCCTCATCAACATCAACTGCAATCATGACTTTCTCCGGCAAGGGCTGGTCAGGAACTCCAGTTAAGTTTCCCCTATTAGCAGCAGCACCACCATTAACAATAACAACCTCCTCCGAAACACGCAACAACTGCGGGATCGAAGGCGCATACGCCCTCGCTTTCTGCACCCCATTAACATTTCCGCGATCACTATTAAACTCACCATTGTTATTCCGCAGGACATTGCCATGATTCTCGGAGCAGCAGGCCTTCAGCCTGAATCCATTTACTAAAAACCTTCCATTACTCACACCAATGTCCGAGGAAGTCGAGTTGTTCGACGAAAGTCCTCTGAGAGACAACATCTGGAAATCCCTCTGCCCATACAACAAATTCGAGGCCCCCGCCATAGAACAGTCACCCAAACGGTGAGTGCAATTAAGGTTAGCCGAAATTGCAATGAAAAAACGCCTCTTTATCATGCCGATTCCTCACACATTTAACACAACATCACACATTTTACAGATGACGAAAGTTGTACTGCAAAATATAGAAAAGAAAATGGGAGATGAAATTACGGCAATAATTGTGTAAAATCTATCAGCAGTTGGTATATGTATATGTATATGTATATGTATATTTCAGGAAAGTACTGAATCTGGAATGCAGAATACTATATATAGAAAGTGGAATTGAAATCAAAGGATCATTTCATTTCCCTAAACATTTTGAGAAAACAAAATAAAAATTGTCATTGGGAGTATAAAAGAAATAGTTTTCGAGTAGAGAGAAAGGAGGTAATGCAATTTAATGCGGGGCGGAAAATAGATAGAAACTATTTTTTCTTTCTTTTCTATGGTTGATATTTTTAGACTTTTCTCTACTTTTTTTGTCATTTTTTTTTTGTTTTTGAAGAGTTTTTGTCATTTTTTCTAGTCTATTTCATGTGTTTTTTCTTTTCTAGGTTGAACAATGTAATTTCTTTTCAAACTCTGTGTTATTTGTTTAACTTCAAACTACTCAAAGCTCGATTTTCATGTTTGACTCGAGTAAAATTGTAAGAATTCGGTTTGATTAAGTATCAACTCAACCCAATCAATTTATGACGCTGCGAAGAAGACCCGCAAAGAGCGTTTAATTTAATTTAAAAGTTTAATAATAATTCGAACAAATTTGAACAATATTTTATTCTATTCAATTCGATTACAACAAAAGTTTTGAGTTGTAAAATACATTTAGCACCCTTGTACTATTCCAAATGTCGTAAACAAGACCCTAAACTCCAAAATATAACAAATTGGTCTCTCAATTAAGTTTCCATTGGCAATTCCGTTAGAGAAATCACACGTGGCATTGACCAGATTTTTGTTACCCATTTGTACCCGTTGGAAGATATTGGACATATGACCCTTTCCCCCTACTATATGGGGCCAAGAATTTTATTCGTAAACACGCCCATTTTTATTTTTATTTTTGCCAACTTTTTTGCGGTCTCTCTCCAAATTTTTACAGCCAAAATTTTCATAAAAAGTGCTAAGAATTTTATTTTACTTTGGTAGTGCAATCTCTATGTTTCTCTATATATATAATGATGTATATTAGTAGCTCAAATTATTATTCAAATGCACAAAGCTCAGTTTCACCACTTGAAAGTTCAAATTACTATTTAGGCCATTTTATGGAGCAACTCCTTTTTTTGGTGGTTTCTAGAACAATTGGTGATTGCAGAAAATCAAAACTGCTTGACTCAATCCAGGGAGATAATTTGTAGATCATGCCGAATTAAATGCAAGAATTTTGTAATTTTAATTTGTATTCTAAAAATTTATGGATTGCAATAGCTAAATTTGTGAATTATGCTTGCAGAAACCAAATGGTTGTCATTTCGTAAGATGGTTAGAACGAAAAGATAAGCAGGTTGGTTATTCAACAAACTCAATTATCTTTCATATCGCCTCTCTCTCCCAAGAAAAGAAAAACTCTAGCCACCTTTTTTCTTCTCTTCTTCTCCGCCGACGATGGTTTGGTGAAGCAGTCGCTTCCTTCATCACTTTTGCCACCACCATCGTTGGCGAGCTGGGTTGGAGCACCTTCTTCAAATTGTATAACCCAACTTCGAATCTAACGAACCGGTGATGGATCTAACGAGACAGAGACGGATCTGACGAGATGAAGAGAGGTGATTCATAAGATTTTATATAGCTTTTTAGATAGTTTCTTTAACATTTTGTTTTCTCTCTCGTATAAAAGTTTGTTTTCTCTCTCTCGAATGAGAGTTTCGTCTCTCTTGAATAAGAGTGTGGTTTTGTATCGTTTATTAGTTCTTAAAATTTGTTATCTTGAAAAACTTGATATTTGGTGCTTTAATTGTTTTTTACTACATCGTTAGAGACAGTCTCAGTTGTATTGTTCTTGACGTTGTAAACTGATTATTGAATGAAATATAATCACCGGTTCTCCTTTAAAAAAAAGAACGAAAAGATAAGCAGTTGATTCTTTTGACCTTTTCTTTGACAAAAACATGTTCAATTTCTTCACAAATGGGAAGCCCATCTTTTAGACTATAACTGTTCCAACCCACTTAAGAATATTTTGGAAATTTCATTAATGGAAATTAGCAGTCGAAGCACACTTGATGCGTGCGCAAAATAACAACCATTTATAACATATGACAAAACATGTGTAATATACTTGGACATTATTGTAGTTTTTTATTATTGCAGAACAGAAAATAAAGTTAATTTGAGAGTTAATATTCTCCACTTACATTTATTTTAATGTATATACCCGACAAAAAATTATTAACCTAAATCGAATGATAACCATACATTCATTAAGCTAATAATCTTCTCAAGGACTTTAAGAAAAGCTAAAAATTTCATTTCATGGTTATGGGAAACATTTCAACCTGTAAATACTTCAATTACTTTACAAATAAAAGAATTATGAAGTACACTTATCCCTTAATACTAAACTAATTATGAAGTACATGAAGAAAAAGATGATGAAATAAATAAATATAGAAGCATTAACCAAGGAACTGATCGAATAGCGAAATGGGTGGTCATATGTGATGCAGATGCTGGTTTTCTCCAAAGCCAGCCAAGCAACATTGCTTTGTGAATTTCTTGGAGGGATAATACTTCAGATTTGATTTACATAGATAAAGCATGGGACTTGCACTTGTTAAGCAAAAGAAGAAACCGACAGGTTTTTAGAGCATTTTAGGAATTATAATTGGTAATAGGGAATAGGCAAATTGTACACAACAACTTAACGCAGTTTGCCTTTAACAGTTGACAACTAATTTGAGGGACCAATTTGATACGTTTTGAAAATCAGGGAATTATTTAACACAGTTGGTATAATACAGGGGTGCTAAATGTAATTTTGCCCAATTTCGTATGCTCTCCCCGCCCACAAATTATATCTTTTTTTATATGTGTGTATGTGTGTGTGTTTTTCAATAATTTTCTACCATTTATATCATAAGATTAGAACATATATTTTTTTCCACCATATCATTCTTAGCTTCTCTATTAGTCAGAAAAGCTTTTAACAACTCTTATCTTCTTTCATATACATACAAAAAAAATCCTTAGAAACAACTTTCACCTATGTAATATTACCATATCCTATGTAAAATTAAAGCTTTAACGGTTTTCCCCTCTCCAACTACTAAAATAAAAGGAGGGCTAAATAAAAATATTATTTATAACGTTATCAAATCGTACATACCAAAGATTACAGGTAATATTATAAGTGAAAATTATAGAAGATCCTATAGGCAAGAATAGTAGCAATAAGCATATGCGCGATGAGTGTAAAATCTTCAATGAATAATTCTTTCTACTAATTGAAATTCCCTAGGTAATTTCAACCCAAGGCTGCAATATGCTCACCCATAATTTAAGTCATTTATTGCAAAATGATATTCCATTTTATATTTTAATTTTCTAACTTTATATGTTAGAAAAGTTGTATACACATATCGTGTCTAAGTGATATAAAATACAAAATAAAATCTTATTTTGCAACAGAGAAATTGATCTAGCTAGCCGGACATGTAGGAATGATTTATGCTACACTTTACATTCTTTTCCTTTTTTTATATGGCCTGAGATACATTAAATTATAATTAGTACTTATAAATTATACAAGTTGTGCCCACTATATATTCAATTAATTATTGTTTATTATATTTAAGAGTGCAATTCTTTAGGCCCTACCATCAAAATCTGTAATCGATGTATGATAGCTGGGCCAAATATCCATCATATTTGTGACACTTGCAAAATACATGCGCTTTGCGATTGGGCTACTGCTTATGTTGATTTTAATTTTCAGGTAAAATTGTATTTTTAATCTTATAAGATAGTGGGTTGTGCATTTTCTCCTATTTTTTATTGGACTTTCACATCTAGAATCACTTGATAAAATTTTAAAGCACATTGAATTCTCTCCAATATAAAATGAATAAAAATCGTTAGTCAACTTCTTAAAGTTGCATAACCTTCCTAAATTATGTCAAATATGCAATAAAAAAACAAAAAAACTTACCCCAACCTCACTTTGTCTCCCCAGCTCCACCCTTTCCTACCCCATCCAACCTGCTTCCGGACCTAGTTCGCACACAACACTTCACTTGTCCCATCTTTTCTCTCCAATGCAGCGCCACCATCACTACTTACCTTCCCCCTTCTTCTTTCCCCAACTGCATTGCCACCATCATCTCTGACACCACCTCTCCCCTCTAACTCAATATCTAAATTTAAGTAATAAAATAACTCCCCCAATCTTATATTTCTTTTTCTTTTTAATTAATGGAGTTTTTATTAGTTTTACGAAATTCGGAGGGTTCATGAATATTTAACACCAGTCCATTATTTAATATAAAGAACTCAATGTGCTTAGAAATTTTATCATATGAGATTAAACGTAAAACTCTTGTAATGATTGTGACTGATTGGGCAACCCCTATCAAATAGGACCAAAGTGCAATTTTTGCTGATTTTGAGTATGAAAATAAGCTTTTGTACGTATCATATGGCAATACGTCATAGACATATATAAATAAATGAACTTGATAGTTGTAAGATTAAAATTGTGATTTATACATTTTATCATGTTAGTGAAATATTAACTTGATGGTAATCCACAACTTAATATTATAATAAAGTATGCACTATCCTATTCTATTTTCTTAATCTAGTTTAATCAACTAATATTTTTTATTTAGTTTATTCAATAACATCACTTAGCTTTTATTTTATGTTTGTATTATTGAAAACAAAAAAAGACGACATTTAACTTAATAGCATTTGTAATCAAAATATACAAAATATATTCATGTATATGATCCACATCTATTTGATTAGAAAATTGCATAATTTAGTCAAATTACTTATATCTAAAGTTTTTTTTTTACATATTACCATGTTTGAAAACTTTTGTAGCTCAATTCTCTGTCATATATGACCAAAAAAAAAAAAAAGAAGAAAGGCTTAGTTCACTAGTTACTTTTTTTAATCTTTGCAATAATTAATCATATTCCATTTTTCTAAATTATTGAATCTGTTGTAAGTTCTTTCTACTTTCATAAATTCTTTTATCATCTCATTAACTCAATTTTGAGTTGAAGTCTCGCCATATAAAATGGATTATTGCACAATCTTATAGTTTTCATGAATATAGGAATTTTGGGTTTAAGAATATATTATTTCGGAAGAAAGAATTCAAGAAAGCGTTTTATGAAACTCAAGTTCAATATTCGTAGAAATTATTAATATTCGTATAAATTATTAATAATCGTAGAAATTATTGAACAATCATTTTTATCACTTGCAGCTCGATTAAGATGTTGGTACTCATAATTAGGAATAAATTATTTAGGAAACCCTGCGTTGGAATATAGGAATTTGCTTATTGCTATATAAAATTGTATTTTCCATCTATTTTGAATAAGATCTTTTTTAATTTTCTCAAAAATGTTGAGAAAGATAATTTTGGATCTATTTTTGAATAAGATTTTTTTTTTCTATTTATGATTATATGTTCTTACCTTTTCAACTAAGTTTTTTAATTGAATTTTAAGAGTCAACGTAAGTAAAGCATGTAAAATGAGATACGTCACCAACAACCCAACATTTTTTCCCTGCAAGTTTGATTTTAAATTTTTTCAAGTTACAGAATTCATATGGAATACACATCAAAAATTGTAACAGATGATATAATTTATTTAAAGTCCATTTAAAAAATTTATGTTGCTCATTAGTCAACTCTAAAGCCGGACGCTCCAAAAATTATCCTCGGGCGTGTGTCGGACTCGACGTGCCTCCTTCACGTGTCGGACACGCTAATATGTGTTCATGGTTCAAAAATAAAAAAGCAATTCGGACACGACTAAATGCGTGTCCGATATGGTGATGACACATTTGACCGTTTTCCTACGAGATCAAAAAGTGTGGGGTTCCAACTGTAAATAGAAAAACTTCAAAATCCTAATTCTAATTCTTGAGCATTTAATAATTTGATTGTATTTGTAATTGCTTTGTAAGTTGTGGTTGTTTATATCTTTGTTGTGCATTTGTTATTGACTTATTGTTGATAAGCAGTTGAATTTTTTCAAACATATAAAGATTTACAAAGAAGCAAGGAAAATACAAATTTTACAATAAACAAGTAAACAACATTTCATAATTTATTTTTCTAACAAATTATATTGAATTAAAATCAATATCTAATTTATGTTATATATATATATTTGACATTCTTGTCGGAGTCGTGCCGTGTCCAGGGGCGGATGCATGTGTATCCAAGAGGGGGGCAGTGCCCCCACTCAATTTTTTTTAATATATACTTATTTTTTTTGTTTTAATCTGTAAATTACATTAGTGCCCCCACTCAAATTTTCAAAGGCCCCCCCTCAAGACAAAAAAATATCACGTTTTCTCCTTTTACTTTAAATTCGTCCCCCCGCGCAAAAAAAAACCCAAAATTCTGGTTATAACGAAAAAGGTATAAGAGTATAAAGTATGTCAAAAGTTATAATTGAACCTAGTTCCTTATTATATTTTCTCTCATAAATATAGTGTACCGTACTGCGCTGGGCAAGCCCCCCACACCCCCCCTTAAATCCTTCGTCTATTTGGCTGGCTCCGCCCTGGTGCCCCCACTGACCCAAATTTCTAGATCTGCCACTGGCAGTGTCTTATTTTTTGGAAAATGCCGTGCCCCGCGTCCGTGTCGTTTCTTGTCCGTGTGTCGCTGTGTCAGTGTCCATGAATCATAGTTAGTCAAAAAGGAGTTACATATTCTAGAAAATATTTGTGGTGAAAGACAGAAAATTATTTACTATTTTTACATATCAATCATTTTTACAAAAATGTTAAATAATATCTAATAAGAAATTAAAAGTAGATACAAAATTAATCATGAATATATACAATGAACAAATTGGCTCATTTATTGTAGTAGTGCATACAATGAACTAACATTAATATTTTGAGAATGATAGATTAAATTAATTATTAATACAGTAAATTTATTTACTTAATGAACCTCACTTTTTTTTCTAACATAACACATAAGAATATTTTAGTCTTTACAAAAAAGTTAAGAAATATAAATCATCCCCTAACATTTCTCTACAAAAAAGTTAAGAAATATAAATTATCCCCTAACATTCATACTTTTATAATAGTTATATATATAGATTATAGATCATATATCATAGATTATAGATTATAGATTGTGCATATCACCAATATCAGCCCATGAATCAACTCGATCTAGCTCAAAACTTTCCTCATCATGAAGGAAAAGTTGTGCTTAATTATAAGGCAAATCTAATTATTAGGAAAAATTATTAAAAATTTCTTAAAATCAAAAATCAATTACACCAACTTTTCATTAAAAAAACCCCAATATTTAGGGTTAATAAAATTATGGCTTAACCTTAGCCTCTAAATAAAGAATTAATCAATTAACTTTTGTAAAGAAATTTATTTATTTAGAATTTTTGTATTGATTGTTAATTAATTATGATTTTTATTTTAAATTTTTACATTTTTTAAATCTTTTTCGAAATTAAAAAAAAAGATATTTTTATGTAATTACCATGATGCAGTCAAAAATAAATTATATAAAAATATATGAAATATTAATAGTAAAATTCGTATTTCTAAGATTTATCAATCTGAAGATTCCAAAACGCAAAAGGTTTTGACAAAAAAAAAATCGATTAATCAACTCTTAACACATTAAGAGTATTTAAGTTCCAAAAAATTTTAAATCTTAACTTTAGGATTTTATTCGAATGAAAAGTTTATAGAATGAATTTTTGAGATTGAAAAATAATTTTATAGATTTTTTAGATATACAATTTTATTTTAAGGGGTTTCAGTAATTTTCCCTCATTATTATTATAAACAGCGTAAGCTTTGGTTAACAAATACAACACTACAACTATCACAAAAAAAATAGCACTATATTTACATACAGAAGCTATAATGATAAAAATCCAACATTGTAAAGAGAAATTCTAGCATCATCATGGTTCCATGATTCCATCAAACTGATCAGTCCAGGCTATTCATAAAGCCATTCTTGATTCAAATGATCAGATAACCGTAAACAACCAGGGCCAACATGACAACCCATGAAACAACACAATTACTACACATCTTTCCAGCCGCCGACGTGCCTGGATTTCTAGCCTGTTGATGTCTTCCCGTGTCTATCATAATCTCATACCTACAAGACCCGCCATGAAACCCCGGATCAATCTTCGTAATCACCGACAAATTGTGAAACTGTTCACAAGACCCGCTCCGCTGATTCATGGTCTGGTAATACATATTAAATGCGTAAGACGCATTCGCTCTAGCATCCAATCCCCCACACGACGACCCAAATCCGAGACTCGTACAATCCGCATAAGTACACGCCAAGCTCACACTCTGGGCCAAATTCGGGTCCATTAAATTAGCATCAGGCGCCATAACGCACCACTGCCTGGAAAGATAACGAACCCCTTTTGCGGCCGTCAGGTTTCGTCCATGGCCCAAATCCAGGGGGTATTTTATCGTCCCGTCGAAGTTAAACACTCCCCAGTGACGTTCGAAGTTTCCAGGGTCGATACTCTTTGCATCTTCATCGATCAACGAGAAGAAATAAATATCAGGTGGGGTGGGTCGTTTTGGTGTCCCCAGGCCCTGGTTTATGCGGCTTAACAAACCCTGATTGAATCTACGTGCCAGCTGTGTGTTCGCATTCGTATTGCTGTCTGTGGGCCATCCAACTTCCCCGATGATGATAGGTATAGATGGGAACCCATTTTTTTCCAAGGCGGAAATGAGTGTATCGTAATTTGCGTCGAAAACATTTGTGTAAGTGAAGGAGCCGTCGACGATGGGGGCAGCATGGCCATCGAAAAAGGCAAACTCTACCGGGAAATGTGAGTCAAGGTAGAGGCTGAGAAAAGGGTAGATGTTGATGGTGAGTGGGGCCCCATTGTTGGCAAGGAATTTGATAATGGATATCATGAGGTCGTGTATGTCGGGCCGGAAGTTTCCACCGGAGGGGACGCCGGTGTCGGACTCGTAAACGTCGGCATTTAGTGGGACGGTGGCTTTGACGTTGCGGCCTAGACCGGCTTTGATGAGGGCTGCTTGGATGTTCTGGAGAGCTGGAAGGGTTGTACGTGTGAATCTGTCGTCGTAGGTCTTGAGGAATGGTTCGTTTCCGACGGCAACATATCTGAAAAACATAATACTGAGTTACTAAGCATAGTTGCATTATTTAAGTACATTATTTCATGAAAGATAAAGGTAAGTTAGAATGTAGTTCATTAAAAGAGGTTATAATAGGGATGGAGATAGAATTGATCTAGATTGTGGACTGTATAATAAGATACAATTTTTGAAGTTTTTGAAAAGTTATATACAACAAACAAAAAAAGTCTTTGAAAAGTTCAAAGAATTTATATATGAAGCAGAGAAACAACTAAGTCAAAGTATATTAATTAGATCAAGTTGAGAAGAATATTTGCAACAACATGTTCCTTGCTCATGTTATAGCGAACGAGATTCTCATATAATGAACTTTGTCTGGTATCCTAATTAGTTAAAGGCTATAGTCAAGCGAGGAATTATAACAATTTGAGTCTTCTATTACATAACAATGTAATATCTTTTGTTACACGTATAAATATGCATGTAACAATGAGTACTATCATGAGGTTATCGAGAGAGAAAAGAAAAAAAGTGATTTTCTCACTCTCCTCATAACAACCACTCAATTTAGACATATACCAAATCCATCCGTATGTAACAGGGTTACGCAATTGCGTATTAGAGGATTGAATTGATTTTGGGACCCCAAATATACTCCAGAATCCCGACTCATGTGGAGGACAATTTAGCAATTTCAACAATGTAATGACAGAAATTTTGAATTCTATATTTGATCATTTTCATGTTATATTTAAAATCTCGCTGATTTAAGAGCGGCTGCTAGGTTCAGCTCTTTAATGAGATGCAACTATTGAGGACCAAATTCCAGACAAAAAAAGCACTTTATATAAGTTCATAACACACCACTTACCTTATGTCCACATCCCTTCTAGACAAATAGTTAGAAACATTTTGTTGTACCCATTCTTCAGCAGCTCTAACATTACTTGCCAAGCCCGCTAACATGTCATTAGGAATCCCCACCATGACCTGAATACCGGACCTACCAAGAGCCCGCATCGCCCCGGGATCGGCTTCAAAGAGTTTCACTTTGTTGAACCCGTTGTCTTTCATGAGTTTAACAACAATGTCGGGTGGGAGAGGATGAGTCGCTTGTAATCCCCAGTTGCATCCGAGGCCATCGACCAATATACGTTCACCGAGCAAGAAAAACGTGAAAATGGTGAAAATATGTTGAAGGAAATTCATGGTGTGGGAAATTTTGGTTTGTTTGTGGCTTATTTTGATTATATGAAGTTGCAATATAAACAAGAAAAATTAGTACTTTATTTATTTTAATATTAGAAAGCTGGGACTTTTATTGGAGGTAAAAGGAAGGAATTAGACAAAGAAATGAACAAGGAACAAGGAACAAGATACTAAGTATGTGCAAAACATAAGTAGGAATCAATGTGTCTTTGTATGTGTGTTAAAGTTTATCAAGAAAGGAATGAAGTGAATATGTTGGTGATGGTTGGCGCCAAGTCTTGCCTTTCTATTCAATTCAAGATGTAGAAGTAAAGCACCTTTTATTTCCAAATGACACCTTTAATTTTCCCCGGAATTTTTTTATGAAACGCCGAGGTTCAAATCAAACAGTTAGAATCAATGTCATGTTAACATTGGAATTCATGATACATTGTATTGGCGTGTCATGATCGGTGCTATTTGACATAAAATATTGAGCGTAAGCTTATTTGAAATTTATGATTTTCCAAACTATACTTACAACATTTCTTTTTATCATATTTCTTATTCATTATCTATTGTCTTTATGCAATTTTTGGGCATCACTCGCGTTTCAATCTCCTATAGAATTAATCCTTGTTTCATTAATTTACTTTAATTTGAGAACACGGGTTGATGTGTGCCTTTGATGATGGATACGAATATTATATGACACGGATACAAAATACGGCAAATTTTAAAATTTTAAGATAAGATACGTTTAGGATACATCCATGTATATGCATGTTATTACTTTTTAAAATAATTGATTCAATAGATTAATTGACATAAATAAACCTTGTCTCGTTCCTTTAATCTCTTTGTCATTTGTCTAACTTTTATCTTTAATTTTAACAAAAGATCAAAAATATTATCTCTTTTCCTATTTTAGACAAAAAAGTATTGTATAATACTTTAAAAAATACTCTTTCTGGTATCTACCATGTGTCGAATACTTCCGATTTTGTGTCGAATACAGTATCCAAAAAATTTTCTTTTATTTTTATTTTTATTCACTTTAAAAATGTCCTTGAATTGTTAAAGGCACTTCAACTATTGTTATTGGCACTCCAACTTTTATTTTATTTTGTCAAAAGGACAAAAGGGCTCTTCATTGTTTAGGAGAAAATTATTAAAGATAATTTCTGCTACTCATATTAAATGTATTTAGTTTAAACATATTAAAATCAATTCTATGTAGAAACATGAATGAAGATAATGAATGTTATTGGCATTTACATTTTGACATCAAACTTCATCCTACAATATTTAGATAACTTTAGCGAAACATAATAAGAAATTTATTTTTATATTTACCTTATGACCTCAAAAATTAGAAATACTTTTATTCATTGTCATCCATTTCAATTGAAGACACTACAAATCACGTATAAACACCAAATTATATTACAAATGGTAGAAAATATATAATCAATTAATTTTATAGAAAGACTAATATCTTAAATTATTTCAAATCAACGGAGAACCAAGCATTTCTGTTTTGTGAGGTAAAAAAGCACATATAAAGTAGATTTTTTATTATTTTTCAATAAGTTTATCTAAGTATTACATAATGAAGTTTGAGACAATATGTAAATGCCAATAACATTCTTTACATTATCTCAATTCATGTTTCTATATAAAATTGATTTTAATATGTTTATACTAAATAAATCTAATATGAGTAAAAGAAATTGTCTTTAATAATTTTCTCCTAAACAATGAAGGGCAATTTTGTCCTTTTGGCAAAATGAAACAAAAATCGGAGTGCCTTTAACAACTCCCTATTGCATTTGGTCATTTTTAAGAGTATCCGTGTATTATAGAATTGTGTGCCTATGGAATTTAAATGTTTTCCCTTTTATTTTCATCCTAATTCGATTCAATTGTTTTTCGTATCTTCGTGGGGTGATTTTCACACCCACCTACCCTGTGTAAACCACCACACCCCAAGTGTTTGTGTGGTGAAAAATGAATCAGGAGCAACACTCTCGATTCACCATAGAATTACCCTATATACCACCATAGAATTACCCTATATAAAGTCACATTTGCATGGAAGTATTTGGATTCGATGAAATAGTGAATTCCAAATAACTTATACATTATGTGGATTTAATATGCATTAAATTACCAACCAAACGTATCAATTTGTATGATAAATTAATATTTTAAGCTTTCAAATCTTTCATCCATTGACCACGAAAAAAAAAACAAATTGGTCAAGAGCATATATCCTAAAGTCACTTCTTTTGGAGCCATTTTCTTCTAGCATGATAGTGAAAACCACTACTTGCCAAAAATAAAATGATAGTGAAAACCACTTTCTATCTTCCTCTCCCACTACTTCAGACTTTAGGCCAACCTAGAGATTCCAAACCAGTAGTTGGATATATAATTAGAGTCTCGTTATTTTGTAATTTTTTTGGATATAAGATAAGCGATAGGACATTTATCGTGTATTCAATCATTCAGTCCGTAGATGTAGCATAGAATAAACCAATATATATTACTAGAAAAAAAAAACATTATGATCATTAACCCAAAAAAGAAAAGAAAAGAAAAGAAAAGAAAAAAAACTAATACAATTTACAAAAATGAATCCTTTAACATACTTCACATAGCTGAATTGAGAAAATAATTTGCTTGTTCTGAGTCTACTCAATCTTACAAATGGATCAACTTCCCAATAAGGAAAATACAATAAGACTTGTGGAAGAATGTATTAAGCTTCCTATTGGGTCAGCAAATGTCCAACCCTAACCAATTTATATACACGAGTTGGGCGAATTCAAAACAATTTTATGCTTAATCGAGTTCACTAGTCTTATGTCTATACAACACAGGATGTATTGTGCAATCACGCGACACTTGCGTGAGATAGATAGACACACAACTCATAATTGAACCATTGAACTCGATTTGGCGTAAAATCACCCGCAAATTCAATATTATCTCCACCAATCTAACCTAAAAAAAATTTCCAAAAGTCCAACTATCTACAATACCCATATTTCAAGATCT